>VYXF01004480.1:123979-311065 GCA_013397295.1 Polioptila caerulea | reverse complement strand
AGCTGCCTCGGGGAAGCGGCGAAGCAGGATAGACGGACAAGTGAGGAGAGGGAAGGCAGCCAGCGGAGAAGCAGGACCGCAGGGAGAAAAAGGCGAGCGGGGATGGAGGGGCAGTCTGAGCGCGACCCTGCTACCTCCAGGAAAGCCAAAGAAAAGGGCTCCGGTTGTGTCGCCGTTCCCTGCATTTATGTGCTAAGGCTCCTCCCATAGCACGGTTCCCTGGGCATTTTTTCTCGGGCGTCTGGGTATCGGCCCCGTCGCCAAGGGGGATCGCTTGCAGCCCCGTGGCGGCAGCTTCCTCTGCCCGGCTCGGCCGCCAGGCAAAGCCTCCTCGGGGACAGGGCTCCCCTATGAGCACATGCACGGCCCCTGGAGTAGTTTTTCACCTCATGTACAACATAAGTTGAGGCATAAATAAAAAACAGATTGGTCCCTCTCATGGACAAGTGCAGATGTGTTGCCTACATCTCTATCACTCTCTAAAATCTCATTGCGGAGAAAGACTTTTAAAACGGGAGGTGAAACTCACTAAGGAAACAGGACAGACTTTAAATCTTGACTTTGAATGTCACAGTCTTCATATCCCAGATATCCCAGATATCCCAGGTCCAAAACTTCACAATGTTTCCATTAATGACAGGAATGAGATCTGAGTGTACATTTATTAAATTTCCAGAGCATATGAAGTTGTGAATATTTGAAAGTACATTAGAATGTGATTTCAAATTCAAATCCACCTTGCAAAATTATCTGGGAAAAAAAAGGATGAGTTTAAGAAGAGTTAGAGTTCTATTTTCACTAGATATAGTTTATATCACAGTGTAAGGTGGAAACAAATGACAAGTAAGCAATTACACAAAAATGTTTTCTGAAGACTGTACTTATCAAGCACTAAACATGGGTGAGATCACAATTAGGCAATAAAAAATAGGAAAGGAAAGAAAGCAAACCCACTCAGACTGTGCACAGTAATATTGCATACAAAATACATTAAATACTCCTGCTGTTCTATAGCTTTTGTCATTCAACACTGTTAAAGAGCCTAGCTAAAAATACTAAGTCAGTTTCAGTCTGTGAATTTAAAAAAAAATTAAAAATCCCACAAACTGGATCTTTTCCTGGTCATTACAAAAGGAATCATATCATACACAAAGACATAGGAAGAAAGAGTGATCAAACTGAATAAGGAAAAAAGAAAAAAAAATATTGAAGTAAGATACAGCATAAGGGTTAAAAATTTAAAATGTTGCTGTAAAATTATACATAACTTTTCTTGTTCACTCTGGAGAGAGTAAGAAATACCAGGGAAGAAGCTAAAAATATCCATTATTAGAGGCTTTTAATAAAAATAACTGCCTAGAATAGCTTAAATGTAATTATGTGATGGTATTTCCAAAGTCCAGGAGTGAGATTTTACTCACCTTGGAGATGGATATAGATTCTGATTTCTCCACCTAGTGCCTTTGGGTTGACATCAAAAATATGTCAGTTATATATATCCAGTTTTTTCTTTCTTGTATAGTTTTTGCCTTTTATTTTTAATTTCTGCTTTTGCCATGGAAATTTTGGCTTGGGTTGGAGTCACAAGTGCTTATAGGCACCAAGTAGATTTCTCTAAACTTACAGGTGACTTTCATAGATACTATCCAACCTGACCTGTATGGGAGGTGTTAGAAATCTTAAAAGTAAAAGTAAGCCTTTTTTTTTTTTTTTTTTACTTGACTTCTTGGTTGGTTAGTTGTTTTGGTTTGTTTTTTTTTTGTCTCAGTAGATGTTGATATGCCCTGGGTAAAATTTAACTGCTCAGGTTCAGTTTTTGAAGTTTTCTGATCAATTTTTGAAGTTTACTTATCTTCAGTGATTATGGAAATGGGCTTTTTAAATTAATCTTTTATTCTGACTGTGCTTAATATTCCTTAGGCAGTCCTTAGGTACACTAGAAGGAGAATGAGAATTTTTATATAAATAAAATCAGCTTTAATATTAATTGTAACAAGCCCTTTTGGTTTTTTTTAATTTTTGGTTTTTGTTTTTTTTTTACCACAGCTTTTTCAAGTAGGGAAACAAAAGTGGGAAAAGGTTATGATGCTACTCAGCAACATGATTTAGAGACTTGGGTCCAATTCTTGAGCTCAGTATACCATGTGTAATCTGCTTTCAGTCCATAATTTTTTATTCCTTTTTAGAGGAAGTGCCCATATGTCCACTTATCTCATACTCAGACTCTGAATTCTACTTTCACATTCATTGCTCTGAGTTTTCCACCTGGTTTGATTACTTGCATCAGTTTCTCACTCAAAGGGTCAAGAAATTAGTCCTGATGATAGGCACCAAGTTGCAAATTCTGTAATAGTGGGTTTGCTACACAGTGATGTGTCATGGCACATAATCTTTTTCTCCTTTGTGTTTCTTAACTTTGAAGCATAACACATTCTCTGAAAAATAATTTGCAGACACTTTAAAATCCATTTTAATCACTTTAAAATCCATTTTAATTAAAAAATAATTATATTCATTGTTTTGAGCACTTTAAAAATAAATAAAGAAATAAATATTGCCAAGAAACATAAGCGGCAAATTACCTTTATTCTCTGCTGTCATTCAAGATTTTTGTGGGCAGAAATCCTTCTCTACATCCACAGCTTTATCCAGGTTTCATTTTTAGTATCCTTTAATTATGTCTAAGGCTCCTCTCTATAGGAAAGGTCTTAGCCTTGGTACATTGCTGTTAAATGTGCCTTGAATATCTAATGCTGGGAAATTATGTTTTGTAAATACTTAGTAATAAATATATATTATGAACATTGCTGCCAAATGTGTTCCAAGGTGTACCCTAAAGGTCTTGCTATGAATGATGTGAGTTATCACAGTACACCTAAAGCACCATATGCAAATTGAAGATTGAAAAATCATGGAGCAAATGCATGCATACCTGCAAGGCAACAGAAAACACTGGAAATGCAAAGTATAGGAAGTCAAGCATGAAATCCTAGCCTCAGTGAAGAAAATTGCATGCTACAATTAATTTCAGGGAGGACCAGACTTTTGCTCTAAACACAGATGAAAAAAAAGAATGCTTTCCAGCTCCCCAAAGCCATTCGTATAGGTGATGCTATTTGTGCACAGTGCCAACTAATTTTTCTTTATTAAAACTAATGATCCATAATTGCTTCTGGAATGGCAGACCACAATATGGATTGCAGTATGCAAATCTGATCATGACTGTTTCAGGTTTGTGTCCAGATTTCTCAAGTAGTACTTATCTGGACTCCCTAAATATAGAAACATTCCAATTATTAAGATATTATTTTTTTGTAGTTATGCATGCTCAAGTAGTGTATTTAATGCCCAAGGAGTTACTTCTGACTATGTCTATGCAACAGGATTTGAGAGCTCTTCCACTCTTTAGGAAACATACATGTGCCTTTGACTTATCCCTTGACAAAATGACACTCCAATATGTTCTGTGTTCCATCTGCATGGCGGAGACCAGGCCTGCGGGTCAGAAAAGAGCTGTTGTACATCCTGGCCAGGTCCTAGCTTGGATTTTTGAGACATTTTAAAGTTGAAATGTGGCCTCTCAGCCCAAGATTACAAAAAATATGACAAAATATTATCTGGGATTCATTTGTGATAGTCATGTTCTGAAAAATTATCTTTCCAAGCTGGATCTGGATTTTTTTGTAGTGTCTCAGAGATATATCAAAAGTGGTTAAAACTATGAAAAGGAAATTATATCCATAACATGAATACTTCCATTCCCCAAAACTCCTAATATATTTTGATGCCAGATATCCAGTTTTCAAAAGAGAAGTTATTGCCTTGTTCATTTTTCACCATTGCTGTCTCATTTGGCATCATTCAAGCCTACAATTTATAATGATAGGATCACTATTAATTATTACAATAATAATGGTATCAGTCCTAATCTTCCATTCTATTTAAATAAATTTGACCAGGGCCTGTGGACAGCCTAGGGTGGAAAAATATGCAGCTTTTAGGTGTTTTAGTCAAACCATTTTCATGCAAAATATATATTTATTGTTGAGATTATTTAATCAAAATGCACAAATGTAATTTTCCTATGAGAAAACACCCACATAGCACTAAACTATTCAAGTACCTTTGTTCTCAGTTTTGCAATTGCTCTGAATTCAGGTCACTGAAAACAAGCATTCATTACATTTTAAGGGATAATTGCTATCAAATAATTTATGGCTGCAAAATGCTACACATAGCAGAGAGACTACAGCTACTTATAACCCAGTAAATTAAAACTAAACCTTCTGTGTGCTGAGTATGTTGCATAAGATTAATTGTGTAATATTAGGTTGCTTCCATTATAAAGATCGAATGCAAGGAGAAAAGACATAAACTTTGTCTATGTATCAATGTAACCTCAACTCAGCAGTTGCTGATTATTTATTGGGCATGCAAACCTAAGGTGCACCTAATAGTGTTGTGGCAGCTATTCAGGAAGATAGACAGAAAAAAGAAAATTTCTGCTGCACATAGATGAGAAGAAGATGAAACGTAGATCTTATAAAAATGATGATTACCTTTGGCTCTTTTTGACTTCAGTGACTACTCAGCACCAGACCAGCAAGAACTTGGACACAAAAAATTATTCTGTCAGTTTCCCCACCCTTTTTTCTATAAAATGTGTCAGAAAAGTTGGAACATGAAGTGACATCAATTTCTTTAATTTAAAAAAAAAAAAGTATTGCTTTATTCTGAGGTCCAGATTTTTATTGCAGACTTGCTTTTAAATTGTGCTTTCTGCCTACCATACAATGAAAATAGCTGATTGTAAGCAATTTGGAAAAAAATATCTTATTGCAAAAAATCCTTGTAGATGGTTGAGGTGAATGAATTGGAAACACCTATTAAAGACTGTTTTTCTGCAGTAATCCACATGCAATTCTGCATGGGCTAGAAAAGTAACTACATGAAAGTTTAGAGGACAATGAAAACCACTTTGGTTATTTTCCAAAGTCAACCTAGTCAGTGCATTTTTTCAGTGCTTCCAGAAACAGATGGATTGATGTTGCTGACATCTCATCTATATTCACTTAGAACTTGAAGGAGGCAAAAGCTGTAGCATTATGAAATTAAACAAACATGAATTAAACCTGAATCCACTTCAAAATAATCACTGTTCTTAGCTCTAATGGGAATGGGTTTTCTTTGAATCCCATTATACCAAAGAGTGTCAAAAGAAGTGAAACTCCATTCTGATTGCTTTACTCTGTCATGTCCATTCAACATTTCATTAATTTTAATTACTGCCTTTGTAAATAGCTTATGATGTTCTGGCCATGTTCCTTTGCTTAATCAGCAGGTTGCCAATATAACACTGGTTTCTTTCTCCAATGACATAATGAGGAAAATAATCTATTCAGTTAATCTGTCTTAAATTAACAAACTCTGAAGAGCCTTTCATTTCCACTTAGCTGTGTCTAGCAAACATATCAATGGTTTGGCCCACCTTCAGGATCAAAAGTTAAGAGTGTATGGGAAGCTTGCTGCAGTATTGTGTCTCAGTGTCCAATGTGATTGGGCTGTGCCATGGACACAGATGAACCTCAATGCACCAGAACTCCGAGAAATTTCTTATGGGACACAGCCCATTTATCAATCAAATCACAAGCCTTTAACAGAATTACTAATCTGATTCTAACATTTATTTTGGCAAGGCATCTCCATGCCTATAGCAACAGCTGTTCCAAAATTCGGATTCATAAAAGTAAGAAAAATAGCAAATTGTACTGAATGGAGTAGGAGTTTGGTTTCATATTGTTAAAAACATATACACAAAAAAAATCTTGTCTCACAGAACTTTTAGGAAGCTGTTTTGACTAATTTTGATCAGCTCTAAGCCTCACTTTTGTATTTCTAATTCTCTGTATGGTATGAACTGTAAATAAATAGAAAGTCAATGGAAGCATTAAAGAATAAAATCAGCTTCCTCTAACAAAACCCAGTTAGTGTTCCCCAATAGAGGTAGAAGCCTAAATGGTAGGTGAAAAGTGTAGTGTGTTCAAGTGGAAATATTGAAATAGTTTTACCATTCATTTGAGGCAAAAACTAGATTAATGGAAGTGGATGGATATCTTTACAAATCTATAAATCTAATAGAATAAAGTATATAAGACACAGACTTACTCAGAAGTTTGTTTTCTTTGATTCAGAAGTAGACTTGTTCTAATTCTAACAAAGCATATCTTTAGGGAATTTAACTTCTGATGGTGATTTTTTTTTTTTTTTTATGCTCTGTTTGAAAAAAAATTAAAAATAAAAAAGGGCAACATTTCAGGGAAATTCGTCTCAAGTATTTTTGTCCTTCTATATTCTTACAGACTCTCTAGAGGTGCAGGAGGATGGCAAAGCATTGAGCAGAGTTGCAGAACAAGCACTCTTCAGGTCTGGGAGTTCCCACAATCTGGGAATCTCAAAAAGAATACAGTTCAAACTAGTCAAAACCACAGTGACAGGGAAATTTGGCCAAATTTCCCTCTTGAGTCATTCACCCCTACCTTAAAGTAAAGGTTGCTGGGGAAAAAAGAAAGCAGTATCAAAAACCTTAAATTGTAAAGAAATATCTAGCAGACATGTATCTGGTTGATATGAACTCCAAACCAATCCAAAAACCACATTTTCTTTCAGAACTTTTTACAACAGCAGGAATAAAAAAAATTGATTGGGTCCTTTCATTTTAGATATGTCCCACATACTTACAGTGTCTGACAAAGTCTATTTCTGTTTTTGAAATAATCTGTAATATGTTGAATCTGCATAGAAATGCAGGAACTTGTAAAATAATTGAACAAAATTACTAAATGTAGAAAGAGCGCAACAACAAAAATTGAAGTGTGTAAGCCTGTTGAAAGTAATCAGTGTCTAATTGCATAGCTTTTTCAATAACAGCCATTTTAAAATAAAATTGAGGAAGATTGTAATATCTAAACCAGTTCTTGATGCCAAACAAAACATTGTTCATATGTTATCAGTTATTGACAAAAGGAGATAATTAGATTAATTTATAACAACAGGGCTGGAGAAAAAAAGAAAGACAAAATTTATGACCAGATGTTATGATTCTACATAACGACACAAAACTTAGTGTGCATCATTCCCACCTGGTGGAAAACGGTGATAGTCAACCTCGAAGGGTTCCTGAGGTTACACTGCAGTCGTTCGAAAAACCTGTCAGAATATGTCCTGATGTCTGAACTGAATGGAAATACAACTCACATTTGTCTCAGGTAATCTGTTGGGGATTATCCTGTAGGACTCTGGACATCTGTAATGTGGACATCTACTTCTTAGTTCCTTTCCAGGATTGTGTTATATTCAATGGAGAATAATAGGCAATTTAAGGTATATTTTTTCATATGGAAGGTTAAAGCAGGCCAGATTGGTAACCTTAAAAAAAAACATGTTTCTCTATAAAATTAATCAAAACAGCTAAAGCCATATTAAAACCTCTAGATTGAAATATAAAACGTGTATCCACTCTTCTAAAATAACTATGGCTTTTTACTCTGACAAAAAATCAAAAACAAAACTCTTCAAGAGTTAAAAAGGTCATGAAACATTTTTTGCTGATAACTGCAGAGCATTTAGTTTTCAGTCATTGTCAGCAGTTAAGCTCTCAAATATTTTCCTGAACTTGGATTCAGTTTTAATGTACGGTTAGCTGGTTCCCAACTTTAAACTCATGACATTTCTCTGATTCTGAATTCTGTGTGGTTATTAAAGTGCTAATGAAAATGCTTCTTCAAATCTGTTTAGTGTTCTAGCCATGAAAATAGTGGTTCTTCTCAGTACAAATTAATTTTTGGAGGCATGAAGGAGGATGGAAAGGTAAGTCATGTCAGTGAAATAAGTGGGCTTGATTATGTTTAGAGATTCTGAATTTATGGTTCATTTTGCTAGTTGAAATAAGAGTTAAAGCAGCAAAAGGATTGTTCAAAATTTAAAATTAGAGGTTGCTCCTAAAAAACTCTGTTACAGTAGAGGGTGGAATGGATCTCTCATCTGTCTTGGTCAGAGAGGTCTGATCACTCACCAGAGGAGGAACAACTCCCATACAAAGTTGGGCTCTACCATTTCAAGCAAGCAAAGTCTCCTTTTCTGTCTAGGACAATAATCAGGTAGAAAGTTAAGGCCAGAATCTAAAAATCCGGCAGGGCAGCTGAAAGAACAAACTTCACACAGGAGTCTTCTACCACAGAGGATGGAAGCTGCTGTGAAAACGAGAACCTATGAAAAGTGTATTCCAACTTTTCTTGGGTTTTTTTTTTGGGGGGGGAAGACGTTGAGATATTACAGTGCTTTAAAGGACCAAAAAAAATAGACATACAAGAAATCAATCAGGATGGAGAATTTGGTGGGAATTCTTTTAAAAACACTACACAATATGTGTCATCTGAAGTTAAGCTAAAAATGTTTTTTTCTGTTTTGAAACTAGATTTTGCATACACATAGGTATAAAAGACCTCAGAATCTGTCAGTATAAAAGCAAGTGATCATTACAAATATTTTTAATTACTTATTTTGACATTCAAGGAAGATAATGTGATCAAGGGTAATGTGTGTGCAGTACGTTGACAAAAGGAAATTGATAAAAAGAGCTATTAAGGCAGAGTATATTAAAAGAAAAATGCCCTTAAGGGTGTTATACTGACGACTTCAAAAGTGCATTACAGCAAGCTGTTACAAGATTTTTGAGATTAGATTTCTAATTATGTGAGTCAAGAAAACTTAGCTTTACTACAAATATGCCAGAATCAAATTGAGCTTATTTATATATTTATAATATGTTCTACATAACCCAGATATCTATCTAGCCATCAGATTCTTTTCAACATGAGAACTGTATGTACCATTATGCTTTTTGAAATAATCTTCTCTAAAAACAATTGTTTTATTGTCTCTTTTAAAAAAATATTATATTGTGAAGAAAATCCCAAGCAATATGAGCTTATTTTTCATTTTGTCATGCTTACATGCAAGTTCATGGTCATTCTATGTTCCAGGTACAGAGTGTATTATAAAAATCAGTGTATAATTGATTATAAACTTATGAGATTCTTATATTCATAACTTTCTTTTCTTCTGCTTGCATTTTCATCAAATATGAAAGAAAAAGGTGTTGGATCTACCAAAGTCCTGTTAACAGAAAGTACTGTATACAAATTCTTGTAATGGCCCAAAATTATTTGTAATAATAAGTTACATATTTTGTTTCCAGAATTTATTCTGACCTTTTCCCAATGGATTTATATCAGGCCACAGCATCAATCATCATCCACTACATTTAGATGACAAGATGTAGATAGAGGTAGAGAAAGTAAAGATAATTGCTAAGTATACAATCAGAGACGCTTCACATAAAATGTGTCAAGTAAAAAATTACCTTTTTTTGTAGTGAAAAATGGAAGCAGATTGTGCCATTTCAAAAGGAAAGTGAACATATATTGAAAGTACCACATGACATTATCTTAATATATACATTTTCAGGAAGACGATCTGTGCATTAATACATATCTGTGCACAGCAGTATGTTCATGTCAGTAGGAATTAAATTCTCTACCAACTTTAAACCCCTTTAATAGTTGTAGTAATATCTAACTGGAGACCCTATGTTTACTAACAGGCTTCTCAAAAATTTCTGGTCTTGACATAGGTATGAGTACAGGTTTGGCCGCTGTCATTAAGAGAGTAAATGGTCTCCAGATTCCCCCAAAAACTCAGTCAATATTTATCAGTATGGGTTAGGGTTGCTTCTGATTATATTTCTATATTTTAATTCCTCTCTTATTTCTGTCCCTTAAGCAACAAGCTGGCCTTGTGGCTGTGGTGGAAAACCAGACCTGAACAACAAGAAGAAAGGCCTGAACATTCACAAAGAATATGGTCTTGGAAGAAAGCACTATGCAGACAAAATGCCTAATTTATTTCTTGTCAGTCAAAAAAATTATTCCATGTGAGTCATTTCAATTTGTCAAAGCATCTCTCAAAGTCCTCTCTGCTTCCGCTGACATCATGAATTCATGACACAGCAATGTCAAGTCAGCTCTCCTCTGCAGGTGGTCCAATAGCACATCACAGAGAAGTTGGATTCACACCTTCACTGCTGGAAGGGCAACCAGATCCTACTCTGTGTATTTACTCACATAAATTTCAGAATCTGAAGACAGGCAGCCAAAACTGGATAATTGTACCAACTACTCTCTTTAACCTTTGCATTATTAATTTTTTCAAAGTTCATGCCATCTATCTCCACAAAAAATCTCCTCACTCCTGAAGAGATACTGCAGGGCTCATGTGCATTGTCATTATTGTCAGTTCGCCAATCAATAGCCATAAATCATTGTTCAACAAGCGGCATTCCCGCGCAGCTGTAAGAGGAGAACTCCTTTGTTCAGGGGCGTACAGATGGGAGGAGCTCTGACTAGGTTATCACAGTCAGAAAAATGGCTTTTATGGCTGCACCTCAAAGCTCTCTTCTGAGCTGACTGCAACTATTTAAAGTCAACTCAGAAATGAAAGAACGAGTCAAGATTAGCATGTCACAGAAAAGGGTCTGTACATTTGGTTTGCAAGGGTCTGTCCTAGGTTTAATGCATCAAAGAATCCCAAAATGACATGTAATAGAAAAATGAAAATTCTTGATGACAGGAAGCATGATATAGCACCATAAAGTAAGTACACATCAAAGCTTCAAAACCTGTGTTGGTCATTTTGATCAGTTAACACATACGTAATGAGGAAAGATACCCTTATGACCAGACCTGTCACCACAAAGGATGGCTTACATATATTATATGAATTTAATACCTGCATTGTATTTTCTCTAAACACATATTTTTAAAACAAAAATAGATTGGATCCTGCATATTTCATGCTCTAAGTAACATTGACAACTATAATTTCTCTGAATTAATGGGAAGAAATAGACAAACAGCCACCCTTATACTAAAAAACCGACTGCCAGAACCTACTTGTCCTGCAAAATCTTGATACATCAATGCTATATATCACAATATTATAGATACCAAAATATTTTTTTTAAATTTACTTTACAATTCGAATTATTTTTTTTTTAATTTTCCTTGAGATGAATCTGAAATCACATATTTTTGGATTTTGTTTTGCAGAATTGTTCTTTTTTATTTTGTACATTCTAATATCTGAGAAAATTCTAAAACTGTATTTTTTATTCTGCATACAACTTCATTAAGCAGGTCTAATAATTCTGTTCATATTTTAGGTTAGCATGGAGAACTTCCAACTCATTAAACTATTATATTACTCATTCTGTTGAAAACCTGACCACAAATACATTGCTCTTGGTTAAAATGGAAATTTTATAGAGATGAATCATCGTATAATTTCTGTTAGTAGTTATTGATACATGGATTGTTCACATTCAAATATCTAATATCTAATATCTAATAACCAAATTTTGAATGAAAACAGCAGTGTTTTGAACCAGAGTTTTATGGATATATTTGTTTCTATAGAGTAATGCTGGGATTAATTGATTGTAGCTTTCAGGTTTCAGGCTCAGAAAATTCTAGTGACATGCAATGTTATTTTTTCACTTTCTTTAAAGTTGCCTAGTAATAAGTGAATATTTTTGCATCTGTATGTATTCCTACTGGTAAGTTTATTCACTGGAATGGCCAATAGTATACTAAAAATCAAGTACTATGATAAGGATCTAGTCATCGCATACTAAAATTATGGGAATGCATCTAAAAGAAAATCTATTTAAAAATACAGATATACTCAAGACTTGGATTATTACTCAGCTGTAACTGAGATGTATCCAGGACATTCAAATTTGAAAAAGCAGACACATTAAGCCTTGCTCTGTTGGTATTAGTAAGAGTTGCATCTTGTACCTACTTTTAAGCTCCAGGATTAGGCTTCTTTAATGTAATAACCTAGAGTTTTTGTTCTCAGGTGAAATTGTCAACCTGTTAAATTTACTTTATACAGCTGCAACAGCTATGCAGCATGAAGTTTATTGACTCTGGTATGTTTTCTGTCACTTTCTGAAGCTACAAATGTATACCTATCTTTGTATTTAGGCCTATTTAAAAATGAAATATCATTATAAAAAATACCAGAAAAACCACTCACTTTTTTCTGAATTATGCAAGTAATATAGCAACTGACTTGTGGCAAGGATAGAAAAAGTCAAATGCCATTCAACAGTTAAAAGTTAAATAAATGTTAAATAATGCTCCTTAATGCTCATATCCCTGAGTGTACTTGCTTTCAAAAAATGTTTAATGCTTTACATGCTAGGAGGGTGAGAAGAAGTGTTTTCCTGATTTATATTCTTGACTATCAGCTTGATTAAAATGGTGCTTTTCTTTTTGTATAATTATTTCAACAAAATGGGAGATTATTTGATGCATATGGTTCCTTGTTGGAAGTGAGGAGTTGGTCTAAAATACATTTCTGTACTTCAGTATAAACTAATTGAGTTGCTAATTAAATGTGAAAACCAAGCAAAAGGAAATAAGGGAGGAAATGGAAAAAGAGGTAATCTAATCAATGCATAGGTTATATATTTTCTTCTCAGGCAGACTAGAATACCCATGACATATTCTGTACAATTTTTTAAGGTAGGACAATATCTTCTGACATCTGTGATGAATTTTTAGATAAAAACTTTATTCATTAAATAGTCACAGAATCAGAATGGTAAGGTTAGAAGGGACCACTGGAGGTCATGTAGTCCAACCTCCCTGCTCAAGAAGGGTGCCCAAGAGCACATTGCACAGGATTGTGTCCAGAGGGCTTTTGAATATCTCCAAAACCTCTCTGGACAACCTGGTCCAAGGCATGGGCACCTGCCCAATAAAGAAATTCTTCCTCATGTTCAGGGGGAACGTACTGTGTTTCACCTTCTGTCCATCACCTCCTGTTCTAACTCCGCCACTGAGAAGAGCCAGGCGCTCTCTTCTTCAAATACTTACAGACACTGGCGAGGTGTCCTCTCAGTCATGTTTTCTGAGGCTGAATAGGCTCTACTCCCTCTCCTTCCTAGTAAGAGAGATGCTCCAGTCCCTTAATCATCTTTGTTGGCCTCCACTGGAGTCACGCTCCATGTCCCTCTTGTAATAAGAAACCCAGGACTGGACACAGCACTCCAGCTGTGGCCTCACCAGGGCTGAGGAAAGGGGCAGGATCACCTCCCTTGACCCGCTGGCCGTGCTCTTCCTAAAGCAGCCCAGGATAGCACTGGCCTTCCTGGCCACAAGGAAGGGCACACTGCAGAGTCATGGACAATTTGTTGTCCACCAGGACCTCACCAGATCATTGTCTGCAGAGCTGCTTTCTGGCAGATCAGATACCAGCCTGTGCTGGTGCTTGGGGTTATTCTTCCCCAGGTGCATTTGCTTTTGTTGAATTTCAGACAGTTCCTCTCTTCCCATCTCTTCAACATGTTGAGGTCCTTCTGAAGGGCTGCACAACATTTTGGGGTATTGGCCACTGCTTCCATCTTTGTGTTATCAGCAAAGTTATTGAGTTTGCCTCTTAATCCAAGTCATTGATGAATAATTTGAAGCATTGAACCTTGGGGTCGCTGTTACTTGCGGACCTCCAACTACACCCTGTGCTACTGATCACACCCCTCTGAGCTCTTCCATCCAGCCAGGTCTCAGCACAACTCATATATATCTCCTGCTTATTCTTGAGGTCCTTATTCCTTGCTCATCCCTGCAGGTCTCCTGTCCCTTTCACTGAATTTCTTTCCTGTCGGGACTCACTGTTCTTGAGCCTGGAGGAAGTGATGCTTGAATATTAAACAGCTCACCTCTTCCCTCTATAGAGCTTGTTCCCATGGGATTCTTTGGAGAAGGTCCCTGAAGAAGTCAAATATAGTTCTCCTGAAGTCCAAGGTTACAATTTTAATCATTGTCCTGGTCTCTCTTTACAGGATTCTGAAATCCAGGAGCTGTATTTGCTGTAGTGAAAGCTCTCCCAACCTTCACAACTCCAACCAGACCTTCCTTGTTAGTTAGTATAGGGTGCAACAGCTCACCTTTCCTCATTGGGTCCTGCATCTCCTGCATCAGAAAATTACCATCAATGCTCAATCAATATTAATCATATTCAAAATCAAGTTCAATTACAATATACAGAATGACTACAGAATCTAGCTTAATTTGTTAAAATTTTGAAACCTGTACTCAAATAAAAATTTCAAACTTCAATGTGCTTACTTTCAAAATATTCAAACCATAAAGGTACAAATATTAACTATGCAATTGTATTTAAGAGCTATTTTAGGTCAGTTTAATTTAAGAAAGGAAGAAACCTGCAGACCTACCCATTCACAACAGAGATATTATGGTGACGTTCTTTGCATTAAATTGTCAAAAAAAAAAAAATTAAAGATGTTAATTGGCTTATTGTACTGCTTTGGTGAAAGGAATTGCCCTCTTTGATCTGCAGCATAATGAGATTTATTTTGAACATCAAAGTAATCTATAAAAACTGAACAGGATGATGAGCAGCTACATATTTTCATGTCCTCTGAGGAGCAGGGTAGGAATCAGCAATGCAAATGCCATCGGATGAAGGGACAGTCTGAAAGAATATTAATCCTTGCAGAAAGCAGCTGAACTTTGCATTCTGTCACAGTGTACTGAAAGACCTTGAACAAAGTTTTTTTCTCTTACACTGCTATAAATCTGATAAAAATCCACCGAGTGCCCTGGACTTCTTCTGAATTCATGTTGGTGAACACTGGGTCAGAACTCAGTCCCTGATCTTTGTGTTTTCGTCTGGCTCTATGATAAACAATTTCAACAGCTGCTCCTGGATCTATATAACAGACTCCTAAAACCCTTCACATGTCTGTACCAAAAGAACCCAGTACTGGGAAACAAACTTACATGAGACTCTTGAGCCTCACGCTGTCCTCAGTCATCCCATGCATCTCCCACATGCACAGCATTGTCATTCACAAAGGTTTTATATCCAGATGTCTTTTAAGTGTGAGCCTTTTCCCTCCAGCCATGGTAAGATGTTGAACTACCCGGTACTTCAGCAGCAGAGTCATTTCACAAAGTCAAGGCATTTATTCCATCTACCTGTAAAGGACGCTCTAGGAAAGGAATACCTGAAAGACAGAGAAATCTCTCCTTCCAACACTGGGGAGATTTATTTTATTAAGAAAACAGTTTGTTCTGAATATCAAAATGTGGAGGCTTTAGGTTATATTTCAAATTTATACTGTTATGACATAGTCCTCAGTTTCAAACAGAACAGCATAATACAGCACTATTTCAACTAACAATTTCTAAAGGAAAAGAATGTTCTTTCTTTTAGATTCAGATGTTCAAATTATCACTATTTAAACTTATTCATGTGCCCTTAATTGAATCTTTTCTGCATGGCAAATGGAGGAAAGTGTTATGTAGCACAGAAGATAAGCTTGAAAATTTGCAGATAAGCTCATCACAAGGGCATGATGTTCATATAGAAATATCCTGTGTTTTTTTCCTCTTAAGTATTATTTTCAATGGATCCTCTTGTGATTTCTAAAAGGCATCAAGTATCCAACTCCCACAGATAGATAATGCTGAGTGTGCAGCACTTGTGTAAATCAGGCTATTCATATGAATCCCTAAAAATAAAATGCTGCATGGTAGAAATGCTTGCGTTGTTTTTTTGGGAGGGGGAAGTAATTTGATTTTTTTAATCTCTGTAAAATACTGTAGCAAAATGCCTTTGAGGTAGAAATAGATCAAAAGCTTATGAAAAAGGTCACTCACAAGAGAAAGTTCACAAAATTGAGTCAATTTTTAATAATTTCAATGAGGGGAAAAGATATATGACATTGCAAATATATCATACTAAAAATCATGTTAAAAAATTCCATGTTGATATTTTTCAGAAAAGAATTTTCTAATATTCACACTGGTATGACTGTTTTCCAGATTATGTTATATGGTTTTAGATATCAATGTCAAAATTTGTTACTTCTGTTTTAGTGAAATAAAATATTTGATCTATCTAGTTTTTAAAATACTTTTGTTTTAAAGGAATTACCGGTGTTCCTCTCCCCCCTTCCCCTCACCTTCTCTCTCCTCCCATCTCCTCAAATTCCCTCTTCTTCTATCCCCTCCCTTTTCCTCTCCTTTCCACAGAAAGAGGAAAACTAGCTTCCTCCAAGCTCTGTTTTGAATCAGATAAATTTTAAAATCAAGCTGAAATAATTTATATATGCAAACACAACATAGAAATTCTGCATAACTTGGATTTTGACAGCATTTTTAGAAAATACAGAAGGGCTTTTTGCTAAAAGGGTAAAGTATTTGTATGGTTGTTTATCTCCTCAGATTTGATTTGTCATTAACTTTATTAACATGGACACCTAGTCAAAGCTTATTTACTAGTTGAAAACATCTTGTAAAATTAAACATATTAAATTATTTACACAGTAACAGCAACATTCAGATCTGAGAAAAAACGGTATGGAGGCAGCTCACAGGATTAGCTTATCTTAAAAATATATATATATAATTCATTTCCCTTCTGGAACACTTTATTTGAATGCAATACTAATGTAGCTTTAATTTATTTATTTGGTTTTTAAGTCAGGGTTAACAACAGCCACTAGTTGTGCTTATCCTGGTGGAAATACTTATAAAGACCCATCTAAATATCTAACAATCAAGAACTTAACACCAGCTCCAACTCAATACAAATATTAACTGGAATTACAGATGGATTTATCAAAATTCATACATGGAACTAATTCCAAATTTTAACATTATTTTCATTATTGTGCATTCATTACCTAATTTAAGGATTATTACACGTTACCCTAAAAACTAGTTCTGTATGCCAGGAGACAGATTTTATGCCAAGAATTAGTGGTGGTTACCTCTAAGTGCCCTTACAGTGTTTTCAGCTGCCATATCTTAACCTCTGCCTCTGTCAATCTACCACCCACATCACCCACTTCATGACCCAGCAGTGGGATTCTTAATGCTATGTAGAAGCCATTATTCCATGTCTTGATAAACCCCCCACTTCTCTGCAGGTCCATAATGATCCTATTCTAATTATCTTGACTAATATCTAATTAATCTTGACTACTTAATGAGGCTGCTGCCTTTCAGACTGCTGTCTCTTTTGTTCTAACTTCAAAAGACATGTATCAATGAAAAAGTTAGCAGTAGAAAACCCAAGAATAGTTCTTTTATAGCTATAGTTGAATTACACTGAATATTTGCATCTGATTCATACATAGTGCCAAGAAATTCACCCACTTAAAAATTCACCTCCTTGCAAATTTTCCCACCATAGTAACCATTAAAGATAAGAGAAATGAGAAAATAAGAAATAAAGATTAAAAAAAAAATTGACAGTCTTGTGTCTTGAGGAAGACACCCAAAAATTAAGGAACTTCTGAAGTCACTGAGATTGTCAAGGGATTTCCTAGAGTTATAATTGAACCTACATTATAGTGGATAACCATCATTTGTAAATTCCAAATTTACATATGGATTTTTGATAGTTGCAAAATGAAGAGTAGCTTGCATATATGATTTTTGAACTAGATCCTGTTAATGCTTCTGAAGAATTTTCTAGCAACAGTAGTTCTTGTTTTGTTTAAAGCACCCTAACAACAAATAGCTTCTCAATGAAAGTCTGTTTACATGGCTGAAGGTACTCAGGGAAGATTAAGAAAAATTAGATTAAAAATAGAAGATATCCTCAATAGGTATAATGTCCTTTATCCTTTGCATAGAGGGACA
Organism: Polioptila caerulea; assembly: GCA_013397295.1. Classification (NCBI taxonomy): domain Eukaryota; kingdom Metazoa; phylum Chordata; class Aves; order Passeriformes; family Certhiidae; genus Polioptila; species Polioptila caerulea. Next base: position 293,264 of record VYXF01004480.1, on the reverse strand, counting down.
ATGTTGTCTTTTAAATTTTTTTGTGCTCCTGTGGAAACTTTGTTTGCCAAAAAGTATTCTGTGCCTTTATGGCTTTGTGTCAAGTCTCAAAACAGGGATCTATATTCAAATTACTCTATGGAAATAATTATTAAAAATTTTATGGAAACAAGATATTTCTTATAGGAAAATGTAATAAAACAGTGCTCTGATCAACTTCTGTTCATCGTCCACAGGTGAAGGGTGGAGTAATACAAGAGAAAATGTGAGCAGTGGTCTGGGGCTTTTTGCAGTGGAAAATCTATCAAAGACTGATGAATCATATTTTTAATAGAAATGGTATTTAAAATATATTCTTAATTTTAAATTAATTACTTATGAATAATGGTACATTATGTTTATATTATAAATCTTAGAGCAATATATTCCAGTTAGCAGAGAAATTCAATTTGGTGAATGTTGCATACAGAAGTTTCTATCGAATTCACATCGTGCAGAATCAGACCACTGGTATTTTTATTATACGGTACTTTAATATTATTTTTTCATGCATGGGATGGGAGGCTGATTACCATGGACTTTTAAGTATTACCTCAGAGCCAGAAAGGCAAAACAAAGACACATGCAAATGAAATACTGAAAGGATTGTAATTGGGGAAAAAAGTAGATATAAATATACACATAGGCAAATATTCATCTTTTCATTTGAATATTTGAATACTTTTCTTAGTTAAAATCAGTTTTATCAAGAACCTGAGAAATTTCAAACTGTGCATGTATTCACCAACATTTTCTCATCATCTTACCCATTTATTAATTTGTTACTCCATTCATCCTCCCATAACATAATTTCCTAAAATCACCAATTAGAAAATTAACAAAAGTATTTTACATGTCTCTTGGGTCTGGCTGGCACAGAGTTAATTTTATGCATAGTAGCCTGTAGGGACCAGTGTTTTGGATTTATAACTGAAATAATGACCACACCAGCATTTTGATTATCGGTGAGCAGTTCTCACACAGCATCAAGGCTTTATCTTTTTCCTACTCTCCTCCACCCAGTGAATAGAGTAGCGGCGAGCAAGAATTTTTTAGGGGCACAGCCTTGACAGCTGATTTAAATTGGTCAGAGGGATATTCCCTGCCATGTAACCTTATGCTCAGTAACAAAAGTCAAGCTAGGGGGTTTTATGGAATCCAGGCTTTGCTTGGAGACTGGCTGGTCTTTTTGCAATCAGTGACAGCCTTTGTCCCAATATTTGTCTTATATGCTTATGGGTATAATATTTAAAATTACAATTGTAAGTAAAATATAATATGGGTATTTTTTTCCTCTGTTAATTAAACTGCTTTTAGCTCAACCCAAGAATTCTTCTCACATTTGCTCTTCCTATTCTCTCTCCCACACTGTTGTGTGTAGGAGAGAATTAAGTGCTTAGATGCTACCTGAGGTCAACTGTAGAGGGAGTATTTCTAAATACCCTACAATTTTTTTAGAATAGTTTTATCAATTTAGAAAATGAGCATTAAATCCTTATTCAGAGTCTCAGTTATTATCTATTGAGTCCGTGATGAAACTCCAGCTGACATCTGAAGAAAACAATTCCTGAGGAAGTGGACCTGAAGGACCTAATCTTGAAGAAAACATTTCTTTCTTTTTCTCACTAAAGGAACAGCTAGAATGAAGTATGTAGAAATTAGATGTTTTCCCTTGGCTGTTGTTCCAGAGAAGACGGATGCCTGTAGGCCCAGAAGACAGCTTGCCTTTTCTCAAAACTACTATCAGTCTTGGTGACTTAAAGCAGTCTTAAAAGCTAAGTTAAATTGATTATCTAGATCTTCAGTGGCTAATTCTATCAGGGAGTATTGTAGCTGAAAAGTGGCATGTATTAAAGTATCAGAGAAACATTCAAAAAGTGAGGCCCTCTTTCAATTCTCGTTGAATGCAGTGGTAGTTCAACAGTCCACATTGGCCCTGGAGATGTTAGGTTTGAGGCAAGAATGAGGCATAAAAAGAGTCAGGCATATATCCATGTGTATTGTGGGTATTATGCACTTCTCCCAGCTCTCCTATTTCAATTGCAATTTAAAAGTGAAGCTGGGCAAAAAAGTGAAAAGAAGACTCAGCAGACCAATAAAGAAGTAGATGTTTTGGATAATCTAAACAATTGAGAAACAGCAAAGCTATTGAGAATTAAATGCCTGTTGAAAGGGAATGACAAAAATCATGTTATTTACCTTTGTGATTAACTGTGCCCTTGCTATTCACTGTGAATTTTGTGAAACAGTCCAAAAAATGTTCCCAAATTGGGTAAATACTTGCAAAGGATTTGAAGCCATGAAAAATAAGAAGCTCTTTGTGTTTGTCTTTCTCTGATTATCAATACTAATTTTAAAAGTCTCTCAAGAGAGAGTTTTTTGTTTGTTTTTTTCTTTAATGTGGAATGCTTATTGCATCCCATTAGAAATGTATCTCTACTCAGTTTGTCAAAATGGACATTTCAAACTGGCTGCCAAGATAAAGATGTCCTCCTAAGTGTGGGCAACTCTCTGAGAATTACATTTGTCAGAGATCTGCTCTAATAGAAACTCAAGCATAATTGAGACATTTAAGCTGCCCCAGTGCAAGAAATCTTCTCTGTACATCTGTGCTTCCTGGAACTTTAGACACCAGGGACTTCGCTATAATTTCCCTAATACCATGTTCCTGTCAGTAATGATGTCTAAGAATTATCCTGTTAATCTTTCCAATGTCAATTTCACAGACAGAGGTCATCAGAACTCTATTAAATTTCTCCAGGTAAATTCACTTTGCAGGAAGATCCTACATCAAACAGATGTTAGTGTGAGCAGGAACTGCACTCAGCTACAAAGTTCTTCTGGGGAAAGCGGCACAGCACCCCCCTGACAGCCGTGTCCCTCTGTCACACAGACACGAGTAAACTGAAGGACCTGAGTGATGGCCCTGCACTCTTTCTCAGGCAAAGCTGTGCTGAAACAAGTTATGCCATAAGACAACAGTTGTTAGACAATGCTGAGATCTGTGCCCGCAGAATGAGCCCTGGTTCTGAATATAAGACCTGGTGAATCCAGGAGGATATACTAAAGAGGTAGGACTACCTCCCGGATGCCCAAGGCTACATCTCTTTTTAGCAATGATTACACAACCCTGAAAAGGAACAAATAAATTCCCTGTTGCCAGTAGCTACTAACCTGCTTGTTGATTTTATGAAAACTCAGCTCCAGACAACAAAACTATACAGAATCTTTCTGGTTTCACAGAAATAAAAATGTCAACCCCTTGCTTTCTGACAGGTATCATATAGAGAGTACAATCCTTTCTATACCTGAAGTGGGAGCAGTGATTTGAAGAACTCAAAAATTTTGATAAAAGAATGTTTTCTACCTGTCCTTTATCAGTCTTCAAAATTGTGCATCTTTCACATTTCCATCTGCCAAGAGAAATACAAATGATTGTATTCGTAATAAGAATTTCTGCACAATTTATTTTACCATCTGTCATTCCTTCAAACTCTTCTCCCTTGTTTTGCTTGGAGGATCTACTAGTGGTTCAATGCAAGAACCAGGATTTCACTGGGTGTTTCAGAAATTGCCTTTTGTTTTCTATCTTTACACAAGCATTAGTGTTCTATGCATGCAGCAGAAGAACCAGAATAGTCTTTAACACTTAAAAATATGTAATATAAAAACATATGCAATTTAATAATAGAAAATGCTGTTGAAAAATATATTATACTCTAACATAGTTTGAAAGGTCCTTTGTTATTTAAACTGTGAGATTTCAGGTAATTTCTCACTTCCTCATAGCAAAATTGGCACAATAAATTTTGTTTTATATAAAATTTATGGAAGGGAAGGAATTTGTTTTTATTTTATTAAAACCATCATTAATTTTCAAAATTTAATATTCCATATGTATTACTGTGAGGGGATGCAAAACAAAATGGGTCTTCCATTTAAAATTAAGTTTTTAGCTAAATTACAAAATAAGACATAGTCAGTAGCAACTATATTCAGTAGTGAGTAATCAGATGACAATCTTTGATTGTGCATAAATCCTATAATTAAAAAAATTCTAGAAAGGCAAAAAATGCTAAAGAAGATATAATAAAATCACCGAAGAAAATTTTGTTTTGTGTATGTTTCAGTAACTTCTTCAAGTGACTGAACTTTTGTGCTTGTTATCTGAATCCTGAAAGGGACTGAAAGATTTAAGAAAAACATTGATTCATACTGACAGCAATAACCAAAGTATTGATGCAAAAAGTGTCATGATTCACTTGTAAAACAGAAACAGAGTATGCAAAAACAATCTCCAGGAAGTATCTTGTCAACAGTTTTTAAAGAGGTGAGAAATTTGCTTGCAGGGTTTGTGAGGGAGATGATGGAAATAGTTAACACAGATAATTGCTCAGAGGGTTGGGGATAATTGTTGCAGGCCATTTGCCTTCTGGAACTGAACCAGTATTTTGACAAAAGCCACAATTATGAGAAAAAAAAGAGAAGAAAAATCTACAAATCCTGCAGACACCAGCCAATATGAAGGAAGTCAGTGTTGGACTAACTAACTACTGAAATCCAAGACAAATGAGACCAGTACATGATACAAACATGCCATCATTGTGAGCTGTCTTGCCTGAGAAGACTCAGTGATCTGGGTCTGTAGATGTAAGGGTTGTAATCACTCATGTGTTTAGCAGAATCACTTATTCACATTCTTTGAGACCTATTGATGACACATTATTATTTTCTTCATAATATCAAAATTACTGAGAACTTCTTTATTTGAATTTTTTTTGTTTTTTAGAGCAAAGATGTTACTTTCCATTTACTTGGTCAGATTCCAATTTGTTTCATTAAAATTTTCCTTTCAATGTCATTATAGACAATATTTCCATGAATTTTGCTCTGATATATGGCATATTGCTGCATCCCAATAGCTATTTTCTACCCACAAGGGATATTCTGGTGTAGGGATGAGATCCCATTCACCACAATGGGTTTACTTTGTTATAAAAAATTGTTTGTCTATTAAGTATTCTATGTATATGCATAATTAGTTGTCACTAAGATCCATTTTAAAGTTGTCAGGTTTTTTTTTAATTAGTCTGTCCTTTTAAAACACTATAAATAATTAGTTTTGTATATATAGAACACTCAACATAGACACACTCATTTATTTGCTTTCTTTTGTTTCAGTGACATCTCATAACAAAGCTCTCATTGTTATACAGGGAAGATTTTGAGAAATAGGAAAGAGTAGAAAAAATTAATTGACTGACATGAACTTGGCAATGAACAAGGATCAACAACATGGTTCCAGCATAAGCACTCAACCTGACAGTATCAGTTTGCTGTCAATCACATAAATAAACAGAAATGTTATTACACTTGTGTTTGCACAGAGGCATTTTTATTAATGCTAGTACAAGTCCTCTGATTCGGGTCTGAAAGACAGAGTGGTGCAGGGAGACCTGGCAACTTCATCTCACATGAGCGAGCTGGCAGCAGCCTGAGCCCCAGCTGCCATGGGAAAGAGGATGGCTGGGTAGATCATGAGGTCATGTACTACATTTTTGTCACTAAACTAATGAATTAATGCCTGGATATAGGCCATTGCATGGTATTACTTAGCTTTTTTCCCCCCAGTGTTATACTGTTTTTTATAAGATTTGGTTTTTCCTATTCGTAGTAATTCAGAATACCTTTCATTCTCCCTGCTGGAGGAATTAAGGTGTCAATAGTTTAGCTTTCTCTCCATTCAAATTGTGCTGCTGGAGCACAAACAACGGTTATGTGTATGCTAATCAAGGTGTTCTGATAATCTTTAAAAAATAATTCTGTTTGGACACACAAACACATGCATCACTGTATGCATGGCCATGAAAATAAGTGCAAAAGTTAGCCATAAATTATTCATAAGTTTCAGATCAAGTGAAAATATGCAAATACTGAATTGATTTTGTTATTGACATATATTTTCAAAATCTTTTCTGTAAAGTTCTTTGAAAGGACTGCTAAGTTTAAAAAAACCCAACATGTATAGATCACTTTTTTTGTTGTTATAGCAAGTTGAAAGCCACTTGAAATAGATCCCATGGGAAAGATGTGGACCTGCATTGCTAATTCTAACTTTTAAAATGCATCAGTTGAGTGGATAGCTGCTGCTAGATAAGAAAAAATTTAAAGACTTGGTGCTAATAATGTCTAATGTCTAAAGGCAAGGCCCCTTTTATAAGCTTTAGGGTGTAATATGAAATCATCTGAGCAGAAACAAAGAACTTTTCATTTGTTTTTTACTTTGAACAGATTGTCAATGCATCAAATACATAGTCATCACTCTAGCTACAGCAACAAAAAAACTTAAAGCAGAACAGGTCACTAGCTGTTCAATAATAAAAGAAATCTTAGGTATTCTCTGACAGTATAATTCACATCTAAAGATGACATTTGAGACAGAAGAAAATATGTGAATGAAGAATATAGAAGAAAATATATCAATGCAAGTAAAATCTGTTCATTTAGCAAAAAATTACTCTGGTTCTAATTACACATCAAAAATCATTGCATTTTACATTACTGAAAAAGTGTAGTATATAGAAATTTAAGGGAACCTAATATTTTCATGATTGCATAAAGAAACGAAAACATGTTTTCCATTATTATGTTACTAATATTAGCTGCAATGAGATTGAGCCCAGAATAATTTGTTATTAATACTAGGCAATCCAGTTTAGACATTTAATGAAAGGAATAATATCTAAAATACCTGCCTAAGGAACAGTGATAAACATCAAGAAAAGTTGTTCTTTTTTCTTTTATGAATACATATGATTGAAAAACTATTAGCAGACGGCATTATTGTGAGCAATCACAGACACTCCATTTACCTGAAGGTGTACATATTTAGACGGTGAAAATTATTTTCTTGTTGGTTTTGGAGTTATCTGTTTCTTTTACAAGAACAGTATGTCAGAAAAGCATTTGAGTCTACCTATCATCTGACTTGATGTAACTTCTTAGAAAGAAGTTAAAGGTTACCTATCACATCTGCTTTCAGTGACAGGAACAAAATAAAGACATACACAAAGTCTAAAATTTTTCCAATCACTTTATTCACCCCTTGTTCACACCTTGTTCACCCCATGACTTGCTTTGTGAGGGCTACTCCAGTTTCTGGGATTCACCGACAGGAGTAAGGTGTGAGTTTGTGTTAGTTTGTTTGTTTTTCCTGTTTTTGTTTTGTTTATGTTTTGGGGTTTTTTTTTTGGGGGGGGGAGAGTTTTTTCTCTTTTCTGTCGCTTAGCAGCTCACTGAGGTGGATTCACAAGATATAGAAGTTTTGTCACTTGTCTGCCTGGAGTTGGTATATATCACAAAATTAAACAAAAACCTGTCTGGGCTGTCTCTTTATATCTTTGTATCCTTGTATCTGCAGGAGATATTTATTTTACTGTATTAAAAATTTTACTTTTTTTAAATAATCTTGTGTCACAGTACAAAATCAGTATATGAAATTATTTTTTAAATTATTCAATCTGTTGGGTTTTTTTCCTTACATTTTCCAGAACTTTAATTTTTATCTAAGACAATTAAATTTTTTTCAAATATGTTTCTCAATTGAAATTATATGTGTTGGAATAAAAGGTAGTAGTCCATATAGATAAATTTACGATGGAAGTGGTAAACCAATGAAGCAGTTAATGTGCTAAAAGTGTCCTGTGATATGGACTGTGAAATATCAGGGCTGTATAAAAGTCCAATCTCTCCAATCTCAGCCTCTGACCCTTGTGCATTTCTGTGCTTGATTGTTGTGATTTATTAGCATGCTTTTATCTAACATCTTTGATTGACTATGTCAAGTAAAAAGTCTTATGCCTCATTTTTATTTTTGTTTATTATATTTTAGTTATTTATTTAATCAAAATATCAGAGTCCTTAAGACCACAAGCTCCTAAATGTGAAGTGGAAAATAATGTATGGAAGGGAAGTTGGATGATGCAGCTCATAGGAATGATCCCATTTAAGATCTTTATTTTAGGCAAAGTCAGATCAGTTGATCACCCACTCAAAAGTCTTCTGCAGAGAGCTGGTACTGGGAAAATCAGCAAGAGAAACCAGGTTTCTGGAAAATACCCTAGACATGTGTCTCCATCAGTTTGATAGGGCTTATCTGTATGCTTCAGATGCATCAACACACCAAGACTGCGGTACTTGCCAGAAAAGAGACATTTATTATCATAATTCTTTGTTTTCAGAAGGACAAATAACCTCAATTATTAGACAGTCTCCAGTCAGACAAGCAAGATTTGAAGCATCTAAACTTTGGATTTGGGCAGATAAGTAACCCAGCCGTTTCTTTGCATCTTTTTAAAATAAATATGATTTTAATTTCAAAGGATATTGCAATGACAATTGTCTGGAAGACTAAAAGCATGATCTGGATAAATATGGAAAGGATAAATAGGTTTTGCCATTTTTATCTCCACACGTTACCCAGTTACATAAAACCACCTGAACATTTTTTTCAGTGTACTGGAAAGTCTCCTGGAAATCAAACTGAAACCATCATACACATGTATGCACCCAAGCCTGCCCTGTTCTCTCTGCAGTCTTAAATAGATGTGGTTTTTAAAAGATTATTATTGCAGTTAAAAGGATTATAAATTTCATAAATTCTGATTATGGTCTTGTATTTCATTTATTGATTCTTTTGGGGAGGTTAATATAATAACTTAGATGAGAATGTATCTGCATTTGTTGGGAAAATTTGTTCAGAACTATGAAAATGACATTATGAAATAGCTTGACTGGTCCTTTGCCAACATATTTCCCATTAAGATGATGGGAAAGATAAGAAAGACCTCAGAATTGTTTGCAATGATGAAATAGCAGATAACCATGCTATACAGTTTTGCCCCTTAAAAGAATGAAAATATAGAGTAAACAATTTTGTCTAATGTTACCATAATTATACATTACAAAGCTAATATTTCGGGACTTTGGTTTGACAAAGGATGTCAGCATGTGAGAACTTTTGAATATGTAGTGCTTCCTTGCAAGTTATGTAGTACTGCACATGAGATGATATATTGCCAGAGTACAAAGAAGTTCTGGAACCAAGCATCTCCAGGAGAGTGTGCTCTTGTAAAATCTGGCTTTTGTTCCCTATTTTGCCATTTGAGCTCCATCTGACCTTTGGCAAGTCCTGTAAGGCAGAACCACAAATTACACCACTGTTTAAATCCAAAACTAATATTCTCAAAGTCCACAGCCAGGACTCATTGTAATGTTAAAATTTCCAGAGATATCTCAATTTCTGCCTCTAAATAAGCCTAGAAATGGGGCAGTTTTTACACAGTTTGGCAGCTATAACCTGTATTTTCCCTTTCTTCAAAAACAATGCAACAAGCACCCTGGAAAAGCAATCTGAAGGAGCAGCAGGAAAAACTGAGAGTCTACTGACTCTATCAGGCACAGGTCTGTCTGGATGACATGAGTTTGGAATCAGGCAAAGACAGAAATGATTATCTGCACAATTAATCCAACAGTATGGCTGCTATAGAAGAAAGAACGCTGCTACGTCTGTTGACGGTGCCTGCCGACAGTTCCAGATTGGGAAGACTTAGGAACCAGTAAGATGAAGCTGTCCTACTCAGAGCACCAGACTGTAAGGGACTCTGTGGAATAAAAAGACTGTAGGCCAAGTTCATGCTTTTCTCCTTGATTATCTGGCTTATTAAAACAAAGAACCCTTTCTAATTACAAATTCCTGGAGATCACAAATAGAGTGATTTAAAACTTTTATCTTTCTCCAGCATATTTTTTTTTGTTTTCTCTTTTAACAGAGACATATAAAAGTATAATAGTTATAGAAACTGAAAATTTTGATTTAATAAAATGAATCATTTTATCCTAGAGTGTCCAGCACTCTTGTTCTCATGAGGTAATGCATTTAAGTGGTACTTTCTAATAGCCACACCAGGCTTCTCACTCAGTACAAGAGGAAATCTTGTACCTTTCCTAGGTGACTCCTGGTTAGAGACACATCTAGAATTTAAATGGCTAAGACAATATGCAGCATTATTCAATTCCTCAAAACAACTCTAATGTGGGCCAACTTTGAGGACAAATTAAAGTTTTTGATATCATGAGGGGAAGCTTTCACAAAGCTATTCAAAACCACATCCCCTCCTGCAACATTGTCCCAGATAATTTGTTTATAACATTCACTTTTGAATGTTTTCCTATTTGGTTAAATGTTCCATGAATAAAGGTATGTCAATGTAGACAATAAAGAAATTTAGGTGTCTAAGGAAAGCTTAGGAAGAGATGGGATATTTACATTCAAAATTTGAGTGTATAAATCCTAGCTGCAATGTGGCACTCTTCTTGCTTCTGACTTTGATGTTTCAGAAGCATTTAGAGTTGGGCATCTTTATGGATTCAATTTCATGTCCTATTTTAAGAAGCTAACAAGCTCCTTAATAAATGCACACTCAAGCCCTATTTTAGGGCTTGGAAGTCCAATATTCTTACCTTGAAACTTCTTACTGCCTAGAATTGTTTCAACTACAAAAAACAAAACAAAACAAGTCAAAAAGGTGGGACATTTGCCCAAGGATGTTTGGCATGGTTCTCATGAATGAAAGAGGAGTTTTTAACCAGTAGTAAAGACACTTCTTTTTATATACACATTAATACAATTAATGTTTTCACCTGAGAATGAGATTTATTCTCCCTACTTGCAACTTGAACTGGATGGCTCTAAACCTTTTTTTCTCATGTTGTACATATTCACAGGATTTTTCAGTGGAGCCTTTCCAGAATTAATAGTTTGAAAGGGCACTTTAAGGTTTACTAAACTCTGATATCTACTAAATTCTACTTATTATTACAAAATTTTTACAACATTATTCTTTTTGCTACAGTAGCAAGTTAAAATATAAAGCCATTCTTTTACTTGAATTTCCCAACTCTCCTCACAAATATATTACAATCCCTTTCTATTTAACAGTAAATGATTTTATATATATGTAACAAAAGCAATTTTACCCTTTACCCTTATCACCTCTTTTTTTAATGTTCCCTGTCAGAATTTTCTATATATAGCAGCTTTAATACATAAATCAAATATTGTGCCCATATATAGGAAAAAAGTGAGAATATGAAGAAACGTGTGAAGGAATTTCATAGATTTTGCTTAGAGAACTGGCAGCACAGGCAATATTTATTTACAAGGTCAGAGCAGCTCAGTGATTTGTTTCTGGGAGAATTATATTCTGTGTCTGCTACAGGAAAGCTTTTTTTTTTATTCTAGCTCCTTTTTCCTGGCTGTAAACCAGCTGCTCTGCTTTTACCTTGAATGGATGCAGCAAATCTTTAGAAATCTGGTTGAAATTAATTTGATCACAGCTGTCAGACCTGCAAAAAGACAAATAGGAATAATAGGGATGTGTATTAAAAATCCAGTGGTGCAAGTGCAAGTTTATTCAGTCCTTGGAGTGAATGAAATGATATAGATGATATTACATACCAGGTTGCATTTGCGTTCCTGGCTCAAGTGAGCTCTAACCATTTCACATCTTTATTAAACTTTGTATGTTAATATTTCTAGCATTTACAACTCTTTAATTCCTCAAAAAATTCTTTAAAACATTCTTTGGTGTCAGGAAATCTTCATTACATTCCAAATTTGGATAGAGAATATCTAAGTATTCTATCTTTTGCAGTATTTTCTTAGGTCTCTTTACTGGCATCATTATATCAGGATGATCTATGGAACAGGGTAAATGACCAAGGTTTAATACTGTATTTACGTGGCTAGTGGGGTGGAAATGACAAAAGAATGGGGTTCATAAACAAGCAATTGATTTCCCCACTCTCTAAAATAACTATGGCCCCACACAAAGACAATGAAAATCCTAAAGACTTTCGAAAAATGACTTAACACTCCCTAAGACCCTTACATATTTCAAAAATCTTTGTCTAATTTCAAAAAGCTTTAACCTAATAAATGCAATCTACTTCATAGGAAATTCCAAAATAGCAAGAAGATTAAAAATAACAAAATTACCTCCTCATCTATAATTTCTATGATAATGTTATAGATACATATTACAGTAAATCACTAAATGAGGATACCGGCATGCAAGTCCCTTGATACACACACATCATTCCAATAACTGCTAACAAACATTGCTTCCTCTTTGCACAGATGAAAAAAAAAAAAATGCTCTTCGGATTCTGAAAGATTTTAGTCCACAATAAACACTGAGATATTTACATACAAAAATAGGCTTGGGTTTCACTGAATAGCCGACCAGAGCAGTTACAAACACAGCAGGTAAATAGTTTGTTGATAGCACCAGTCGGTTCAGAGGCACTGTGCAATTTAAAAATAAAAGTGTGATTACTCAGTGCTTTATAAAATTCTTTATAAAATTTGCAATAAACAATTACAGAGTGATTCACCCACATTGTTAATACCTCTCTACTAAGCACATTATAAGGTTCTATATAATTTAATTTTTCTGAATGGATCATTTGTAATCTGAATACACCACATTGAGTTTTTGTTCTTTATAAACGCAATGCAATCAAACTTAATCATCATATACAAGGGGTGGTATCGATAATAATTTTAGATCTGGGGTTTTTTTTACAATTATTGCATTCAAGCTGAGATCAAAATGTTAACTCTCAACATGTTCCACAGTTATGCACAATTTCAGTCTATTGACTGAGCTATAGATCAAGGTAGCAGCAGTTTCTCTCTGGCTAAAAAGAAAAGAGTCTTACTTATTTCCTCATCATTGATTAATCCGGAGTGAAATTAATGTTTAATAGCTGCATTGTTCCAGTACATGTCCGTTTTGACCTTCTTGTTAAAATAAACATGTAATTCAATGGTATTATCAATATCATTTACTTGAAGAATCTTCTAGTATTTGGGAAGCAGCTTCTATTCGCTAATTGTTTCTTGACCTTTACAAAAGCAGTGTTTTTTGCCTACATAAGTACAGATTTATTCACAAAGCATTAAAAAATTTCCATTGTTAAACAGGGAGAAAAAAAGACACCTCTAAATATGGAATGATAAAAAAAAATAATGTTTGCTTAGTGATATGAATTTAAATATTTATGAATTCTTAAATTATAAGTGGGTAAAAAGTTCTTTAGCACCTCTAGATTTTAAACCAAAGTAAAGAGGTGACCTCCAGCATCTGCTTTTATTTTGCTGCATAGTAGGAATATTAGGAACTAGAATTGATTTTCAACAACTGGATCCATCACTTCCTCAACGGTTTGATGAAAACAGGGGGAATCTCCCATAGGCATAAGTACTGTCATGCTAAGCTGTGTCATGCTTCCAGTCAGCCAGGAATGACTAAAGTATGTGCAATGAGTCTGGAATCTATTTAAAAACATAAGAAACACCATGACTTTCAAAGGACACAGAGAGGGAATTCAAAATGCCTGAGAAGACCACAGTGAGACAGACAGTATTGTACCATTTAAAATAACTTTGTTCCTTATCACAGATCAGACCAGTCTTCCAGAAAGCGAAGTGTGCAGAGCAGAATGTACCAAAACCTGTAGTGATCTAAAACAGGCTCCATCCATTTCTGAAATACTTTTCCAGCTAAGAATGAACCTGTCTCCCTGTCTGTTCAGTTAGCCAAGCACAGGTGGCATCTGGAAATGAAGTTGGATAAAGCAAAGTGATGGATCTATTTTTTCATGAAGCACTGGACTAAGCTTATCAGCACACTTGCCATCTCTCCCTAAATTTCCTTTGCTCCCTCTCTGAGCTCAGAAGCAGACACTTTGCATGGAAAAATGACCAGTGGGCACCATAGAGCTCCTACCCTCACAGTGAGAACAGGATAATGAAGGGCTGAGCTGATTTTGTCAACAGCAGGAAACTGCACTGCAGATAAGCCACTCCTCTTCCCCCACCCTGTACAGTAAGGCAGGGACAAAAATAAAAAGGAGAGAGTGAGAGTTAATAATTTACTAAAAGCTCAAAGCAGTGGAATAAGACATGCACAATAGCAACAGAATTAGTAACAAAAGTGTACAAAAAAGAGATGGTGTTTAACCCATAAAAAGATATTCACCACTGGGAACAAAATCAGGGTGGCAGATGTTCCCTGTAGGATATGTCTGAGTGGTTTCCCCAATGGAAATATGATGACTGTTCCTGCCCACTGTGCCACGTTCACCAAACAAAGGCAATATTCACAAAACAAAGGCGGGGGAGCTCTCATGGCCATTGCTCCCCCCGAACCCAGCTCAAAGGCAACGAAAAGCAAGGACAGACAAACCCCTGGAAGGTAGGTCATGTGAATGGGGCTTGCCCAGCCACTTCACTGAGCTCAGTTTAACTCAGTTGCTTGTGCTGTCACTTCTAACCCTCAGCTGTCCCTCGGAAATGTTCCTTCAGCATCACCACGGGGAGTGGCACTGCTGCCTCTCCTCAGCACCCTGTCCTGCAAAAACATCCTGGAGAAAACAGGGGTGGGACAGGGGGGAATAGAAGATGGGTGTCACAATTGCAGTGCTGACAATCATCGCTGGAGTGAGCAAGACCAGAGTGCACACCTCTGCTTCAGGGCCACAGCTTTCCTTGCCAAAACCATGTGCCAGCAATGTTGTCAGTGTATAGCTTGGTCACACCCACACATTTTCAAGCCATCAGAAATTTAGGTTAATTTTATGTGTGCTAGTTTTGCAGTTCCCTCTGACTTACAGGCATTAAGCAATAACAAAACAAAGATACTTCCAGAGAACAGTTAGGACAAGTGTTAGTTCTAAATTTCCACCCATGTCTGTTTCCAGGGGTGGAGTCATAAAAAGTACCTAACCACCAAAGAGTTTTCCATTTGTGAATAATATATGCCTTATAAACCTTTACTCCTGAAGCATTAGCCACACTTTTAAGGGGTAATTGTGATCGTTCCCATATTACAGCTGGAAAATGATGCATAGCTCCTGTGATTGACTTTGCCAAGGTCAGGAAATGATTTAGTGGTGCAGCCAAAATAGCTTATTCTAAGTCCTCTGTTGTAACCACTAGTCTCCATTTTCTCCATCAGGAAATTGCCTCTGGGAGAAAAGAAGATTTGAGTGCGTGGGAAGAGAGCACACACACACATTTGGTAGTCAATACTGATGAAATCAGGTAATACTGCCCTACACTGGTTAGAAAACCTGCCATGCTTATCTAGATGTAATCATCATCTAACGATTATTTCTAGCAGTATCTTACAGTATGTTCTGTCACCTTTCCACTGACAAAGCCTTTACATCTTATTATTGCATTACTTATAATGTCTGTTGCCAGCCCACCCAGTATGATTCTTAAATAATTATAAGTTATAATATGTTTCTGGCAGCAGAGACAAAGAACTCTACTCCTACCAACAGGAGATTAGCAATCTCCTTCATTAGCAATTGTAAAAATATTCTGTTATTATGAATTACATTTTTATTACTGTTATTATTTAACAGCAAGCTACATGCATCAGCAAGTTTGAGATGGCAGGGCTTTCATTCTCATGGTAAGTCCTGCCCTAAGAGCATTTCAGTGATGGGCGAACATCCCTGTTACTTGTCTGTTTAGAAATTTAGAAATCTTTCACAGGGCTCTCTCAACACTTAACACCCATATACTCTTTAAAGAATAGTCTGCCAGATCCAGTGAATTTCTCATACAGACACTCCTCTTTTCTAGGTTTTCATTTTAATGTGCATGGGGGGGATTTGTTCCCTTTAAAAAACTGAATTTCTTTGTTGTTGTTGATTTCTTTTGGGTTTTGGTTGGTTGGTTTTGTTGGTTTTGCTGTTCTCTGTTTGCTATATTTGCAAACTATTTGTTCCAGCAAAATTCTAGCAAAGATATGAATTGTCATTTTTCCTTAAAAGTTTTTTCACTACTGGGGATGCAAAAGGGAAAGATATACTTTAGAAGGTTTTGTGAAGAAACATTGTGAAGAAAGCCTTCCATTGTTATTACACATAATTATTACTGAGGGGATTTCCTTTCATGACAGGAAGTCTTTTATCCCAGTCCATTCTGTAGTTCAATCACTCCTGCAATTTCTAGATATAATGAAAGGAATGGCAGGGAGGTAGGAAAAGGTAGCCAGGGTGGGATTATGGTGGGATAAATTGGTGTTACCCTTAAAAGAAATGGTGGAAGAGTATTCTTTCCTTTGAGAATTTTATCTTGCCTAAGTTGCTTCAGAAGGCTGACATTGAAAAACATCTGTCCTTCTGGCTTCAGTACATCCTTAAGCATTTTTTCCAGGTAATGAAACAAGATTGCAGTTTTAAAATTTCTAGTTCCTGCACCCAAAACAACCTTTAAGCTATTACATCTCCCATTTTTCTGTCGTGGGGAGTGTCTCATACCTGCAGGCAGATCATACTAGAGTGGCAGGGATGGTGAGAGTTTTCTCTTTGCTGTCCCAGCCTTTTTGCTAATATTTTCTGGCACAGTAGGAGGGTCCACTGAGCAGTTCATTAAACACTTTAGGATGTCAGATATTGACATGGTTGGAAATAATCCAGAGCCATGTCTTTTAGAAGCATTTATAAATCACATTTATTTGTCATTCCAAAAGGGTAGGTAAGCTAGGGCTGAAGTTTGCAGCAGACAAAGACAGTAACCATTTCATTCAGTCTAGCAAAGTCTAATGGCATGATGCTGATACAAAATGCTTTAAAGTGCAGAAATGTTCTGCAGTAGCGATGTATGGGAGAAAAATTCCCTTCTTAGTCAGGATAACAACTGGTAGTAGCCACCTATAGGGTCTGTACACAGTTGTAATTCATTCTCAGGGCTGATTACAGCCATTTCTGAACTGAGAACTGTCATCAAAAAAGTCCTAGGGAGAGAATTTAAACCTTGTGCGTGCAGTAAGTGGCTATCTATTATTTCAGTGTCATAGGTTTCCCACATCTCTGCTTCCACTGCCAGATTTCTTTCCACTTCTCAGAAAGACAGAAAAAGGCATATTTGTCTAGTATTATATTACACTGGATCCCATGAGTTGTGCTTACAATTAGGCCCCATTTTCAGAAATTCCCTTACTGAACCCAGAGCAACCAGGTCTACTAGAAGTAAGAGGCATTTTTACAGAGCTGGATACAGACACAGCTGGGTCCTTGCCTGCATGGGGCACTGGTTGGTCACAACACATTTTATCTGGAAAATTTACTGTACACCCATGCATAGGAACAGCAGTACAGGCAATATGTACCCTTAGAAACATGAAGTTTAGAACAGGAAAAATGTCAGGTTGGCTATTGGCTGTTTTCATCCATTCTAGATGATTATAGAAATTTCAGGCTGGATTTCCAGAAAATGTAAAATGCAATTACACTGAGGAAAACCCCACCTGGATTACAACATACTGTATTGATTCACCATGTCCAAAAAAATAAAAATTTTAACTGATATAGACTGTGCAATCAAGCTTTCTACCTTAATGTATACATCCTAGGCTTTTGAAGGAGGAAGGATTATGTTGGTAGATCTGCTGCTGCTCTCTATGTATTCAAATGGATATGGCGTTCAGCAAATTAGCTATTGCAAGGTTTCTAGACAGTTTTGTATTTCGCATAATACTGGTCTAATAATATGTGGATTTTTGCCCTCTACACAAAAAAATGTATTTTGTTCGGTGTTTTCTTTCTAAGAGTAAGAATCTTGACTAAATACACTTCAAAATACTTTTGATTATGAGCTTAGGGCAACTGAATCATTCCTCTGTTGAGAGATATCAATATTATTCAAGAAACAATATCTTCCTTTTTGCCCAACTGCCCCTTCTTCTTCAAAGTATGATGTTTTAATTCTTAACTGACAAAAATACATAGAAAATTGCACTTTCAATAGCATCCTCCTTAAACTTTTTCAAAGGGTTTGGATACCAAAATAATAACTCCCATATTGCCTAGAAAATAACGTTTCATATGCTATCAACAAACAACCTCACAAACCTCTTCTAATTTCTAGTGCATGCATTTCTTTTCATTATTCAGTTGGACAAACTGAAGCAGAAAGTACTCCAGTGTCTTGCCCAAAGAAAAGCACATCCAAGGGATCAGAAAAACCTGTAATCTAGTTTCTGAGTTTTGAGCTTCAGCATCTGCAGCTTCATTCGCTGCTAAAGATTTCACCAATACACTACGGAATTTTATAACTTAAAATATTACGTTTGAAAATATAGACCTCTTTTAATTATTAAAATGTAAATCAAAAGGTTTAACAGACCTTGAGAATTTTTTCATGGCTATTAATAAGAATTTATTTATGATGGTGGTGATTGTGGCTACTGGTGCTGTGGTTGGGGTGATAAGAATGCCTGTTCATAATGGACATTTGAGATAAAGATCCCAGACACTCAGCATAGAGAGAGGAAACAATAGTATAGAAGCAACCATAAATAGGAAGAAAAACCCACTGTGGATCTATGTTTTATGCTTGACAACATCCAATCTTGGGGCAGCTTTCTTCAGAAAGAATTGTTAATTTTTTTGTTTACAACATTTTGATTTGATTGTCTATCTTTGCTTGATTTCATGGCAGTAAGCACATGAGAGCAAACCCTGTGATACTGCACAGAGCTGTTTATGATGCAGAAATCTATATTCATGTCAATGTATTAATTTTTATTTTATAAAAAGGACTTGGGTAAGGACGGCTTGTAATGTTTGCAATTACAGTGAAGACATATCCAATTCATCTCATTACTGCTCTCTATTAAGGGTAACTCATGCAAAATAATGGGTCAGTCTAACACTCATGAGCCTCTAAGTGTGGATCTAGGCATAAGAGGCAGAAAATACTTAAGGGAATTTCTGCAAGAAAGACTGTCATGTTGCAAAACTGCTCCAGTATTTTCCAATGTTTTAAAGGAAGAAGAAAAACGTAGTTGGGAAAACTTAGCTGTGAGGTGATGCACATGGAAAATTGTAGATGTTCCTCAGTTTAATTCTGTGTATTGCAAGGCACTGCAATTCTTTGGTATTTTAAATAGATTTACCAATGCAGTATCACATTCCTCCTGTACAGTGGGAATCATTACCACTCACTTTTTTATCTGAGTAAAATTATCCTGCCTTACATGTAGTAATAATTCTTATAAATGTGTTTTGCTACTGAAAGAATCTGTGTCTTTGGAGGGAAGTGAGAAACTAATACAGAAAGAGAATGTGGGACAGCTTGTTTTGGTAGCACAGGCCCAAGAAAACTCATAGTGTTTGTGGACAGCTGCTACCAAACTGAATTAGAGATAGAAAAGTCCTAGACTTGGAGAACCACCTTCTTTCTAAAATGTTCAACATAGTCAAGATCTTTTTTAACTACATTAAGGACACCTCATAGGTGCCTGAATTATGAAAGCAAAGCTAAGGAAAAACGAACACCATCTTTTGGTAGGACAAGCATGTCACCATCTACTAGAGGAGTTCCAGATGTCAGCTGTCAGAGTATGCAGGCTCTTGTACAAATGTTTCCACAGGATGAACAGCCTGGTCTGAAGTAAGTCATCAGAAAGTCTCGGTTTCCCCATCCCCTGCCAAAAGGGAGTGGTAACACCTGCTCACCCCATACTGTGAATTTACTTCTCTTTAGGTTTCATTAATCAGTTAATGGCTACAAAGCAAACAGGAAATATTAACAAATATTCACATCAATTCAGAGGTGTAAATTGGTGCTTGTTAGTAGAGTTTTCTCACTATGCAACACTTCACTTACTAATGTCTGTCACCTGACGCTATTACAGCTGATAATTGAGTCAGTCTCTCCAGGAGTGTTTCAGTGTTTTGGACAGGCTCTCCTTGGGAGACTTTTCATGCTGAATACATTATTTTGAATGCTACAGATAAGGTATTTTAAAATCTATTTCCTATGTAATCCTCAAGTCACCCTGAAGAGTCTGCTTTAAGTTTAAAGTAGATAACAACATGGGCCTTAGATTTTCTGGTTTTAGTTTTTACATGTATTAGGAACTTAAATCAAGATAACACATTGTCACCAAAAGAATTTTCTTCTCATCCTACCTTACCTTAGGAGCAGCAAACAAACAAAAAATTATGATTAATGCTGTTTCTTTTTATAAAATCTTTCTGCATTCTGTGTTGGTACCTCTATTTGTTACAAGGCCAACACACTGGATTATTGAACCATTCCCACTTTCTCTGTTATCCAGAAAAATGTACATGTAATTAATCTCCACAAGTAGTAGCAGCTTCATCAAGGGAGACTGATTAAGTTCACTGTAGAATTATCTTGCACTTTTGTGGAACAAAAAGACAGCATTCAAAAATCTTTTACAAAGGAGTATAGCTGAACTTTAGTCTAAATATAGAGTCAGAGGAAACTCTTTTATCATATTGGTTTTGCTTTGCATATGCTTAGAAATTGTCTCCTAGATTAGGAAAGCACAATCCATGAATATTTTGAGTGTTTGCATGGTAAACTGTCAAGTCTTGTCAAGACTTTATGCTTTGTTAATGAAGCAAAATTAAGAACAAGTTGAAAAGAGTTCTAAAAGCTGAAATTACTAAAATAATGTTCTCGTAGCGTAAAGCCTTTTGTGACAGTATATGCTTAAGGTGCAACTGCTGTCATTTTAAATCCTACCTTCTTGTCAGCTGAGATGACATAGCTTTTTAAGAGACTCATTGGGACCCAATCATAGAGTCTGCCTCCTGAAAAAAAATTAAACGTTTTTGTGTGGGTTTTTTTTAGTCAGATAATTTTTCTTTGCATTGCCCTCTAAAGAGATGGTTTTATACAACAAAGAAGCAAAGAACAAATGGTGCTGTTTATAAACACAGCATCAAAGACTGAAAGAAGGGTTGAGGTTGTAAGGGACTACTGGAGATTGTTTAGTCCTACCTCCCTGCTAAAGCAGGCTGACCTACAGCAGGTTGCACAGGATTGCTTCCAGGTGACTTTTGAATACATTCAGAGACAGAGACTCCACATTCTCTCTCTGGGCAGCCTGTTCTAGTGCTTCATCAGCCTCGAAGTAAAGAAGTTTTTCCTCATATACAAATGGAACTTGCTCTGCTTCTGTTTGTGACCATTGCCTTTCTTCTGTCCCTGCTTGGCACCACTGAGGTCCTGGCCTCATCTTCTCAACATCCTCACTTCCAACACTTGTATTCATTGATAAGACTCCTTCTCGGTTGACTCTCCTTGAGGTTAAACAGGCCCAACCCTCACACTTTTCCCATAAGTTAGGTGTTCCAGACCTTAATATTCTGTGTTGCTCGACACTGGACCCACTCCAGGAGCTCCAAGTCTCTTTTGGACTGAGGAGCCCAGGACTGGACACAGCACTCCAGCTGTGGCCTCACCAGGGCTGAGGAGAGGGGCAGGATCACCTCCCTTGACCTGCTGGCCGTGCTCTTCCTAAAGGAGCCCAGGATAGCACTGGCCTTCCTGGGCACAAGGAAGGGCACGCTGCTGGCCCACGGACAGCTTGCTGTCCACCAGGACCCACAAGCATTTTGTTCTGCAGAAAACAAAAAAGAACAAAACAAAACAAAAAATAAAATAAAAAAGGCACAAAACAACCAAACAAAACAAAAGAAAAAAACAAACCAAAACCCCAACAAACAAAGAAACAACACTCAAAAAAACCCTTCCAAAAATCAGAACCCAAGTATATATACACAACTAGTATGGTCAGAGGAAGCTGGAAGCCAGGGCCTGGAGGAAGAAGGAGTGACTTTGTTTTATAATGAATAGATTTTAAAACTTGAAACATTTCAAGGTTGTCATGCCAGAGCCAGAAAAGTTCATATTGTTTGTCAACAGCTTGGAACTTCACATAAAAGCAAAATATTACTTTTCAGACCTCTTTAATTATGCCTTCTACTGCTCTGCAACACCCAGGGTTTATTCTAACTCCAGTTCTGCTCTCATCTTCTCTCCCCATCCTACCATTAAATATTTCATTCTTCTATTCACAGACTGAATTTTCTGTTCTTTTTTTAAAAAAAACCATTTTCTTTCCCTTTATTATGAATTTTATGTGCTCTTCTGGCAGTAAAAATCCATTTTCTCCAGTCACATGACTATGGACATTAAAAATCATATGTTCCTGAGGAGATAATGTACTAAAACTATTGTTTTAGCATGAAAATATCAATTGTACCTCAGCTACACAATGCAATCTGCTCAATAGTTTGAAGCCAAAAGACCTTGTTTTCAGGTATTCAGTGCTATTACACAGATTACCTTCTGCTTCTGTTGTTGTTTGTGTTGATTGTCCTCATCTGTCTAAATTGCATGTGTGGCTGTAAACTTCCTAGGGAAGCCTGTCCAGATCCCAGCACAGAATTTCTTAACAAATATCAGAGACTCTTCCTAGAAGATCTGAGGATATAGCTATGGGTTGAATTAGTATTCTATGCACACCCTGCCACATGGTCAGTGTCCTCCACCCCACTAACAAGTCTCATTACCTCACTACCTTCTTATCAACTTTCTACTGTGCCTTTAGGTTACTTCCACTCTTTTCTTGCTATGAGTCTCATTTTAGAAACCTCTGTTGTAAAAACAAACAAACAAAACACAGCGCCAAACAAAATCATACAAGACTGAAAACTGAAAACAGAAGACTGAACTCAGTTAGGCAAAAATAAATAATTACAACAGTGCAACTACATTGATCTTGGAAGAGATAGATAAGAATCAAGCATAGCCACTTAGTGTACTGGTATCTATATTACTCTGCTTCTTGTGTTGCTGTCAGTTTTCTTTTGTTTATTTATGTGGAATTTTTATCTTTTTAGATTATGGAAAAATTTCTTGTTCATGTTCTACCCACTATGGTATTAAAACATTTTTTCCTAAAAGGTAAGCCTGTGACTAATCCATTGAGGCTGCTACAATACTTTGGAATTATATTGGGTGTTAGCACAGGGATATAGCAAGGACGGTTTAATGAAAGTGTCACAAACAAAAAGTAACATATGCATATGACTATGGTCAAAGCAAAGAAACAGGAAAAGCTCATCTCCATGGTTAGGCACTGAGATTGCACTGGGGAGACCAAACGTTCCTCTTTAGAGGCAAGATTGCTCACCAGAGATCTGAAGGTTTGTACTATACTTTTGACACTCCTCAAGCTATTTTCTGCTCTGTTTCTGAAAAGAACTCTCTGGCTTTTCTGATGCCAAAGACATATGATGTAGTACAGTCATTCAGTCAGGTTCTCAGCAGTCATTACATCTTTGTAAACTAGCTTTGCTCCTCTCTGGGACAGATTTATCCAGAATTTGCTATTCACTATCAATAACATATGATTATATATTTCCTATACAGATAAACAATATGCCTTTGGAAATTGTAAATTTTCACATTAAATTATAAAATTATATTAATTATAAAATTAATCAATTGAAGATTTATATATTACTTTGACCACAGATCTGCACAAATATGTTGACTTTTCCTTTATGCTTTCTCATTATATAAAATTTTATTTCCCTAATTATTACTATTTGTTGGAACTTTTTTATTTTATAAATGTTCCTTTTTCATTTATTTGATATATATCAACTGATGATAGCCGAACAAAACAAAGCTGGGGAATGTACTTTGTCAACGGCTTTTGATTCAGGATGAGGAAGAAGGTGTTTCCTTTAATGAGAATAACTCTACTCAGAAGGAGACAGAAGGACAGATTGAAACACCAGGAGGGAAAATAGATGCCAGTTATAGTGCAGGAGGTAAATGAAATGTTTCCCTTCACTACTGGTAGGAGAGTTTGCATGCATGGTTCTGAGATTAATAGAGCCTATTTTCAGAAAAAAATTGCCCTTACATGTCCCCAAAAATTCACTTTGCTTTTGGACATCTTGTTCCGTGAGACCCAGTTCTCTAAAGTGCTTGACAGTGCGGTATGCAGACACAATTGTTCTGTTAGGAGTATAGGTTCACTTTTGTAACTATTTCTAAATTTTTTTATGAGTCTCTGTATATAATAGTACATGTCTGTTAATGGCAACAGATGTGTGTGTGTGTGTGTGTGTGTGTGTGTTGAGTATTTGTTCGCATGCTTGTGTTTTCATACTTTGGAAATAATCTGATACTTTGTTTTTTGTCCTGATTATTTCCTTTTTAGTGTCTTGGAACCTTCTCTCCTACGAGACAATCACAATCATCTTCTTCAGAGACTGTGCCTTGTGATGTTTTACACCAGAATTCATTTTGGCTAACCTCCAAACATGAAAGTAGTCTCTGTTTCACAAAACACATGCCTGATATCCATTCAACTGCTCCCTCTGTTACTTCAGGTAATGGAATCACATCACATTTCCTTTACTCCTGTGGTTTCATTTTTGACATGACTTTTGGAATCTCTTTTAAAGATTCATATATAGGTATACATGTAAGTAACAATCACCAACAAAGATGACGAGTGTGCAGCCAGCTGTCTCCATCCCTAGGCATATGTTCCAGACACTTATATCTCACAGAAATTGAAAATAAAAAGGCAGTATGTGCACCATTAAACAGCCCAGTCATACACACAATTAATGCAGATTTTCACTGGGACTAAAGTTGTAGCCCTAAGCCATGATCAGTGCCTAATGCAGCAGTAGGTAATTTGTCATGTGATGCAGCAGTGCTTGTAGTCTAGATTATTCCCATTCTACCTGGTTATATTTAACATTTACCCATCCAAATGTTGTTCATCCAGAAAATGCAAAATTGTTTTACTCATTTGCATGAATACACAGTAAAATGGTTCAGTCAAGCAGCATGCAGAGCACCTCCAGAGACCCTGCACCCACACAGCACACAAAGCATGATCATCCTGGAATGGCAAACACACTCCACCTGCAGGCAAAGAACTGACATTCTTACAAACTTCTGAAAGACTCATACTCCCCTGTTCATAGCTCTGGTAAATCAGTTTCTGCAGACATATGTTAAAATCCAAATTAGTTTATTATCTTATGCATATATTTTTCATTAAAAGATGTGCAGATGAAGGGAGCTCTTCATGTATTCATGTGTGTCTCTCAGTTTTCTGATTTGGTTTCTTTTTTCAATTTTTGTCAATTTATTTTTGATTGTTTTCTATTCCTCAGAGGCCAAAATTCAATACGTAAAAATGCTTTTAAAATAGTGAATCAACTTCTAATTTAATAAGGACAGCTACCAAAATCACATCATTTAACAATATGAAAAGACAATCATGTCCCACATTTCTGCTATTTTCAGAGACGCTCTGAGTTGAAAATTAAGGATAATTTACTGCAGTGCTTAGAATCCAAAATGATATTCAGAAAATGGACCTCACACTATGATTTTTCTATCCAGTGTATTTATTCTGAATCCTATAGCCACACACTGTAAACTCCTGGGAAGTGAAGGCACAAATGCAGAATTATTTTCCTTACCCTGTTTGCAGGGAATAACTGAATTTCAAGTGTTCATAAAGTAGCATAATTAGTTATCGTGGAACTGCTTCTTATGTTTTTACGTGCTTTGGTGCATTGCATGCCTGCAGGTATGGCACAGATTGAGGGGGGCACCACTAGGAAGCACCATCTCCACTACCCCAAAAAAAAAGCTCCTCCTCCTCAGGTTCATCCCAGCTCAAAAGACGGCTCTGATGACTGCAGCTCCATGAGGACTGAAGCCCTGCTGTGTGGCTGGCAATGTCCCACTCCAGATATGGATAGCTGTAATTCCCTTACAGGTGAAATGATCCATGCAGTTTCAATATGACTGCTCAGTCCTCGCCAGTAAATCTGGGTAAGCAATAAAAAAAAAAAAAAAAAAAAAAAAAAAAAAAAAGAAAAAAAAAACCCAGTGTGAATTTACAAGTATTATGGGAAAAAGTTTTGATAAAATGGAGATTCATTTCAGGTTATTAAAAATCATTATTTTATTTTCAAAGTTAATGTTTCATTAAAGAAAAAGATTTTTGGGGGGGGTTAAATTCTAATATCAGATAATAAAGGGTTTTGCCCTGTGTTTCCCAAAATAAATTACTTAGGATTAAATTCCCACCCTTTTAGATATTGAACAATATCTAAATTGAATCCTAAGCCTATAAACATACTTATCCTGCAGTTAGGATTCATTAATAAAGCAGGTACGCTTTGCCAAAAAAAGAAAGAAATTATTTTTGGGCAGGATTCATCAAAGTTAGTGTAGAGAAATAAACACTTTGAATAACTAATTGAGGAGGTAATGGCTTATTCCCTAGAGTTGCCTGTTTCTTCCTTTACTTTCCAGGAAGGGAGAGTAGAATGCTGACCTTTCAAACACGGAGCTCTTGATGTCTGTATAAGCACAGGTGTTTTCCACTCCTCAAAATTTCAATACTCTGTTCCAAATCTTCTAAGGCATACATTATTTACAGAATTTAAAGATTACTTTTCTCCCTGTACTGTATTTCACTCCAGTCAAAACATTTTCTCTGATGAGTTCATTTTCTCATCTGATGCAGTGCAGCATTAAGCATCTGCCTAAGTCAAACCTTGTGAATATTCTACTTGAGCCCAAGAACATTGCTACGTAATGTTTACATTTGTAAGTTCTTTGCTGAGTGTTGTTCATAGCATGGATCTTATTTAGAAAACAGTCCAGACAGTTCACATGCTCTGAATGCTTTATTCAGCTCTTGCTCTGACATTTTTTATTAACAATGCCCCATATATAATTTCTTTATGTGTACTTCTCAGTCCCATGGTGGCTATTTATCTATTAAATACTCTAAAAAAAACCAGCCAAGATTTTATTTGAGAATAAAGCATCCAGTTAAGTTTTGTAAATAATATTGTATTAACATTATCAGAAACTGGTTTTATTTTGCTCTTTCTATTTAAGTAATACTCCTAATTTCAGTGGTCTTAGTTCTAATTTGTAGGAATGTGAGGGATATGAAAAGAATAAGATGTGAATTATTGTATGTCAGTATGAAAATTGTATTAATTTTTTACCATCAAAGAATCTCCACCAGTCATTTTGAAGCTGTCTATCATGTATGTTCCTTCAAAAAAATTTTAGAGTGTTTACAAGAAATATACAAAAATTCCAGAATTATGTTCAGTCCTTTGGAAATTGGTATTTTCATACCAGTGCAGTTGAGCTCAAGTAGCAAAATCTCCACCTCTCCTTTTACATTTGATTTTAGTGTCTTAATAGCAGATAACTTGATAAAGAATTGTACAGAAAGAGATCAGATGCTATAGAGAATCCATACTATAACAGCTGGATTGTTTAAGAGAACATAGACTTATGAATAATTATGCAAAATATAAATCATCTAGCCATGTAATTAATTTGGAATTACAATGACAATAAAGGTAGAGTTAAATTCTTATTGATATATTAAAATTGTGATAAATGCTAATATATTTAATTGGTATTTAACAAGATATCTGTAGCAAGTTAATTAGATATCCATTTACATACTTCATAAATGTCAGCATTTTTAACATTTCAGCCCACATTTAGAATACAGTACAGCCTTGAGTATTCCTGGATGCAGTAGGTGGGATAAGTAGCACTAGCTCCATTTCCCTTCTGATCCTTTTATCATGGGCAGGATGAAATTGGAATTAAATTTCCCTTCCCCTTCTTTTCCCCATCAACTATCAGGAATTCATAAATTTAAAGACAAACTAGACACTAATAGCTTCTGGACAATTTTGGTGTTAATGTGTCTGTGCCTCCCCTTCACGCCTCTAAATTATTGTTAAGATTCAGGCTGACTATTTTTAAATGAAAGAGATCTATGTTCACCATGATTATAACATGGCCTGATAAATTTGTCAGCTGTTGATGCTAAAAAGTACAGAGGAATTAAATCCAGAAGCTCTGTCAGCTGTTAACTAACTACCACACATAAAATGCGAGAATGTAAAAAGTTATGTATAGGAACTTAAGAGTCACTTTAAAAAGCCAGCTGCAAGCAGAAAATGTCAAAATAGTTTGTCAAGTAAGTTTATAACACTTCTTCATTATCTTAATCATAAGGATGCATAAAAATGGCCATGAAGATAAGCAGATCTGCTCTCTCCTCCCCCTCCCTCCACCATCCTTTTTTCTCCCAGACACTAGGATAAAAGGAGACTGGTGAGGTTTTTAAAGATACCCTTAAATGAAGAGTGATGATGGTTCTCTAAGATTTGCTTTGAAGAACATGTTATGTAACTCCTGAATTACAATGAAAGAGATAGAAGCCCTTGGATGGGAAGAGCGGGAGATCGAACAGGAGACAAGGAACAGAGGAAGGATAAATTGGGTGAAAATTCTTGATTAGTCCCAGACATTTTCTTCTGATTTTTTCTCATGTGACCTAATTGGAGAATATTTCCTGCCAGAGATGTTCAATAACATGAGCAGGACTTCCAGACCTATTTGAGATTTTAGTTAAAAGATGACTAAGAACATTAAAATGCTATAGTGAAAACATGCAAAGTTTATATGTTCTAATTTTTTAAATTTATTCTGACATTGTATCTAAGACAATGATAGCATGCTTTCATTATGTTTTCTGATCTGCTTCTGGGAAGATAGTGCTCTCCCACTCCCAGAAATGCACTGAGCTACTCTTCAGAAATTCCTGGATGTAGACTATTGAAGTCATTCTTCTACTTGGCTAGCATTTAATATTGAGTAGCACTGAGCAATAGAGGATTAAATTGTTTTGCTTTGGGATGCAGAAGACTTACCCAAAGTCTTCAATAAAGGATATATATTTTCTTCTAAGAATTTCAGTGATTTCCAATGGTTTTAACACATAGACTGTCTTGCACCTATTTGTCAACCAAAAACAAGAATACAAGATTTATTATACTCTTAAGACAAAGCACCACACATATAAAACAAACAGGCCATATTAAAAAAAAATATTAATCTCAGTAGTATTTTTAAGAGCAAATAAAATTACAACATTTTTCTGAATGTTTCCCAGAATTTGTTCAGTTTTGCAAGAACTTCTAAACTCAGATAAAGAAACTCCACCACGGCAACATGCTGACAGTTAGTGTACTGACTGTGTTATTTTCTGCTTCTTTCTCAGACAGGTTTTAGTCCTTAGTGACTGAATGGCTCTTTCATCACTTCCCTCTTGAAAGCATTCAACACGTATCCAAGTTGCAATTTATAAAATTTCACCTGATATTTCTTGTTTATTTTCCCACTGTTAGGTTTACTCAAATAAAAATGACGACTCAATCTCTATTGGAAACCTTCACTACATGCTTCTTCTAATAAACCTTCTGATACCAAAAAATTTTAGCAAATGAATTCCATTCTATTCCACTAACTGTGTTGTAATAACACCAGTGTTGATTCCTGTTAATCTTCTATTGATGGATCCTTCAGGTTCATTACAAATTTTTATGAACTTTACCATATTTTCCTAGATTCTAAGATCATCTCAATGTCAGAGAAATTATAGAAATTATTAGAGTTTTATGAAGTAAGCCAAATTGCACTTCCATCTGGAAATCTATAAATCTGAACAATAGGTCACTTGTTATTTGGCTACTGATGTGTGGATTTAGTCCAAATTAGAGCCAATGTAATTGAGGGCAGAACTGTCCCTTAAAACACATTCTAAGCAATCAAGGATTAAATGTACTAATTAAGATTATATTTTTTAATAACTATAACAGTTACAGTTATATTTTCTAGGTCAAAGCGAAAAACAGTAAAACCAATGAAAATGATATATGTAATTTTTTTCAGAAGAAACATTTAAAAATTTCTAGGATAAAAAGGATTGTTTAGAGTCACTAAAATCCTTTAGGACATATTTTTCAAAAAATATGGACCCTGCAATTTATACCCAAATAATAAGAGTGTCATAAAAATTTTCATTTAAATTCTTTAATCCATGGTCATACTTAAAAGACCTGTGATCAGTGCAAATATCAATTAGACAATGATCTTCATGAGGAAGGGAAATTTTTAGCCCTATATTTTTCTGGTAACCATGGTCACATGCTGTGACCATGATACTTAAACAAGTTTAATGCTGGCAGGAAAGTATTGGAACTCAAATGCATAAATTATTCAATTTAAGCAGAAGTTATTTTTACAGTATTTCAGAAGTCATTTGCTATTGAAAATTGTATGCAACTATAGTGTTAATTTCAAGCATTTAAAAATAAGTAAATTTTTAAAAGACATGTCTGTAAACCTATATAGGTATTTTGCCTTTTTTAGACAAAAGAACCCCATGATATTGTCGATGGAGTTGATGTGTGTGTTAGCTTTATATTTCTCTGTACTTTAGGAATGCTTGGTCCTTTCATTTAGGGGGTTTTCTCTAAATTCAGAGAAGAAAAAGCAATTTCTTTTGTAGAGAGAATAGTTTGTGCATGTTTCTTAATTTTAAGAGATTAAATTTCATGAGAACTAAAATGCCTTCTAAAAAGAAGTGC
Source organism: Polioptila caerulea (assembly GCA_013397295.1). Lineage (NCBI taxonomy): Eukaryota > Metazoa > Chordata > Aves > Passeriformes > Certhiidae > Polioptila > Polioptila caerulea. The sequence goes on along the minus strand of VYXF01004480.1, from coordinate 262,814 downwards.
TAGGATTGTGCAAGTTGTTAAGATTCTTGCTACCCACAATTCAGGACCTGCAGGGTGATTCTGTACTCCTCTTATAAGTGTTAAGAAATGCACTTGATTGGCTATACAGGAAGAATAACTCCAGTTTGGTTTCGTAACTGTTGAATAACGCAGCTGAAATTTGAGTGCTACTTTCCAAATGTGAGTTTTGGTTGACTATCTTATAGTTGAAATAGTTCAATAGACTCAGAAGCGGCTAAGAACCTGGCAGATGTGTACACAGGAGAATGATTTCAAAGACTTTGTCTGCTTATAAATATGAAGAATCAATGTTTTTGTTCCTGGTCATATGTAAAGGGCAGAAATTATTCTTTCCTGGGATACTTATTTTGGACATTAAATGGATCTAAATACTTTGCTGAATATACTGACTTTGAGTAAATTCTTCTTTAATAGGATACCTAGTGTACTAAGCCTGTGAGGAAGGAAAAAAAGAGATCCACATCACAACCCAGGTGCTGTATGCTTTCTCTCTAATCAGTGGAGAAAGAGATCAGCATTTTAAGAAAGGGTGTTACATTTTGGGGAAACAGATTCACCTGCTAGGGTGCCTCACTTTGCTAACAATACAGGGAGTTAACAGCCTGCCCACATTCTTAATCAGTTTTTTCAGCTAAAGGACTGAAATAACAATGGATGAGCCAGGCCTAGAAACCACAAGGCTCAAGGCTTTTCAAGAGCTTATTCTAAAAAAAGTTTCTGCCTCCATTTCATTTTTCCAGGTTCATGGCCCACAGGCGTAGGCAGAAGCATACACTATATTTTGCCACAATTCTTTCAGTTTCCTTTCTAAAATATGATTACAAACACTTCAGAATTCCTTCAGAGAACAAACGGCTGGTCATGATGATACATCCCAGTCAGCTTGTGCTAGTGGTGAAGATTCAGAAGGAGCGTTGTTGAGGGCTAGTTGAAAGAAGCATTCTAGGAGATTTCAGAGACAGTTGAAATGAGCCAGGGTTCTGCTGTGGTATGGTTATCATAAAAGCATTATAAATACATTTTTCATCTCAGATAGCAAAAAATAGCTGCACAGAAATACTGAGAAAGTTTCCTCTGAACATATCCATCTAAAAATGACCTTTAAGGTTTTTATTTGGTGACTTGTGCATTGGAGAAACCTTGTTTTCTTCCAACCAGCCCCTTTAATCCCTGTTATGAACTTCTGTGTTTAGTTTAAAAAAGGTATTGTGAGAGAGGGTATAATATCCATAAGAACTATTGCTTCTTTACAGTTCAACTCAGTTTTTGCCCACTTATTTAAATTATTCTTTTCTTGTAATCTTTTTATTTACCATTATTCAATTCACAACATATTAGTAAGTAGAGTGAATAATCCCCTTTCCAACCCTAACTGGTGAGTGGAATTTTTGATCTTGTGCCATCAGCATATTTTGAAAGCAGGTGGTATTAAACCAATTAGATTTTTTTCATTGATTTTTGCATTTTATGCAGTAAGGGAAATTCATTGATGTTCATTTTGGAAATGAGATAACAATGACTTTTGAAACATTGCCAGCTCATAAAATATAAAGTCAATATCAATTCATTAGCAAATTAATGGGACTGATTTTATTGTAAATAACTAGCAACTGTGCAGTTGGCAGGTCTCAGTTAGTAGTTATTTAGAGCATCACATACAAGTTCTGAATTTAATGGAAGAGTTCAGAAATAGACTTTTTAATCAAGAGTTTTGTGCTGTCTTTGATAGTTAAATATTTTTCACCTTAAAAAGAAGTGTGTTACAATGACCTTATGGTGTAAGTAGAAAAGTTTATATTACACTTATTCTGTGCCTTTAAACACAGGTCTAAATACAGTTGAATGAGCAATCACATTTCAAATTGAAAGAAACCCCAACAAAATTGAAATCATTTCAGTTTGCTGTCAAACAATTTGTCTTCACTTTTTTTCATGCAGGAAAGGAAAGCTCTTGAAGTAAATTTTGAAAGGAACTGTAGATATTCTTAAGTGGATAAATAATGTTTTAGTCTGAGCTTTTTTTTTTATTTCTTTTGCAAATAAATACTTTCTTCTCCTTATTAAACTGAAGAACAGTTGGAACTGAAACATCATTTTGAAATGATAAGTGGAAAGTCCTAGAATTTTTCTTGTTTTCCACCTATTTTTCTAGCTTAAACACTATGAAAAATTAAAAATGAATTTGTGAATTTTTTCAGGCAGATGCATTCTTCACTGAAAAAAGCTTTTGCCTGAAGAGTTTCCCCTATCTACAGTCCTGAATAGTGCATTGCAGGTAGCTTTGCCCATGAGATCTATAGGCAATTGCACATTTTACAGATGTTCCCCAGGATGTAATACCTCCAAAGTTCTCTTCATAACAAAATCCCACCTTAGTCCTTAAAAAGCTCTGCATTTTCTGTATCATCACCATGTGTAGGTGCTGAACTGGGGAATAACTGAAACAAATGCTCCTTCTCTTTCCTAGTGCTTCTAACCCCTTTTTGAGTGGAGCTATTTAGCCTCCAATGCTAACCAAATGCTTGTCCTTCCAGCATGATATATTGTTATAGGAACCTGATTCTGTTTAACTTCTCTCATAAAAGGGTTGAAAAGTCATCAAAAGGGAGAAAATCTGTCAGGACTGTATTTTTTTTAGTGTAGTTGTCTGTGGGGTCTCAAAACTTCTTTCCCATCCAAGTCTGGTCACTCCTGTAGCATCCATTACTGTGTTTAATGTAGTCCAGTCACTAGCTGGGAAATATTGTTTGGGTTTGACACTTATGTAACCTGTATCTCCTCTTTATTTTGACTGTGCACAAGTGAAGGCATAATTTTAATTTTGATTTTGCCTCAAAATTTAAATGCTATTTGTTCTTCTGAAGCATTTCTGGTATTATAAAGAAAGCACAAAAGCTTCTGGAAAACCAAAATGCATTGAAAATATTATATTTAGATAAGAGCTATTTTTCTAATCATTCCATTTGCCAGTAGAATTGTTTTAGTCACCAACTGAAATGTTCACAGGACTAAAATTTTTATGTCTATTAGAATTTGGAAAAGAATAACGTATTCATTGATATTTTGCATTCTTTCATTTATCAATTTTCTGATCTTAAACATGAAAATGTGTAGTATATCTAAGTATCTATTCAGTTCCCAGAACCAAACATTCTTACTTACTACTAGGACCTTAAAAATTATTTCTTGGGCTCAAATTTCACTTAGCAGATCCTAGAAAGCTCAATAGGTGAGGTTAACCTTTAAAACAAACATAGAAACCAGATCCTCACAAGCATTTAGATTCTTATCTCACATCCATGTTGAAATATTTTCAAAGATATGAGCCTTGAAGGATATCTTGACTTCTAAATAAAGCAGAACATGACATACACTCTGTTTTTTTTTAGAAATGGTGCTGTAAAAGTGCATTGTGAGGGTTACTCCAGAAATCTGATGGGTTATGGGCAAGTCAAGATTTTTCAGGCACACCAAGGATATTGACTTTCTGAAGATGACTAGATGATGTGAGCTACTTCCAGCAATTCAATCTACTCCATTCAGAGCATAGCCAGTTTATACAGGCGTGCAATTTGTAGAGGACTCTTTCAGGGTCACTCTGCTCCAGCCCTCTTGACATAGCAAAGAGAAAGTCCTGAATAGAGGATGAGAAATCTGATTGCTGATTAGCTTCAGTGTTATTTCAATCAATTCCCAGATGGAAGTTAGCAATCTGCCCAGCATTCAACAAATGATTGCTATTAAAGGGCCATTATGGTGGGAACACTAAATTCAGAAAGGTTTGGTTTTTTGGTTTGTTTGGTTTTTTCTTTGTTTGTTTTTTTTGTCATTGTTTTGTTTTTGGTTTTTGATAAACCTGGGGTTTGAGGAGGATTTTTCTGTTGGTTTTTGGGGTTTTTTTAATCAGCTTGAGTTCTATTTAAGTGCTTCTTGATTACAAGACTGTTTTTACTAAATTTATGACTTTTCATTCACACTTACTGTGGGCAATGGATGAATTATTTAAAACTCAATACTCAGAGGAATTTTCTCAAAGGCAGTCCTCCCACAGAAAAAAACATTGCTAAATTCAATTGATTAATGAACATCTTATTATTTCTTTTGAAGCTAAAAAAATCAAAAGATTATTATACCTATTTTCATAATAACACAAAAACATCCTTAAGTGGACTTACCCTGAACAGTCCAGGTGTTCCTCACCATCTAAATACACAAAGAAACAAAAGCTTCCTTCACTGTGAATCAAATTTAAACCTTTCTCCTTTTTTTTAACATGATAAAAGTGAATTAAAGGGTGATGGAATAACTATCAGACTATTAATATGGAACATATTGACAGGATGAGGGATAATGTTTTTAAATTTAGGGAGGATCAATTTAGATTATATATAAGGAAAAGTTATTTTGCAATGAAGGTGGTGAAAAAAATACTGGAACAGGTTTCCCAAAGACGTGGTTCATGACCCATTCCCAGAACTATTCAAGGTCAAGTTTAATGGGGCTATGAGAAACCCGATCTAGTTAAAAATGTCCCTGCTCCTTGCAAGGGGGTTGGACTAGATGACCTTTAAATGTTCATTCCAACCCAAAGCATTCTATGATTCTGTGAATTCTTATGAACCTGGTAGAGGAAGCAAGAATCTTGATTTTTCTCTTCAATTTTTAGGAAAATATTTAATATTTTCGTCTTGCTTTTATTCCCCCAGAACAGCAGAGAGCTATTACCTTCCTTCTCAGGAGTGTGAGGAAGATTAACACATTAGTACATCAATACTAATATCATCAATACTAGTATCTGAGGCATTCAGATACTGGGGTAGTATGATATGAATATCTTACATGATTACAAAGATTTACAGCTTCAAAAGTATAAAGAAACCTACTAAAAATTCAGATGCATTCAGTATATGCATATTCTTAAAATTGTTAACTTGTACACTGCAATATTCAATTCCTTCTAGCTGCTATTCGATCAGATACACACATTCCAGAAGTAAAAGAGCTGGCCTTTTTCATTATCAGTGTTCCAGGTCTGGCCTGATGGTAGCTGAATATCAATCACACTTGTGATGGATCTCAAATCACTACTGGTGTTGTAAGCGCCCCAGGTGAAACACAACAAACTATTCCATCAATGATGTCTATAGCAACACTAACATATGTAAGGGCTCTGAACGACAAAAAAATTACCAAAATCGTTTTTGCCAGTACAGGGATTAACTCTGACTTGAAAATAAGGAGGCAAATTATATTGAGCTAGAAATTACTCTTCTGTTACTTCTCTGTTTTCACTTTCATTGCATTTAGAAAGACATAAAAGAATATGGTTGAACAAAGAAAGTCAAGAGCACCCTGCATTGGGAAAAGGAGTTTAAGGGGAGCTGCAGTATAAATGTTAATATAATACAGAAGAGTTATACTCATAATTAAGTATCACCAGGTATAAATGCCATCACTGAGCTTTACTGCCTTTTGAAGGTTGCAGTCGAGAAGAAATGCAGCTCTGGGCATGTGTGCAGACTCTGCAGAGGCTTGGCCAACTCTAGGATTGGGCGAAGTGACATTTGGGAGCTAAAAGTGCATTTTAGCAAAGATTAGCATGATGAGATTTTAATGACATCCAAAACCGGGCAAGTTTTGAGGAACTAAGTTACAGATTTAAGTGTCCAGAATGGCAACCCTTAGGGGTGTACTCTGCTTCTGGTAATGCAAATGTACATCTTAATTGACAACTAAGATCTATCTGGAGCTTTCTGGGGGAAATTAAAGCACAGTTACAAGTTCCAGTGGTTTCACTACTACTCCATCCTAGAGTCATAGAGCCATTACTTTGTCAGTTTAGCTCCAAAAATCTTTCTGTTTCAGTTTTTCATCTGTCATATAAATAAAAAATAGGTTTTACTGTAAGATCATAAGGAAGTTTGAGTCATTAATATCTGCACAGTCTAATGAGATGTTAAGAATAAAACCACTAAAAATATTCCAAAAATTTATAGTAAATATAAAAATATCATACTACAAACCTTTTACAAATAGTCTTACACTCTGTTATGGTAAAAGTATCACTTAACCACTTCATTTAACAACTAAATGGTAGCTAACAGAAAAATTTCTCCCTCAGCCTTGTACTCGGGTTTATGAAAAACGAACACAAAATGCAGATATCAAAGCTGTGAGATCTCTGGTTGCAGATGAAAGAGAGTATGTTTGTGCTTAGAGATATTTTCCATTCTAGAGTTTTGCGTTATAAATACTTGTTTCATCTGTAACTGCCAGAAGTCTACATATTGAGAGCATTACGAACAAGTCAGCAAATGAGAAGACAAAAGCTTTTCTCTTTGTTCAGGTGAGGTATTCCGCTAGAAGAAAAGGATTTTTGGAAGATATTGAAGGTTAATCCTGAATTATGCAGAATATTATCTAAAAAAAAGAATTGAAAGTACAATTGAGTAGTATGCTCAAACCATTTGAACATCACAGAACTTGTTTAGTTACTGTCATTTTTTGTTAAATGTTTGATGGTTTGTGAAACAGGAAACCACTACAGTGTCTTTGGATTATGCACTTGGATTGGAAAAAAAAAGTCATAAGCAACAGTGGAGAAGAGTGAGAGCTGCATCTTCTGTATCTTGCTTTTTCTGATTTCACTTCCAATTATGCCACCACAGAATTAAACTGCACATTATTATTATTATTCATTAGCACATGGCTCTGGTGTGTGACAATTGCTTTCAGAGGAAGAATTTTGAAACAAGGAAGTTTCACACATGAGAAAGTGAACTACTGTGCTGCTGTCTAGAATTAAACGCAGTGTAACAAACAAAGGAAACAATCCTGTCAGCTCATCTGAGGTGTTCTCTCTCCTTTGAGAGAGCATCAGATCAAATCTTTTGTTAAAGGCACTCTGTCGTTCATGTGGAGAAGAGTTTTAAAGGTGGAAGTCACACATTTTATCCAATCCTGCTAGCCTTCCAATAAGGTTTTTCTGTCCAACTTCATCCTGAATTTGAGCTACATTTAGGAGCTCCATGCAGGTCTCAGGAGATTTGTCTGCAAACACATTATATTGCCTTACCATACTTAATGAACATTTCTTGGGACATTAAAAATCAAAGAAAAAAAATATGAACTGGATGGCCAGGGTTCCTTCATGCATTCTGTGGTGCTGCAGGAGATATAATCTCTTCCCCGAATGAAGACAACAGAAGTATTTGAAATCATAAGGACTCAGTGTGCAATGCTAATATGAAGTAAAACTCACCTTCATTTGCAGTTATTCTGCAATTCTAAATCCTCAATGAGAACAAATCCAACCACATTTATCTATTTATTTGACAACATATTCCATAATGAGAAGAAGTATTTCTGAACAATCTTAACAAATAAAGGACTGTCACTGAACTTGCTTATGTGGCAGCTTTTATTACAGTAGTGTTGGGTCACAAGAATCTCAGGCAGCATTACTGACTGGGGGAGAAGAGGCTTGAGAACTGCTTGACACAATGGGACTTGGGGGTGTTGGTTTACAGTCAGCTCAATATGAGCCAACGTGTGCCCAGGTGGCCAAGAAAGCCAATGGCATCCAATCAAATCTTGCTGTAAATGTACAGTTTTGTGACATTTTCCCATAATTTGCAATTGAAACTCCAGTGATAAAGCAAAATTGCCAACATTATATATTGATACATTATCCTATTTGACAGAAAATCAATATATAGATGACCAGATGGTTTGCTTTATCTTATCCCTGACAAGTATGTATGGACCCTTGCAGCTAAGGGATAACTTAAATGATCAGCAACCATTGAGAAACCATTATGTCTGTCAAAGTTTTTTTAATTGCTGCAAATGTGGATGTGAGCATTGGGTTGCTGTCATTAATAAATCAATGTCTTTCCCAGTTTCATTTTTTTTGTCTCTCTGTGTAGAAACCCTATTTTGTAACTGGAAAGTGCCTACTCAGATTTGTATGTATCATTCACAGTATCTATCAAGCCGAGATAAAAGCAGTTTTGTAAATTTCCTGAACTCTTTTCTGAGACAGTGACTTTGCTATTACAGCTTTTCCATCCATGAGATGTACATGAAAAATTATGTATACTCCCTTTCAGAGGTAGGATATCTAAACTAAATCCAGATACACAGTTCACAATCTGGAAATCAAACTGGTTTTAAATCCCCATGCATACCTTTAGTTTAAGTAGAGGAAAAATCTCAGGTCTTTTTTGATCTTCTATTAAGAAAAGAGACATTGATTTCCTTGTTTTAATTTTCTGGTTTTTAAAGACACATTTATTAATATTTGAGTTAAGATTAGCTTTATGGATCTGGAGCTTCATAATGTTTTTTACATGCCCTTTGAATAGTTGTCAGGTAAATAAAAATAATTTGGAATGTCAAATGTTATTCCTTAATAGAATTTGTTTCTCAGGTATTAAAATATTTAATTAATCTTGCAAGAAAGCAAAAGTACATTCCACACAATTTAAGTGAGAAATTGCACATCTTGTATAGTGACTATGTGAGGTATATATTTAATGATTAACAGTCAAGGCAGTATAACAGTAAATATTCTGGAATTAAAAAGGCATAAAAATATTTCTTTGTGGATAATTCATAAATAAAACCGAGCAAAACAGTTCTACCATGCCAGAGCAATAGCATCTCATACTCTACGCACTAGGCACTATCTGTGTTGTCTCACTTCAACTGATAAAATTAAATTAAAAATTAAGTTTAAAATTATGAAACAGCTCTATCTTCATACAGGGGAACTGAAGTGCTAATTCTGTCAACTTCTGTCTTAATAAAACCAAAACAAGTATTCTCATGGATACAACTGAAGTATTCAAAAGCAAAGTGTTTGAATATTTCCACATATATGTCAGTGTTAAACTTGGTCAAAGAGAATAAAATCAAGCAGTGTTATTATCATTATATACTTCCAATATAATCCCTGAATTAAAGAAATTTGCAGTATTTTTTTTTCTGTTTTGCCCATCTGACATACCAAACTTATTGCCATGGTTCACATTCTGTTTCTTCTTTCACTAACCTTGCCTCTGTCAATGCATAAACCAGAGCTATTTTTCCTGAATATAATTCATCAGTGTGCAAAAACCTGAGTTCTATTTACAGTGTGGCATTAACAGTGTTCTATTTACAGTCTGCTATTAACACCCCACTTTGATGACAGAATTTTTATTTGCTTCATGATTTTTTTCCTAGTGCTCCCTAGAAACATTTTTTTAGCTGGCCTCCTGCAACCCTGGAAGTACAAGAGTGTGTCTTTGTGTAGGTTCATACTCTGCACGAAACCTGGACTTCTATCCTGATCTTGGCCTGGCCACTATAGTGATTCCTTGATAAAAATATTTACACTACCTGATGATGACCTCAGTTTGGTTATGACTCTTCTTCTCTCTGTTCCCACGTCCAACATCAACTAAATAGAGTTGTGAAACCAGAGCTGGGGAAGGAAACCTTCAAAGCAAGAAAAAAATATTTCTTTTTCTCTCCCTTCTGCTGCATTCTGCAGGTGGCGGCTCAGGATCAGACTTCTTAGACTGTCTTTCAGTTTAAATCATGGTGTGTTCAAATTATAAAACTCAGCAGACCTACCTTCAGTTTATATTCCAAAATATCCCACTTGACAATACAAACCCAAAGGTAATGATAGCCTAATATTTGGGCTCCCTGAATTTAAACAGAAATGAGTTAGGGATCATCCAAATGGTTCACACTCAGCTGCAGTATGAATTTAACCACTAGTTAAGTTTTACCAACAAAGACTCAAGATCAAGATTAAAAAGTGTACTAAAAAGCACCCAGTATCCTTTGAACCTCATTTTTCTGGCATACACAACAGTATATGTCACTTACTGTGTGACAAGTACTATAGATTTTGGAGTGTGTTTCTGACAGTTCAGCTTCAAATCTCTATTTGGACTCCCAGACACTTCATAGTGTGCCACAAAAAAAAATCCTGAATACAAATATTTTTCATCTAAGCAGCCTTTACAATGACAGGTGAGTTGAGGCAGGTCAGTCCCCTGCTACTTTTACTGGGGCAGGCTCTTGGCCATCTCTTGTCTCAGTGTCACCAGAACAGGGGGACCCAGTCACAGACCAACTGAATGCCTAAGGAGTTCTGAGAAAACAAACCAGGATTTTTTAAAAAGAATGATGTTGGAATCAGGTTTCCAGACTTCATAGAGAAGCAATGTAGGCATAATTTGTCATTCTAGCCCAAACTATTAGGTCAATTGGTTAAAGCATGGTGCTGACAAAACCAGAGTCATGGATTTGAGCTGTGTATTGTCCATTCACTTAAGAGTTAGACTTGATGATCCTTGTGGGTCCCTTCCAACCCAACTCAGAATATTCTGTGACTCCATGATTTTAAAAAGAAATAAATAGGGGAGAAAAAATCCATTTCTGGCATCAAATTGGCACTTACACAGTTCAGCAGTGTAGTTTCAACTAATTCTTCTAAGAGCTTTGGAAAGAAAACCAGCACCTCAAGAGCAATGAATAAAAATAGTAGTTACCTTTTTTGACAGAGATAGACTTTTGACTTGAGCAAAGAACATGGATATGTCCCCCATCACTTCTTCCATATACTCTATTTTAGTTGTTACAGTGCTTTTTGTTACACGAAGAAAGGAACAGTTATAAACTGCAGTTCAGAGTTGCCAGTAATAACCCCTCAAAAACACTACAGTCAGCCAGGTGGAACACTCATTCAGTGTCTTGGGTTTGTATCCATAATGTCCAAAGAGTGACAAATAGGGTTGCAGTGTTCAGAGGCACCCACAGTCTCAGTTTCACAGATATTTTCCATATACTGAACACCAAACTGTAGAAGACCTGCACCATTCTGTTCCTTCCCTTTCCCAAACTGCAATGTTCAGCATCTGCTGTGCTTCTGCTTTTGGTTTAAATTTTTCCCTGATAAAGCACTTGAAAAGTAGAAAGTTAAGTGCTGCTCTTAAAGCATCCATGTGTTAATTCTTCTGGTATTAAAGGCTTCCCTTACAGATGCTTTAATGTCCAAAGGGTGAGTGAAGGATATAATGTATAATTCAAACCTAAGAAAAAATTAGGGAGGTAAGGTGCAGCTACTTAAACGATAACCCAGGAGTTAAGCCATTACCATAGATATTGTACTGTGATCTCCTAAAATAGTACACTGAGTCAAATTATTTTTTTATTTCTCAAATATAGGACAATGCTGCAGAGAAAAATGTAGAGGAAATATGGAACCATGGAAGGGAAATATAAGACTCATAGATTGAAACAAAATATGTGGTAAATATATGGAAATACCTTGTAAAATTTCTGCTCCTATTTCTGATGTGATTCAAGTATTTATGATGTTTTATATGGCCTGTCTTTCATTTTCAGAAAGAGCCAGCACTTTTGACAGGTCAGTAAACTTAGAATTTTAAATGATCTTTAAAATTAAAGATAAAATTTAAAATTCTGCTTCAGCAAATTTAAACTATCTTTTTATTATCATTATGCTCATAAGAGATACTTGAAAATTACCAGAGAATATTTAAGATTTCATCTAGGAAATATTTATATACTCAGCTTTACTTTGTGACTGTGTCAAGCCATCAGAAGCATTAAAAGGTTTCCATTTGTATGACCTTTTCATATCCCCAACCCAGAATGCATTTTTTTTTTTTTGTTTAATACATGACAACTCAGGTCATCTTTAATGCATTTCATAGGACTCACAGTCTTAAATTGTCTCAGTCAGCATACTCTTTCCTGACAGCTGAAGGAAATGGCCACACTAAATTCAGTGCAAACATTATGTGTTTACTATTTTAATTCTCACCACAGCCACAGTAGCAGTCATCAGCAGGGATGTAAAAAGCTTAGACCATCTCCTCTTGACCTGAAACAGGTTTTTTATAATACATCATGCTGCTTCTCCCCACATTACTCTGTCTTTATGACTTCAAGGAATTGACAGAATTTAAGTTAAACTTCTGTTTCAGTCAAAATGGTTTCAGAATGCAAACACTTTGACGTAATTAAGACACAGGTTGTTTTTTTCTAAACTGCTGTTTTCAAATCTTGTTCTTTTCTTCTTCTCAGCAAAATTTAGCTACAACTGGAAATTAGCCTTCAAAACCCCTCTGGTTCTCCTGTCCAATGGCACTGTCTCTGGGAGAGTTAAGAGTTAATCACACACAGGAGGAAGGTAGGAAGAACCTTCTCAATGAAGCTGTTCAAGCCATTAACTGTGTGAGTAATTAAAACCTCTGACAGCACACTTCTATTAAAACTGATTCAGTAGAATGAGTCAGAAAGACATCAAGGTAAATGGGTTCTTTTTTTCCCCAGAATTTCACCTATGGAGCCTGGATAAGGTCACTGACTTTCTTATTCCAGCTTCTGGAACCAGCAGAGTTGATTAAAGTCTCTACAGAGTTCAGGTCTCAAGTCTCCAGCAAAAGCACTAGGATATGTCAGAGTTTATTTTAAAAAGTCAAAAGCAAATCTAAAAAATAAAAAAGTGACCAGGCTGTAACAATCTACCAAAAGAATGCATTATAGATTATATCTATATTATTTAGAGACATTACAGTCTGTTAAAATCTGAGTGTGTCTTGGCACATCAACTATTCACTAAGATAAATCAAAAAAAAAGGCAAAACCCAGAACTAGTAAGTAACAGTTCCTCCCACATTTTTCCTCTGTCTGCCAGGTCTTGCTGAATTAATCCCACAGACTCTTGGACTGATTTTTCAGTTAATCAGCAATTCTGGGAAATTAGAAAAAACAAAACATGTTTAGGGGCAACAGTTTGTTCTCTATATAGCCTTGCTCAAGTTTGTTCTAAGAAAACTGAAGGATATTTTGACAAAAAAAATTAGCTTGAATTTAAAGTAAANTTTTTTTTTTTTTTCCTGGAAGAAGCAACTTAGAAAAGCTACAATGAACTTACAAAATATTTTGTTACTGAAAATTGTCCCACAACAAATATTTCACACAGATTTTCTATTAATCCTGTTTCTGGATTCTAGCATTAATGTTGACTTTCATATGTGTTTTAACTTTCCATTTGACCAAACCGAATGAAAATTAGTAATCTCTCTTTCTTTTCTGAGAGTTCATTATATCTTTAAAATACCTTTTGTATGTTTTATGTCTACACAGACATGACACAACATCAAGTTTAGAGCATGAAAAAGTAAGAACTGCCCAAACAAACTCATTTATTATCACGACATTTTTTAGTGACCAGACAATAACTACAGTGTCACTAACAATTGGATCACTACAGTTGACTGGGTTTATGTAAGGCTTAGCATATGCATAGAATGAAAGATGTCTAATTCTTGTCTCTGTGTACAGTGTATCACCCCACCACGAAGCCTGGTTTCCTAAGGACTTGGTCTTGCAGTTAACTAGACATGTCAAGGTTTCACTATGAATGAAGCTGGAACTAGATATTACAGCATATGTGAGAGACAAATAGGATCTTACTGCAGAAAATGTTCCCACATTCATACAATTATGCACCCAAAAACCCTCAAAAGAGGAAAATTGCCAGGCAGTGAACTCTAAATCCAACTCATTAGAGGAATGAAACACTTCTCCTGTGAAGAAAAGAGAATGATGAATTACGATGTGCAAGAAATTGGGCAAAGAGGACAATAAACCCACATGGGTGAACAAAGAGCTCCTGTCATTATGCAAGCATAAGCAGGAAATGCACAGGAGATGGAATCAGGGTCAGACCATTTGCAATTAATATGAAGTGGTTTCCAGAGTACGTAGAAATGAGACAAGGAAGGTGTAGGCCCATCTGCTTTGTGACTGTCCATTCTTATACATGTATGTGCTTACAGAGAGTTTGTGTGTGCTGACAACATTCTCTCTCAGCAGGGATAGGCAGTGTTCTGCTGTGTCCTGATACCCAAGCCTGGAAAAAAAAAGGTTTCCTATAAAAATTTAAAGATTTCCATTCAATGTTGGCACATTGTCAATCCAAGACTATCTCACTCTGGCAAATAATGACCAACCATTCATGTTCTTCTGAGTAAACCATTAACAAAATCAAGGAATAACAACATGTCTTAGTTCACATAATTGCTCCCTGAAATGCTAAGTGATTTCCATATACCACTTATTTTGTGTAATTTTGTTGAACTTCTTTAATCAAAATAAATGGCAAGCATGGGCATTATTTTTTCTCTTGTCCTGCCTTTTGCCCTGCAGTGCATCTGAGAAAAACTCTGAAGCACGGCTGAAGGCCTTGAGGAAAAAGGCAACAGGACGTGGATGAGAGTTTTGAAAAATCACATAGAAAAATAAATTTATAGAGAGAAAATAAATAAAGATTATATCTTGCCTTAGGACATATATTTTAACGGTTTGATGGTGTTTGGAGCATGCATCACATTCCTTTTTGAGGCTTGCCTTTACTAATCTGACTTGTTGACAACTGCCAGGTTACTAAAATACCTGAAATTTTCAAGAGAAAATTACTACAGCTCCTTGGGGCAGGCTTTCTAGGTACCTGTCAGCTGGTCTGTTTTTACTTGACTATTAGTGATGAACCACTGAAAGTGGAGGGAGTGCAGAACAGCACTTACTTTAATCAGGTTCTAATATCAGAAGGAAATGGTTTTCTACTGGCCTCAAAGGAAAGTACAGCTGACTTTACAGCTCTAGGAGATTTTTCAGACAAGCCTTCCAGCAGCAAGAATATCAAGGACAGAAGCAATGCAATACGCTTGATATTAAGGGTGACATCAGTACAGCATTGATAACTCTCTGGAAAATCATAAATAATATGAAGCCTAGAGGCAGCAGAAAAAAACCCCCAGATAAATAAAAAAACTCAACCACACAGTACTCCAAAAAAGCTGTGACGATATGAGAAGTCAATCTGAATCTAGTATGAGAGGCATGGAAAAAGAGGAATTACTTTTTCTTGATTACCAATTAGCTGATTTAATTTCAATAAATCATTTCATATCCTTCCTCTACTGAATTTTTTAGGTGCTTTATGGCTGTGTTTAACCTCAACATGTGGAGTAAAACAGTAGAGAGATGTTACTTTCCAGAGAAAATAAAACATTTCAGGAAACCCTATTGTACCTCTACCAATTTATTGACAAGGTGCACGTGGAAACAGTCTGTCCATGGTTGTTTCTGTCAATGCTTTGCAGCCTGACACAGAAATAAATCTTAAGAGGTACAATGCTCTTATAGCTACTCCTGCAGCAAAGCTTGGAAGTATAATTAGCTTGTGGACCTCCATCAATTATGGATGATCTTAATACAACAAGTAATTGAGACTGAATTAAAGTCTACCATACAAATAAAGGGTCTAAAATAATATATAAATTCTAGACATCATATTAGTGACTTGTTTGTTTGTGATTTTTTGTTGTAGGCAGAAAGAAAAGCAAAGGAATGGATATTAAATTATAATTTTGTCAATTAATTTTATCAATTTATTTTGTTGTAAAACTTTTTTTTTTTTTTTAAGAAAGAAATTCAGAGTGAAGAAGAGGCTGTAGAGGACCAACAATTATGTCCCTTGGGAAAAAGAATTTTTGGTGAAACATTTTATTTTGTGTTTCTTGTGTTTAAAAGTTCATTTAACTCTGTCTTAATTTTAAGTTAAACTTAAATTCAGCAGAAAACTTAAATGTCATTCCACATTGACATATCTGCTGTCAATAGAGGAGCTGAGATAAAGTAATGGCTGTACCTCTGTCACTGGAACCTGTCCAAATTGACCTGGTCAGACGATTAATAGCAGATATCAATTTAGGCCTCAGGTATTCAGGAAACTATTATCCTGCATTAAAAATAAATTACTTTGATAAGCAAATTAAAGCAGTGTTCTTCTGGGCAAATAAGGAAGTCTATTTAAAAAAAAAAAAAAAGAAATCTCAACAAAGCAGCAGTTAATATTTAGCAATTAGAATTATTTATTTTTTAATTGTTTGCAATATACTGTCTAAATTGTGCCCTGGCTGAATCCCCCAGTTTCACTGTAGTTATCCCTGCTTGTAGGATTTAGCCTTTCATTGAAAAAATCAAAGTACAGGATTATTTAACTCAAGGGCTAGCTGTGGCCTTTGATACATAAAGATCCTACAGATTAAAACTTTTCTGCTTTCTTTAGCAAGGAATCAGGGGAAGAAAAGGAGAAAGTCAGTAAAGGAAACATTCATGGACAAAGGGACCTGATATTTTAGTGCTGGTGCCAGGCAAAACTCTTGATGGTAAACGGAGAAGTAAAGAACAGACCAAACAGAACCTTGCCTGCCTCACTGTTGCTTTTAGCAATATCTGTCTTTCTAACAATATGCTCCTCACTCAGCAAAATACACCAAAGCATGAATATCTGCTTTAGTGTTCTTTCATATCTTAAAAAGGAAGTGACAGACAAGCCATTAGAGGATATGAATATAAAAGAAATATCTCTTAAAGAAATTACTTTTGTTTTTTTCCCTGAGATTTAGGTAATTATGTTCTTGGTCATTTAAATCCTTCTGGCTCCAGCTGTAACTGTTTGGATAGGCCAAGCAGTACAACTGGTGTTAATAAAGCCTGGAGCTTCTGATGAGCTGCCCAGCAGCAGAGGATGGGACAGCTCTGGTGCTTATGTTTGTGCATCTGCTCAAGTGCTTTGACAGTTTCAATATGAGGTATGAAGTACTTTCACAGGAGTCAATGTGAATTAGGGAAACAGTGCCAGGACAGTGACAGACTGATGAAACTAACAGGAAGAAGCATGCTGAAATAAAGTTATCTTGCAATACAAGAAATATGCTTGTGGAGGCATTCCATTTAGGCATGTGTGCAAGTCACTCAAAGACAAATACATATCACCAGTACAGACAGAAAATTAGATATCTGGCTTTATAGAAAATAAATTCTGATCTTGGGTTAAAAAGCAAAGCCTTTGCTCCTGCTCTTAGCAGTCTGATTCAACTCATTGACTTGATGGGAATTTTAACCATCCATAGAGATTTGAGGAACCAAAGTCACTACCCACCCTTTTGTACTGAAATTATTCTACTCAAATAGTTGTCCCTGTGATACAGGATACAAAAATCACTGTTCCCGATAATAAGTTTTTGTAGGTCCACTGAGAATTCTGACTGCATTTTCCTTAGGATCAGTATTTCCTTAAAGTGGTTTTCTTAGTTTAATAATTAGCATATTTTTTATTAGTTTCCTCCTTGTCATCTTTATCCTGTGGCTGTGTATGCATGTGTTGGTGTGTATGCTGCATTTAGTAGCATTTTCTCTCCCTGCTGGGGCACACACTTGTAACTTGGCAGATGCATGCTGGCATGAAGAATGATTTCCCTGAACTTTTCAGGAGTCCAATTAGCCTATGACAGAGGTACAGGGGGTTCCACTCTAGCAAACCCCCTGAGCCACTCCTCACCAATGTGCAAATGTGCAGACAGCTTGGCATAATTGCAGTTTTGTATAATTACAAATAGTTTTTGTTTATGGAGGATTAATGCATGAGATGCTACTACCGTATGCAAAGGGTTACCTTTCCAATGGAAAGGAGATAAATGTTTATGAAGGTATGTTGTATGGGTTTGGTAAATATTTGCCAGAAGATGAATATGTATAGTTCCCAGTGTATAGTGCAGTGAATATTCAGAGATACTAATCAGTCATGGTGACAGTATGGGACTAATGACATTTCACTTGCTATGAGTTGTAAAGGCAAACCCTATTCACAGAAGGACCTGCTACTGAAAATATAGAAATTATGTAAAGATCACGAGCAAGATTGTAGTATAAAGTGGCACAGCTCTATTAGATAATTGCATCTTAGCCAGCTTCTGTTTTAATCTGCATGATTTAGAGAAAAATCCTTTCTTCTTACATTTTAGTTACATAATTTGTGCTGTAATAAATGGTCAGATGATATGTGAGGGAATTCTTAGTGAGGTCTGGTTTTCTCTTACACTATCTTTAAATCAGAAATTGAAATCAATGCACTGTAATCTCATTGTGTTTTATTCTGTGCTGATGGCAGTCATAAAAGACTTTTTTGTGATGGCAATGGCTCTCCAACGAGCTAAGTATCGGATTAATTTTTGTCTTGTTCTCTGCATCCTAAGTTTGTTCATCTTGATAGTTTATCTTTCCAGTATCTAAAGTCGGTGTAATAGAAATCTGAAGGACTTTTTACAAGGGCATGTGATGACAGGACAAGGAGGAATGGTTTTAAACTGGAGGACAGTAGGTTGAGATAAGACATTAGGAAGAAATTCTTCACCCAGAGGGTGGTGAAGTACTGGAACAGGTTTCACAGAGAAGGTGTGAACATTCCATCCCTGACATTTTACAAGGCAAGGTAGAATGGGGACCTCACCATGGTGGGGGAAGTTGGATTTAGATGATATTTAAGGTCCCTTCTGACCCCAAATTTTCTTTGAGTCTATGATTCTACATTCTGTCAATCACTTCATTCAGCCTCGGCAGTATTATTTTTCTGCCTAGGGAAACAAAGTTCCAGATATTGCATAGAAGAAATGTGTTTCATTTGTAAATCTCTTTCAGCCTCACACAGCTAAATCTGAAGCCTCTTAGTCCATGTCAATTCAGCCTGATATAGGGCTGTCAGACCCAGAGAACTGTTCGCTTATTCCTCTCATAATAAGGTGTGTAGGGGAAGAGAGCTTCCTCTTGCTTACTGTAAGACAAAATCTTGAGCATGACCTTACCCTGTATTGGACAATAGACAATCAATAAGTGGGAAAAAAACAGTAAATACTTCAACTGTCAGATAAATCATGTATTCATAGTGATGCCTTAAGTTCTAGCTTTTATATTTTTCAGATTCTGTGGTGTTTTAGTGTGTGGTTCTGGTCTTCATATTAACTGTTGGTAAGCTCTCTTGACAGAGTAGATTGACAAAACAATTCCTTTTCTAGCTTGGTACCAAGGATACAACTTTCAGGCCCAAGAACAAAAACAGCGAAGTGAAAAGAAAAAAACAAGGAGGATGGAGCTTCATAACCTGAAGCTATAATTGGACAATTAACTCCAATATGCTAATGGACCAAAACTTATAAAAGAGTGAGGCCTTGTGATTGGTCATCCATTTTGTGACCATTTTGGGGTTCATCTTGGGCGTGGCCTGGCCAGGCTCTTGTGCTGCCCAGGTGCGTCCATTGAGGCCTTTTAATAAATCCCTACTTTATCCTCTTGCTCTATCTAGTCTCTGTTCCAGGTCAGCCTCAAGAAGGCATCATGTCTTGGTTTGGAAGGGACCTTAAGGATCATCAAGCTCTAACCTAGACCACTGAAAATTTAGGACTGAACCTAAAAAGCCATCAGGACTAAATCCAACAAGCCATCAGAGTTTAAATTTCCTTAAAATGGACAAAAATAGCATTTCCTTAACACCATAAAATAAATTTCCACGATCTCATGATCTGTAAAGCCAAGCTTGTAACTTGCAATAAAACAGTCTGTCTATGGATAGAACGAACAGGTGGTGAGTTAAAAGATGTGATTCAACAAAAGTTTGCCTAGTACCTTCTACGATTAAATTGAGGAATTTAATTTCCAGAATCTACTGTCTCATGTCTTAACAGAACTAAAACAATCTAAAAATGTTCAACAAAATTAGGGAAGAAAAGTAAATACAGTAGTTTGGATTAAGTGATATAAAATTACTTTTGTTGAACAATGTTCATAGTTTTCATTGTCTTTCTTACATCCCAATAAATATAGGTAAAAGTAGGTATTTATGCTAGATATACAAAAATAAAGACTATTCCATTTTAACTCAAAGATAAATAAATTATAAGAACTTAAGATATGGTCTTTCTATCAATTAAAAAAAAAAAAAAAAAGGAAGGGGGATAGGAAGATATTTGCTTTGGAAGTTNTTACAAGAACTTAAGATATGGTCTTTCTATCAATTAAAAAAAAAAAAAGGAAGGTGGATACGTAGATAGTTGCCTTGGAAGCTTCATATATTTTCTATATTGGAAATATATGTCATCAACAGAAGAGGGAAAGGGCCAGATTTATTATTTTGGAGAAACCATAAAGAAGAAAACTATTTCTTTGTTCTAGACAAACACTGTATCTCCTGGGTTTACCAAAGACAAAATCCTTAAGTTCTTTTTAGTCAATGAGCCTTTGCTATCATGACTAACTAAATCTGACAGCTAACTGACTCTGAGACAGTAAATTTATGATAAGGTTTAAAGATCCTGTAGCAACTCTTCCTGTTAGCAAAACTAATGCATCAGATGTTCAACATCTGCTGTGTGGAACTGATGACATCCATCATGATAACATGTAAAACTTCATATTTTGGTGTGTTATGATCACAAAAGACAGCACAAAGAAGCAGTATGGCCCATCCTTACAATGGGTAAAATGATATCTCTCCTCTAAAGTACATGGGGTTACACTGAATTGGATAATTTGAGAGCAATAGATTTTGACTTTAAACACAGTTGCCAGAGACTACTTTAATGGTAAGATTTTTTTGTTTTCATGGCATTCTTTGGCTTTTTGTTTTGTTGTTTGGGGTTTTCCCCATGGTGGACTTAGGTCATTCATCTCATTAGAATTTTACTTTAGTCTTCAATCTCATACTGAAGAGCCTACAAAGAGCTGTCAGATTATTACATATTTTGTTTATATTTCATTGTTTATATTGGCTAGAGAAACAACAAAGAAGAAGGAAACTCATCAGTTTTGTTGCAGGGGTTTTCCACACTGGTTTTTATTTCAGTGCATTCCTGTAACATTGACATTCATTAACACTGAACTCCTATGCATACACAGAGATCATGCGTACATAGTCCAGCAGCACTGTGAATGGCCACAGGGAGGCTGTGCCCTGAAATGGCCATTTCAGGGTACTATATTAATCTACAGCTGATGGCCTGGTGTTCTTTTTGACACTTAAATAACTGCTTAAAACCTAGCCCAAGTTAAAAGTGATACCTTCAGCAATTCATCATATTTTGTGAACCTCTAACTAATACACTATGAACAAGTTTCTATCTAATAACCAGGTACTAATTAATTAGTGCCTGTAATCTCTATTCCTTTCAATCTCATTTCAGTCAATTCCAGGAGAAAGAGCAAAACACTTTGTAAATAAAGAGTCACAGCATGGCATGCTCCATCCAGAAGCAAGCTTTACAGATCAAACTATGAAGTCCACTAAGAAGACTGGTGTAGTAATCATGAACTGAGGTTATGATGAGGGCAGAGGCATAAGGAGTGTGGCATTTTAAGCACACAACTTTTGTTCCAAAGGCATCCAGTTTTTTTAATTTTCAAAAGTAACATGATCTTCAGAATTGTTGAGTTTCTACAGATCCTGTAAAATTCAGCTTGAAACCTTTAGAACTGGGTCTTGAATACAATATAAAGTCCTCTTAACACTTGAAGCTAAGATAATTTGCATATTATGCAACTGCAAACCTCTTTTTGATGACATTTTAGAATCTATTTCCTTTTGCTTTTTAAGTTTTCTTTCCAGTTACATCAAAAAATTATTGCAAAAATTAGAATTTCTTATTTCATCTAACAAACGAAAAACTTACGGAATTCCTGAGTACATCCCCAAAAATCTAAATTAAATTATTATGCAGCAATTCCTAATCTGAACAGCACCATTCAATGATGACAGTTAATTCACCATAATCCATGAATTATAAACTTTTAATTTTCTAAAATATTTTCATCATAACAATGAGACACACAATATTGTTCTCAGTAGTCACTTTTGATCCATGCCTTTCAGAGCAATTGAAAAAACAGAGTTCTAATGCCACAAGATGGGAAAAAAATAAAGAAAAGCAATGTTTCACACTCAAGAGCACTAACCAGTTCACTACTAAGGCAGGAGTAAAACTGAGGTAGAGGTCCAGCATGCTCACATACTGGACTATCCCTCTCTTCCATGTACATATGGCAGAAAAACAGCTTTTGTAAAGACTTGAGTGTCCTATTATCTAATTAGGTAAGTCCCTGCTTTGCTGCCATTGAGACCAGGAATAATCCTATTAGAAATAATAGAGTTTATCTAACTGTTGTGAGGGCATAAGAAATCCTTGTGAAGGGCGTTAGTAAACCTGTTCTGTCATCCTCTTTTAACCCTGATCCTCCAAAAGAGAAAGAGAGAATTTCATGTTTAGAAAAGGATAATCTTGAAACCAGCCAAAAGAATGCTTTACTTGACAAAGGTGTTTGTTGTTTAGTATGGAAAAAGCCCTCCAAGACTGATCGAATGGCTTTCTTGCTTGGCAGTGTAGGATGTAAGTAGTAAGCAACAAAACTGGCAAACTTCATAATGCTTTTATTAAAAAAAAAAAAAAAAAAAAAAAAGAAAAAAAAAAAAAAAAAGAAAAAAGAAAAAAGAAAAAGAAAGTATATTGAGCCAGTGCAAATAAGGATCAATTTCAGCAAAAATTATGGACTAGCATAAATGTGACTCTGGTAAGAGCTCAATATGCAGCTTAAGAGCTTATGATTCAGGACTGGTTTTAGCTGGAACAATAAGAAGAAATGCTTAAATGGAACATTTTCCAAAATGGAGGACATTATTTTTCTTACAGGGAGGTAATTCACCTTACTCTGAAATACCAAGTCTCAGGTGAAGGCAGAATGCCTCATCTAAATAGTGATAGATTACTGTCAAACATTATGTTCTCAGATTCTTACTAGTGTAAAGTACTTTACATCAAAAACCTCACTGGTTATGAGCAAAGTTTCATTCACATTTTCCTCATTCATATTCAGCTCAAGTAAGCTGTTGAGGTCTCAGGAAGTGAGAAAAGGAAAGAGGAGTTAAAACCATTAAAATTAACTCAGCTAATGCATGTTGGACAGCCTCAGATTATTAGGCATTACTATATTGTCTGTTCCCTCTTAACTGAAGAGATTTCATAAAGCCGAGGTTAAGAGCATTCTTCATCTTTCCCCTTTCTCCTGTTTCAATGTCACTCTATTAAGCACCATAAATGCAATAAGATGGCATGCAGAAAAATTGGGTGAGGTCAAAATAAAGAGAAAAAGCAGGAAACATGAGTCTTTTCTATATCCTTACTGGGAAATAATAAGTCAGTCCTTTTTAAAGTACATTTTTATACATTGAACTTGTTTTTTCCTATACTTAGGATGCAAAGCATGAAAAAAAATCATACTTCCTATATTTTCTGTCACTTTGATATAGGTTACTGCATCTAGATGATCTGTCAGTGACAAATATGATGTATGCTGATGTGATTTGCACTTCGGAAAACTGTAAAGAAGGGAGTTATTGTGAATAACAGTGGACATATCTGCTGAAAGTGAAGTGAAAAATTAAACAAATAATGAAATAAGAGAGGCAGGAAACACTAGAGAAAAAAGTGTAATCAAACATCCTGGGTAACAATGCCCCTAGTTGCGTCACCTTTAGAAATTATGGAATGGAATTAGAAAATGAAAGAAGTACTAGAATTTGCCTATATAAAATTTTATGTCATTTGACCAAACTCCCTTAAAATTGCTTAGTGCTTTTGTGCAACCTGTAAAGAAATTGGAGACATGACTACATAATTAGGAATTGCAGTCTTCCTGCATGATCTTCCCTTACTCCTGAAGTGAAAGACTTTTCCATATGCCCAAGTCAATAGACCATATTTCGTTTCTTGAATTGCTGGATTATCTCCATCCCTTCGAGCCTCCAGTCTACCTTTGAGAGGGGCACACTGAAGTCAAGGTGCAATGTAGTCTTTACTTTCCTTCCATTTTCCAACTGTCTGGTGAAATACAAAGGAACAATGGTCTTCCAAATCCCAAACAAATTAGTCAGTTGAAAAGGACACAAGCAGGTATAACTAGTCTTTAAGACACCTTTATCAACACACAGTTCTACCTAAAGTTAATCTCAAAGACCATTCCTCAGTCAAAGTCAAATGGCATGATTTTTAGTTAAATTTCTTTCTCTCCCTCTTCAGTCTCACTGGCATAAGTGTGTGCAAAATGTCTTATTTTGTATTTTTTTAATTTCTCATCATATTCTCTGAACCCTTCTTTTTCTCTAAGCTTTGAGCAATAGATCTCCAGCATACAGGCAGGCACATCTGAACACACAGGCTTTTGTAGAGTGAGTACACATACTGCTTTCTGGGTTTTCCCTTTCAAGAAGAAGAAAAGGAAAGGACATGATGTCACAATCTATAAGTCACATCTTTTTAGTCACAATTATTACAAGGTCTTTGGTAGCACTTTGACATTTATGTGGTGAGTTATACACAACTCTCAATGCCTCCATGCCTCCCTCTTTAGAATACATTATGAAACAGAAAAATCCTTAGCTTGGCCTTTTTTTAAATACTTTTTTATTTCTTTTTCAAAGCTCTAGATATCACCACAGAAAAACCCTTCTCCCTTAGACAAACAAAGAAAACTCACTCCCTTCTCTGCCAAACTCTATGTGCACTGCAAAATTTGTAAAAATGTATGGTGATTAAATAAATGTGTCATTTTATTTTGCACAGTGTCCACTTGACAAGTGTGAACTTGATTTACTACAAAGCTTTTCATGCCAGCAACATTCATTCATGGGACAGTCAAACTGAAAAAGACTTACCTATGTGAGCAGACTTTCCAAACCATTAACGCTTCAGTCCATTGTACCTTATGGAACAATAATAATAATAAAAAAGGCAAATTATGAAATGCAAAGGATTAAAGTATTTTTATTGTTTATTTAAACAGCATAGATCTTGTCCCTATAGCACTAACTTCCTACGTTTAAAAGATATTAAGAGTCACAGTCTTGGCCAGATATTCCTCAATTATCCACAAATTATCAGCACTACTAAGAGTATCTTTGAAAAATGCCTGACTTTTTCTTAAAGTGCTGAGGTGGCTTCTTCTGGAAGGATGATAACTGTTTAAGCACTGTCTCTAGTAGCAGGAAAATCTTGGAAAGATTGCCCAGAAAATTTTTTATCTCTTTATTTTTATACAGTATGACTTTAAAGAGATTTGTTCAAGCCTCATCTCTACCAGTGACTCTTTGTGTTGTATGGCAAAGCTGTTATATCTTTACTGTTTCTAAATGAATAATGCTAGTCAGCATGTGAGGGAATTTTTTTTTTTTTTCCCTCACAGAAGATGCTATAAGAGTGATCACTTTTTTTTGTTTTCGACAAAAGTTTTAGGGGAATATTTTAACTTTCTTTTAAAATTAAGTATTTTTCAGTTGAAAAATTCTAAGCAGACATATTTTAAATTGGAAAATAAATTAAGGGTTTTCACTTGTATGTGAAAGGCTTTCATTTATAAGCCATGCCATTACTTCCTGCAGTGGTATTCATTCAGCTGGAAGACTCCTTCACTTCAAGAAAAAAAAGAAAAAAAAAGAAAAAGAAAAAAAAAAAGGAAAAGAAAGTTTTTAAGGTTATCTCTTTATATTTCTTTTCCATTTCAGACTAAGTTCTCTGTAGTACAGATTTTCTACAACCTGTCCTAAACATATTGACATTGAAATCTGGTTTTGAAATTCCTGGTGCTTTGCTAACAAAAATAATTCCTATAGTGTCCACTATGAAGCTAGAAAACTGCTTGGACATCTGAACTGGAATCACTAGCTGAGCACTCAAAGCATATTAAGTCTGGTTTGCATCCCTAGCATTATATTTTTTAAAATCATGTAATAAGAGTAAGAATAGCACCCTTCCTGAATTGCTGTGAGGTTTTGTTTAATGTAGTCTTTATGTTGGTTTTTTTTAAGTAAAAAAATTCCAAAATATAATGATCATTCGAGGATCTAAAAGTAAGTATGACATGCAGAGTGAACATGTTCACTTATGGATGAGAAATTATAGGCTTTTTTACCTTTTTTTTTTTTTTTCCCTTCATGGAAACATTATGTAAATAAATCCTTTCCAGAATGACTTGCAGCTTTTCAGTCCTTTCTTCTTCCCTAAGTAATTTCTCTTTCTCCTACTTAACACCTTGAGAAAATTTGAGTTTGGCTTTGAGATAAGAGCAATCAGAGAGATTAAGGCAAGTAGAAAGATGAAATTTTGGATTGTTCTGCTATCTTTTTGCTGTGGTTCCCATCTGGAAGTTCACATCACTTCTATGATTTCTGAAATACAATCTGTTAATTTAAATTATCCTTGGAGAATATTCCCCTAAGTGGCAGCATTTGATATTTTCTTAAGACAAGGAAGGGCTAAACAAGGAAGATTGTATGTGGATTATTTATGTCTTACTAGTAGCAAGGAAGGTAAATTGCTCACGTTTGGAGTGATGGCATTTGTCTTCCCTCATCACTGTTACACATGATCAGCAGTGCCCTTCTCCCTCACATCACCTGTCCCAGTCGTGTCTCCTCTCAGTCTCTTATGCACACCCATTTCCCTCACCATCATGGCAGTACAAAAAGCAAAATACGCTTTGGCCCTGTGTAAGTCCTGCTGTGCAATAAAGAAACCTTTCTATATTATCAACACTGTTTCCAGTTCACATCCAAACACAGCCCATACCAGCCACAGTGAAAAAATTACCACAGCCGAAAGAAGTACACTTAAAAAACCAGTCCATATCCCAAAGATAGTACAGATTCTTGACCCCACTGGACAGGAAGTCCCAAAATGAACAAGACAGCTTGACACAACATAATAACCAGAGAACTATGCTACTTTTAAATGGCAAAGACCTTTAATCCCCCTTGCTGGCCATCAAATTTGACAAAAAGGAAGATTTTAACATTTGATGACAGAATGAAGACCTATAGGCAATAAACAAAAGGCAGCTACAAGGAGCATCAGCTGCCAGAAAGAATCTGTGCAGGACAGATGAATTGGACTTCACTGGAGACCAGTTATCATATTTTTAAATTATATTTAATCTCTTCACTCCCATATAAAGGCAATTTTTATTATTTTAAAAGCAGCAGAATGTTGTATTTTACATGATATTCAGGACAAATAAAATTAGTCTTGCCCATATGAAAGGTTTAATTCCAGTCACTTAATAATTTTATCCTTGTCAGAGTAAATGTGCAAAATGCACTTTACTGCTTGCAAGCAATCACTAACACATTATGAAACTGGAGTATTGGCTTGAAACCTAAATAAATAAAGAAAAGCTACAGCTTTTATGGAGAAAAGGATGTTACTATTTGTCAATCAAATGAATGATGCCTGTGCACACTGGTAGGCAATAAAACCCAAAGTGTTCTTTGGATCATCACTTTTGGATCATTTCTCACATATTACTGCCTGGCTCACAGGCTCAAGAGTCTGACAATGCTGAGGAAGGCTGTGAGATCAACTCAGTTTCTTTTGTTAAGGCTCAGCATGAAGATGATTTTTTAAAATTCTAATTCACTTGGAGGTGCTTCTAAAGAAACTTGACTGTAATTAAAATTCAAAGCGAAATTTATAGCATTGGCTTATAGACTTATAGTCTGTGACAAAATGATTTGGGAATAGAAATGGATTTCTCTACCCTGAAAATTATTTTCCCACTTTTGCTCATAATTATCCTGAAGTGGATCAATTCCACTTGTGAAGAAGCAGACAAAATCCCTGCTCCAGTTACTACTCCAATAGGCCCTAGCATACTGTAGAGGAGCTCCAATTCCTCAGATATCAGCTTCTTAATGACAAAAATGTTTCTTAGTCAATTGTTTTTGCATATAACTGAAGGGGAAAATAAAATAATTTCAGAACATTTCTATCTATTTGTAGTTGAAACTCCCTTGTGGTTGTCTTCAAACTTCCACACTTGGACTGCTGAACTGTGCCTCATATACAACCAGATTTGATCTGGACTCATTCAAAAGGAATTTACTTAAAAAACAAGCCTGAGCAGCTGACTAGAAATCAGATCCAGGCTGAAAAATAATACAAACAAACTAAGGTTTTGGGAAACTTCACTAAGGCTCTACTAAGAGATAGATAACATTTTCTTCCAGTTCTGACTAGATTTGACCTGATCAGAGGTCAATCATTTCTGTTCAGATCAAAGTATTAGTAATACTTTTCAAAAATATGTAGGAAGGTATTAATGAGGAAAAAAATCCCTGTAATCAGGAAAATTAAACACAATTGGTGTATCCCAAGTAGGTACACAAATATGTTGGCCTCGTCTCAGCAAGGATTTAAAAGAACCTGCTGCTTGTACATTATGCAAATGTGAGCTCACTGTTTAAATTACTTATGGTGATCTTCAGCCAACAGTGAATAAAATATGGTAATTATATCATATTGATATGCACACTCCAAGAGCAAGAGTTATTTTCAAAGGTTAATTATTTACCTAACCCCTCTCTCTTCATCTTTCCTATTCACTCTGCTCTGTCTTTGTAAAAGCCACATGGAATAAGGCTTATTATATTTACTAGCAAAGTTACACCATCAAAAAATGTATTTACCTCCTGATTTGCCATACTCCCATAATTCCTGATTGCTTTAGTAGCCTTCTGCTGAATCCTGTCCAGTTTCTCAATCTTCTTGAACTAGGCAACCAAATATTGACTAGGTTGTCCTAAATGTCTTCTAAGCAGAATGATGTCATATAGTTCTTTGTTCTGGTAACCACATTTCTACCAACATTTCCATATCAGAGGTTGCCTCTCACGCTGTTTGTTTATATTCAGCTTGGTTTTCACCTTAACACTTGCATCCTGTCTGCTATTCCGTCAGTTGCATTGCAGCTGGTATTATCCATGTATTAGGGGGGTTTCTGCCTCTTGTACAGAAATGTTCACTTTCTCTCTTGAGCTTTATGGATCTTCTGCTGGCTTAATCCTCTTGTATTGCAAGATTCCCTTGATCTAAAGCTCTGCCATTTGTTGCAGAGCAATCTGTGTCATAACAGAGGTCAATGATCAAGGTGTTGAGAAGTAAGGGCCTCCTGGCTTCTCCCATTCATTATCAGTCTTCAGCTGGACATGGAGTGCATTTTAACTGTGGGGTATAATCCTTATTTACTAGTTGTCTGTATAGTTATTACATGTCTTGGCAAACTCACCAAATATCTTCCTTCTGTTCGTCTCCTTGTTTAAAGCCAGTTGATCTCATTAGACTTCTGGAAGAAAAATCATGAATATTATCCAAATCTCTTCTTCCTTCTGAAAAAATGTTTCCATTTTTCTAGTTATTGGCATGAAGGTTAGCAAGTAATAATTCTCCTAAGAAATGTAATTTGTTTTTCACTTTTAAAGGAAACTAATTAGGTAGAAATTTAGAAAATCCAGGACAACATGACGTTGTGTTTGACTCAATTAGATAGGCACCAAAGAGAAAAGTTTGAGAACTACTGAACTTTCTTAAAGCTGATAAAATATATTGAAAAAAGAAAATGTTGAATATTGTCATTTCCAGAAACCTAATAAACAGAGCTGAATCAATTCAAATTCATTTGCCAAAGAAAAAAAACATTATTAAAAAGAAGGAAAACCTTGAGAAAAACTGAATCTAACTGTAATTAGTGATCTCTTTGATCATATTAATTATGTGGCTTATAAAGGGAAATGAAAATAAAAACTCATTTTGTTTCCCAAGCAGTTGGACATGTGAGACCTCAAAATGTGAACAGTGTGTTTGGTCCACATAAGGATCTTAAAAAGCAATTTAGACAGTAGTTTGCTTTCCCTAAATAGACAGGGACAGACTATACAGAGGCTTGCCAGGAGAGAGTTAGAGAAAGTACCAAAATGAAATATAATAGTGTTTTATTTTCAAGGAGACAAAAGCTTCATCATTTAGTGTCTCATTATCAAAGTCAGAATTAGAAGGGC
This sequence comes from Polioptila caerulea, assembly GCA_013397295.1. Classification (NCBI taxonomy): domain Eukaryota; kingdom Metazoa; phylum Chordata; class Aves; order Passeriformes; family Certhiidae; genus Polioptila; species Polioptila caerulea. The sequence continues at coordinate 232,990 of VYXF01004480.1, read as the reverse complement.
AGTGAATTCACCCCATAATGGCACCTGCAAGAATTAGAAAAACCTTTACTATCAACAGACATCCTTGTGCCAGAGGACAAAATGAAAACTGTCTCTGAACTTCTGTAATTAAGGTAAAAGCATATAGGAACTTTATTAGGAGGTTTATAGACCAAAGAATTAAAGATATGTTCATGATAAGCTTTTTATTTTGATAGTTTCTTCTAATATAGCTACCTCTGAATTTTCAAATTAAAGAATAATTTACTAATGACTAAGTCCTAAAGAATGAAATAACAAAGAAGAATATATACTTAATGTATTTTCTGTTATCATTACTTTTAAAGATCAAGGATTCAAGCTTTTAATCATAAAAATTAAGGAAATGAACTTTGTTAAAATTGAAGGTCAGTTACTTAAGAACCTGAATCTAAGCAATAAGGCTTTAAGAATCTAGACTGCGGTACCATAGTGGGGTCATATTTGCAAAAGAAATTATAATTAAGATCAAGGCTTAACTTGCCTTGGATCAAACACTGATCTCTGCCACTAAGATTCTACAGATGCGCAAATACTTGTGCACGTCTATTAAGTTCATTGACACTGGGTCTCTTTAACCAAAGTGATGTTCATGGCCAAAATTTGCACACATGCTTGACAAAAGGACAGAGATATTGCACTAAATGAATGAATCATTGAGGAATCCATCAGGAGCACACATGATACAATAAAAAGAACAGATGGGCAACTACAGTAAGGAGAAGGACTGAAGAACAGATGTGGGTTCTTACGTTACTGTTGCTCTCTCATACACCTGATATCTATCTGAGGAACAGAATAAAGAAGTGTGTTGGACAAATATTGAACAAAATGGGAGTAGTCAGAAAGGATGTCTGAGACTAGTTCCTGAAATTCAGAAAAACTCTCTAGGGAGCAGTGAGCTGGGAGACAAAGCTTACTGCTCCAGGTGGAGATGTGACAACAAAGCACCAAAAAAAGAAAGTGGGCTACCCCCATAATTCTTTCCTGAGGGCATCTTCCTCATGGATATGGGTATTTTCATCCTACCCTGAGATTTGGGTATAGGATTAGCTTTAGGGTCATGCCTAGGGGTCAGAGAGAGACAAAGCCTGGAGCTCCAGTTACGGTGAGGCTGAAAAAAGGATGCCAGAAGAAGGGTGAGCTCTACTAAGAATTCTCTATGATTTCTTCCTCTAGTTTATGGAAGCAGGTTTTAGATTAAGCTTCACCTCACCTAAGTCTTTGGCTCAGCATTAGTATTAGTAGTGATATAAAGACAAAAGTTATAAATGCAGTGGGATTGCTAGGCAGTTGCCAAAGTCAGGACTAGATTGCATCAGGAATTGTCCCTGACAACTTCTGGATCATAGTTTGTCTTATGATTTAAATCTTAGTCCAGATCTAAATTTAAGGTAAGTTTTTAGCATTAGGAGAGGGAAAAAGACTAGAATTCTGGGTGGTATGGGAGTGCAAAGGTGCTTCTATGTAGCAAAAATATTTTCCACTAGCATCTTACATCTCTAGGAAATCACTCAGATTAGATTTAAGACTAATCTAGAGCTTCAGGTGATGTGGAGATGGAAAGGTGCTGAGAGAAACCCTACAAGCTAGGGTTTATGCTTGACTTCTAATCTGCTGCTTCACTAAGGACTTGCTGGGACTTTACTGTGCTGTTTGTACACTTCCATCCTGAGATGGGTATTCCATCCTTGCCCATTGCTGTGTTGTGGGCCTGGCCCCCAGCTTGCAAGGTGCTACTGCACCTCCCTGCCTTGTTATCACACTTAGGTTCTATCTCCCTTAAAATTAATTAACTACTGTTTAGTGCAGCTCCATGAATGTTTTGAGGTTTATGCCAAGGCCAAGGACAGAGCCTCAATGAATGTTTTCAAATACTATTTATAGCACTCTTCATGGATCTCATTCCCTCCTTTGGAAGCTCTTTTGCACCACCATTCCATTTAGAGCAGGCAGCTTCTTTCTGTCTCTACAGTGTAAAGTTCCAGTAACGGCTGCTGGACAATACTGGGAATTCACCATTGGGACAAAAAGATAGTTTGGATGCATTAATCCACTTCCTGGATCATCAGGGCATAGTAACAATTTTGACCCCAGTCATGGCTGAAAATGTTGGCAAATGTTCTGCAAAGAGGTACAGACAAGAAACAAATCAATCACTGAGCTTTCTCAAAGCCTGCTGAAGTGTTGCCAGACTCACTGGAAGAAGACAAAGTCTCCTTTGTCCTTTGCATCTCCTGGTTACTCATTAAGTCCTAAGAAGTAGAAGAGCAACGGAAGAGTCACACAGAGTACTCAGCTGAGCTTAAACAAGGAATGAAGGAGAATACAGGAGGGGATAACCAAGTGCTTTGTAATTTGTGAGTTTCCCTGAGGTGTCCAGTGATAGATGGAAGGTTTACAGTTATCAGGGTAGGGCAGACCTTGTGTCCTGAATATCGATCCCCACTTGTTTGAGAATTAAGTGAGTTATAAATCTACAGCTTCTCTGCCTTTTGCATGCTCAGCAAAGGTACACATTGAGGAGAGGAATCATGAGCAGGAAAGATGGAACTTAGAAGAAAATGGAGGATCTGAATTAAAAGACCTGCTTGAAAATAATTTCACGAAGCTTCTCTATCCTCCTCTCTAAACATTTTAAGTGTGTTAATGCAGTAATTAACAGTAGAGAAAGAAAAGAATATTCCCCAAGCACATATGACAAACCATTCACAGCATTGAAAAGGAAGAAAAGGTGCTGTAATATGCATTTAAACAACATTTCTTCTGCTGCACTCTGTTCACTCACAATTTAATTCTTTACTTTGTTTTTTTCTCTCCTCAGCCTCCAACCTATCTAAATAAGATGCCCTTCAGAACAATATTTATTTTACTGTGAAACCTTTATAGATGTTAGCATTAGTTTCCTTTTGCAAATGGTTTCAGTTAGGCGAAGTTTTATTTCAGTGTGGGCAACTCCTGTGTATTTCTTTTTCTGAAGGAGATATTTGGTAAGAGGCAATATGTATGTGAAATTAATAGACTTTTGAGCTGTCTATGACATGTTATCTATGCTCTAGTATACATGCCTTTGCATTTGCCATTGAGCTCTTCCAATCAAATAACTGAGTTAAATTATTATGACAGCTATGTTCAGAGGAAAATAATCCACATTTAAGGCCTGGTGAGAGATTTTTGTTGCTGAATAGGCAAAATGCTTAATCTTGGTGTTCACACCAATGTAGCAATCCACTTAATAATGCAATTTTGTTATAAAACAATGACAAATTCACTTAGAAAAGTGAATTTTACTGAAGAAATTTCTCAGAAAACCAAGATTTTAAAAAAGGAAATAGAACTAAAGTCTGTGACAGAAATGAATAGATACCTGATGTGATGGTTTGACCTTGGCTGGATGCCAGGTGTCCACATTCTGTCACTAACCTGCTCAGCAAGATGAGGTAGCCAAACTATCAAATGAAAGGCTCATGCGTTGAGATGAGGGCAGGGAGGGATCAGTCACCAATTACTGTCACAGGCTAAACAGATTGGATTTCTTGAAACAAATTATATTTATCACCAACCAAATCAGAGTAGAATAATGAGAAATAAACAGAAATCTTAAAAATACTTTCCCCCCTCCCCTCTCCTTTTCAGATGCAACTTACTCCTGTTTGTCTGCCTTCTCCCCATCAGTAGTGTTGGGGTACAGGGAAAGTTCTGGTCAGTTCAGCACACGTTGTTTCTGCCACTGCTTCCTCCTCAGGGGAGAACTGCTTGCTCAGCTCCAGCATGGGGTCCCTCCCATGGGAAGCAGGCTTCTGTTAACTTCTGCAATGTCACTCCTTCCCATGGGCTGCAGTTCTTCATGAACTGCTACACTATGGGCCCCTTCGGTAGCATGCGGTCCNTGTGACCACAAGGGCAGAACCAGGCCGACAAACAAGATGCAAGCCGTGACCAAATTGAAAGCAATCAGATGCAGAGAATGCAAGTCATCACTCAGACACTGAACTTTCAATTTTCCTAATTTTCAAAATGTTTTCATTTTTTTTTAAACAGAAAAGGGTGAGATGTCGCCCTGATTCTTTCAGGTTTTCTAGTGGACTTTCTGACTAGATGTTTGGTAGTTCTTAGTTCACTTTCTCACAAATAGATGCTATTAATAGAAGCTTGTTATGCTAAGACAAGGTCGCTGGAAATTCCTTCTCCTGGGAGTGGAAAGTGACTGATTGACATTTGTCTTGACCAGTGTGATGGGAGAGGTGTCCAGCTTCTCCTCCAATCCCTGGTCCTTGTGTGATTACTATAAATTGGAGTCAGATGTTTTTATTAAAGTCTTTTCAGCCTTCTCTTGACATCGTGTCCTGTGTGTGTGATTGATAGTGACCCACAGCGACAGGGGCTCCCAAAGGGTTTCCTGCCAGAAAATCTTCTCCACTGTGGGCTTCCCACAGAGTCACAGCTTCCTTTGGACATGCCTGCCAGCTCCACTGTGGACCTCCATGGGCTGCAAGGGCACAGCTACCTCACCATGGTCTTCACCATAGGCTGAAGAGAAATCCCTGCTCAGGCAACTGAAGTGTGTCCTTTCCTTCCTTCTTCACTGACCTTGTCACTCAAGGCATTTCAGATGAACAGCTGGTGGAAGCACTCTTTATTCTGCCCCCAGTCCCAATGTGCTGGCTTGGCACTGGCCTATCATTCAAGCTAAACACGACTGCAGCTGGTTAAGGTCCATTCACAAGATTGTCTCTTACAATGCAACATCACATATCTGCAGGGGCAGATAAGTACATCAAAAAAGCAATGCTGGGAAGGTAAAAAAGTGTTCTAGGGACAGCAACTTTTTACAGCTTCTGGTGTTATTCTTTTTACAAAGAATAAGGCCAGTCTTATGTTTAATGTCATCCTAGATGTAATTTCACCTACTGAAGCTGCATCAGAGCTTCCTTCCATTATTAAATTTTACTGGAAATCTCAGCCAGTCAGATAAAATTCACAAGCCACAGAAACAAAAGGACAAAACAAGGAGTGTCTCTCACCTCTCTCTTATTTCCTTTAAAAGACACAGACCTCTTTTTGGAGATGTAAAAGTACTTTTTCATCATTTATAGGTGCCTGAATTCCTGGCAATACTCAAAATATTTACTGAAGAAAGCATTTAATTTTCATGATTCTTTAAAATTATTATTTCATTAAGATTAATAAATATGTAATTCAGAATTTCTTTTCTAAACTGTTCAAACATGCCAAAAAGAATTCTGTGGGGCAGAGGGTAGGAGAACAGAGGAGAGGAACATTCATTTTGATTAGTAAATGGAAAGAGTTGTTATACGTTGGATAAGCATGGCAAATAGGATAAGAAAAGATACTCCAATATTTTTGCAGTCTAATATAAAATCATGAAAAATTAAGATACTAATAAACTTAATATTGAAGAAAATTGAGAAGTCCAGCTACTACAGTCTCCCACTCATGGAGTAAAATTTTGAACATCTTCTAGAGAAACTTGAAGAGTACACAGATCTGATTCTGCTTTTTAAAACACTGCATATTTGATGGGTAAAATATAGGAAAATGCTTTGTATTCTTTCAAAACAGAAAGAATATAAGACATAAGACATAAAACCCATGGTGTTTTCCAGAGTATTTCTAAGATCCATTTTTTAGTTGATTCAAATAGTTCTTCCTATCAGTCAGAATCAAAGCTAATAATCACTTTTCTAATTCAGTAAGAGTTATTTCACGACAATATTTGGAGAGAAAATAAAAATTAAAATGCAGTTATTTTTGTTTTTAAGGCAAGAGAGATTGGCAAATACTCATTATTTTATTTATTTATGCATTTATTTATTATGACAGCACTTAATATATTCATTGGTTGGTTGTGTGAAAATCCTCCCAGACTATTTACTTTTAAAAGGCATTTGTTCTTACTGATTTCCTGCAGTCAGGTATAAGACAAATTCTATGACTCCTAATAATATACACACTAAGGAAATTTGGGAAATAAAAGGGTTTATTATGTTGGAGTATGAGGAATGAGACTAAAAGGATCTCAATTCAATCATAAGGGTATTCCCAATATGACACCTATGGTAAATCCAGAGAGGAAATAAAAGATTAATTCATAGAGAAAAATGGCAGTTTGGCAGCAGCATGTTTCTGTCGGATTGTTATTTTTGCAGTAATATTTTCTGTTATGCTTTTGCGCACAGGCTGGCATTTGCATGAGGTTGCTGCATTGCAAATGGATTCCCTGATCATCTTTATGCTTAGCAGAAGCTTCCTCTCATACAAGATTATGGCCAGCATATCCTCCTCAGAGATTAAGATTAATACCAGCAATAATTAATAATTAATAACAATAATAATAATGACCAAAACAATAATAATAATTCATTAAATTCTTCTTACCTCTTTCATATAGAAAGTTTCTAAGTTACCTTTCATCACCAGTGTAGAATGATTTAGAAAATTAATATACCTTTCTGCACAGAAACACAGAAAAATTTATCTTGGAAGGGGCCTCTGGAGGTAACCTAGTCCAAGTCCCTGCCCACAACAAATCTAGAAAATCAAAGCCTTGTCAAATCAAATCTTAAATATCTCCAACATCAGAGACTATACATTTCTGGGAAGAGTTCCTTCAGCCTTCTAGCTTTCCTCACCACAGCAGCTACCCTGCTCCTTAGACACCTGTAAGTCTATGGGGCCAGACAGGATCCACCCAAATGGTACTGAAGATGCTGGTGGAAGAGATCACCAAGCCATTCTCCATCCTCACAAGGGGAAGCAGAGAGGCAGGTACTGATATTGTCATTCTCATGGCCAGTGACAGGACTCAAGCAAACAACACGAAGCTGAGCTGGAGGAGGTTTTGATTGGATATCAAGAAAAGTTTTTTTATCCAGCAGGTGGTTGAGTGCAAAAACAGCCTGCCCAGAGATATGGTCACAGGATCAAGACTGAGAGAGTTCAAGAAGTGTTTGGACAATGCTCTTGGGCACATGGTGTGATTCTTGGGGTGTCCTGTGCAGGACCAGGAGTTGGACTCAATGATTCTTAAGGGTCCCGTCCAACTCAGTATGTTGTGTGATTCTATGATTTCTCATCAGTCTTGGGCAACCGGAGAGGTCCCAGACATCTGGAGGTTAGCCAGTGTGATGCACATCTACAAGAGTTGAAAGGAGGATTTGGAAAGTGACAGGTCTGGCAGCATGCCCTTGGTGCCAGAGAAGGTTATGGAACAGATTATCTTGAGTGTGATCACATGGATGTACAGGACAACCAGGGGCTCAAGCCCAGCCAGCACGGGTTGGAAAGGCAGGGGCTTGACCAAACTGATTTCCTTTTATGACCAGGTAATCTAACTAGTGGATGAAGGAAAGGCTGTGGATGTTTCCACCTGGACTTAGCAAAGCCTTTGATGCTGTCTCCCACAGCACACTCCTGGAGAAGTTGGCAGCCCATGGCTTGTACAGGTGCACTCTTCACTGGGTTAAAAGCTGTCTGGATGGCCAGGTCCAGAGAGTGGTGGTGAATGGAATTACATCCAGCTGATGGTGTCACAGAAGGGGTTCCTAAAGGCTCAGTTTTGGGGCCAGACTTGTTTTCTGTACCAGGTCAAGTAAGTCAGGAGCACATAAACCTTTGGCAGAGGGGGTGGGTGGCAAGGAACATGAGTATGAGAGTGTACCCCTGATCTTTGTCACCTCCAACTCATTTCCATTCCTATTTCTTATCCAGCTCAATCATGCTGTTTTCCAGGTAGCTGAAGTGAGCTTCCAAACAGTAGAACACAACAGTGAAAATGAAAATAAGGCAAGGTTCATCCAAACTACACCATGCATATGGATGCAGGAGGGCAAGAGAACTGCACAAAGCTCTTGATCTTGGCAATAATCCATTTGTCACCATTTGAATATGGAAAAATTGAACACCAGAAATTTGGAAAAAATTTAATCAGCAGATTAATTGAACACTTAATCAGCAGATGTGAACACTTCTTTCCTTGACATGGAGGGGAAAACAGTGGCTTCTAAATTTTCATGCCTTCTATCATTACATAGATACAGGAGGAACTGCAAGACCATAGATGAAGGTCAGCGGGGATGGATAAAGCAGGAAAACACCTTCCCACATTCATGCATTCACAGAAGAAATACATAGTAGGGATAGAAAGATGAGTGGAGGAAAGACACAGATTAACATTTCCATTGATGGGGCAGCAACTGGCAGAGGGAAGGCACAACCAGGAGTACCACTCTGATTCTGGAACAAGAGCAGGGAGAGAGAATAGCACAAAGCAGAACAGTACTGCTTTCCCCTTCACACACACAGATGTGGGGAGCTACCAGAGGGTGTTAAGAACCAAAAGAAGGGCTGCTCCTGTGAGCCATATTGTCACAAGTGAAGGATTAGCATTGAAAAGTTATACACAGTAAAATATATTCCAGTAATTATCTGCATGTTGCAGTCTATGTCAAGACACCATTGCACAGAGAGAATTACACATTCTAAGCTAGGCCTGTGAAATAAACCAAGACAGACCTCAGTCACAGAATGTACTTCACTATAAGCAGCTCAACAAACCTCCAGAAGTCTTAGTCTACATTGTGGAATTTATAAATCTGATAAATAGCTAGAGGTAAAAGCATAATTAAAAGATTCAAAGCTAAAGGTCGCAGATATTCAGCCACTGAATTCCTGCTGGTTTAGGAGATTACTGACATCATATATAACATTTCAGAAGTGTTTCTGGGGTAGAAGATTAGTGGAGAAACTAATTTTCTTGCTTTGAAATTATTTAGCTGCACAAAAAATGCAATTTTGTTTCTTTAGGTGGTACTGCACCTGCTACTCTCAGGAACACTAAATTCCAGAGCAGCAGTAGCCAGCTTATGTTCTTAATAAGGAACATGTTTGATCTTTATTGAATTTTTTTTTTCCTCATCAAGACTGAGTTTGATTCAACAGCTCTTTTAAGGCTTCTTACTTCCTGGAATAAATAGAGTAGGACTGTGTACAAAAGTCTTCTTTCAGTTTAGTTTGCAGCTTTTTCCTATAGTGTCTACAGATCTGACAAAAGTGACAATTCAGGAAAAGGTTTGACAATGCCCCACTTAGTAAATAAAAACTTAAATTTACTTTACATTGGTAAATCAGTGTACTGGATTCTGATCTGTTTGCTGCAGCAAAAAATTCTGCATCTCTTTAGTTTTAAGATACATTTAAGGATATTTAAGACTTATCTTAGGAAGACAGTTGAGAGATGAAACAAATTACTTCTGGGCATTATAGGCCTCCTTAGCTTCACGCTTTTTTATATATCAAAAGCACATACCATAATGTTGTAGATGCAGCTCTGCTGCCCATTATAAATATAATATATGTCCATTGATGACGCTCAAGTTATCTTTGGCAAGCAGTACCTATTGCTGAGATTATATTTTCAGGAACATGGATATTTCATTTTCTGTCCAGTGCTCATTGACAGACAAAACTGTTTACAATAAGATGTATGTTTAAGCTTAAAACAATCTTTAAAAAAAAGGCATTATTGATGGTAACATGCTCACCAACGCTGTTGGTACAATGTAAGTCAACAAATTTTAAACCCATCTCTTGTAGAAAGGATCCTATATCATTAGTATTATATCATGAGGAATAGGAAGGATTATATTGTTAAGAGAGAACAGTATGAATTGTCATTTATCCTAGTGATACCCTAGGGATAACTGGAAATATAAGGACCATCTTCAGTTGTTTGAATGTCTCAATATTTCAGCACATTCTGAGGATGCATGGCTAGTCCTTTTACCATTCTGTAGGCATTTCTGGGATTGCAAAACTTCAAGATATTTTGTATATCTGTGATAACTAAATATTCAACCTGTGTTTTGCTGCACCTGGGAAAATACGATGTGCCTGGGTCAGGTGTAGGTTGACAAGTGCATTGCTTTCAAATCAGACAGGATCAAGGGATTTTATGTTGATTTTTCAATGGCTACAGAAGGCCAGATGACATGTTATTCATGTTCACCATAATCTGGCACTACGAAAGTTAAAAAATTGATTTACTATACCATTTATTACAGCCTAGGTTTCCTAGGAAAAAAAAGTCTTAACTGAGGAAGTCATGCTGCAGAATTGCTTTTATAGATTGTACAAGTTAGCAAATTCTAGCTCTCTTTAGCCTTGTGTTGAACAGGATTTGATCCTCGTTTCCACACAAAGAAGCTGAATAAATTACCTTCAAACACATTTGTTATTATGCAATAGGATTTTTTTTCCCAATCCTCTCTGCTAGAGTAGCTATGTTTTACATGAATATTAATTAACTGAGCCCAAGAGAGTAAGAAAAGAAGGGTGCAAAATTGCCTGTATGTTCTAGTGATTATAATACCAAGAATTATGGTTCAAGACTTTGTTTCAGATGAAACTTAATTATTCAATGTGAAGTGAAAACTTTTCGGTACTCTCTGGAAATTTCCAACCAGTTCTCACTTAGTTTAGTATTTCTGTTCTCCATATTGTAATGGTATGCCACAAGATTAAAAAGCATACATTATTTTTTTAAATAAAATCCTTATCTACATAGTTTATATTGTGGACATCACAAGATGTTTAAAAGCTCTTTTTCTCTCATAATATTGTTTATACTGCAAAAGAATCTATGCTCACTTAGGCTGTGTACAGATGCATCATGATAAAATCCAGTCAAAGGAGGGCATCATGGAAACAATTCCAGATTAGTCAGAGGGAAATACACAAATGTGTGTCATATTCTACTTCTCTAGAAGGTTTTAAGGACTGTGAAATATAAATTGTAACCTTCCTCAATAGAATTAGTTTTATACAATATATCATTCATATGAAAATGCTTTCCTTCTCAGCATTTATGTATCCACTCCCCAAAGAATGTTTAGGTGATGTGCAAGAGAAGAAAGGTTTCAGGTATATTAATCCACTAAACCACCACACCATGACTGGTACTCACAGGATGCCATCAGTCTGTGTCATTTTCCTGTTTTCAGACTTCCAGCTAAGGTACTCCACAACACTCTCCTGAGCTGTCCTCTTTTTCTGATTTAGAACCTATGCACGTTTTCCTGATCTGAAATTAATTCTCCAGATTACAACCTCTGACACCCTAGAACTGGATTTTCTTCACATAGCTAAATAAAATTAAGTGTAATAATATGTTATGACAAAGAGCTAGGAGAATTGCTGTGTGCCTATACTCACATATTTTACCTCTCCCTGCTGCTGGATAAAATCTGTTCCTGCCGCCTCCAAAACTCCATACACAACACACACCCTGATGGAGAGTATGGAAGGATATTTCATTTGCTCAGTGCATTTCTGTAAACCCAAGACTTCTGCCTGTTTTTTTTTTAGTGAGCCTTCTCGCAGGCAATTCAAAATTGCAGAAATCATTACAAAAATTTAATTTGCACAGGAGCCTGATAATTATGGAAGCAACTCATTCCCCAACACTATATCTTGAAGATAAATACAAGCCTGCTCTATTCAGAGCTGCTTAAGCTAGATCAGTTTTGGACTTCTAGAGCAACAGAATTCCAAGTTAATAACACTTTAGGTAGTGCTTCTTAAGTTTATGGTTCCTGACTTTGTTGACAAATAACTAGAGAAGTTGGATCACAGCTCTAGATATTTCTGCTTAACTATCAGCATCTCTATTGCATTTAAGTTCACAAACTCTGTGTCTCAGGCTAACCTCAATAAAAATACAGATATAAAAATAAAATATGATTGGAACACAATATTATGCTGGTATTCAACTATTGTAGAGATCAAAGTAGACAGAAATTGAGCACCTTCTGTATGAAAAAGTAAAAGAAAAATACATAAAATAATGGCATTACCTGCTCCACTATAGTGCTCATCTGAAGAAAAAATAAAAATGGATCTGTGGAAGAAAGTGACACAGAGGAAGAGGCAGATATGCATAAAGCCATACAGCAAAACAGACTCTAATCTCCTGAACGCTTGGCCATGATCACAGCGTCATTAATCACAGATACCACAGGTCAAGCAGGGACTAATACACGGTACCAGGGTACACTCACCCTGTGACATAGAACACATTGGGGAGGGAGCTGTTATTCAGTGGAATATTGTATTCCCCTGTCCAGGCACCTGGAATTGTGCGCTGTATTAGGCAGTGTTAGCTGTGAGGTTAGTGCAGCAAGCCCTGTTGTGGTAAATACCCAAGACACCCTGGGCCAAACTTTAACTAGACATCCAATATCATTTCCCAGTGACTAGATTCAGATTATAGTGTATTTGTGACCTGAAAATGCTTTGAGACCCTTTTGTTGCTTATTTTTAAAGCATAAAATTGTTGTCCTTTTGTTGGGTGATGGGGTAACATTTGAAGGTAGTGTGAGGTCCCTAAAAACCTGTTTATACAACACACACGTCTCAGGCTAAATTTGCTCTTTCCTCTGAAATCATTAGTTTTAAACCCCCAGCTTTGAATTCATTGTTGGTTTCCTTCCAGGACTGCATTGTTCCATTATAGACTGACAATAATAATGCTTGGTATTTATAGAGCACTTTATATTCTCAATTCTCTGTGCAAGCATTCATTATTTCATCACTATAGATTTAAAATAATTCAGTCCTATTTTAGAAGAGCCAAATGGAAGGCATTGAAACACTGGGGACTTCAATCCCAAAGCAAGTAGTGACAGAAATGGCAAAAAATCAGAGACCTCTGACTTCTGGGATCATGGTACGCACTAATACATAGCACTTATCAAAATAGTTACTAAAATTAATCAAAAGCAAAAAAACAAAGCAGTAAGCAACTTACAAAGGTCAACATGTGTCATAGATTAAACCATACCATTATTACTGAGAGCTCAGTGCAATAATGGAGTTGGAAATTTTGTGACATTTATTTTGGATGAAAGTGATTTTGGATGAAAGTGAAAATACAAGTTGTAATTCTGAAAACCATTCATGCAATACTAGTTTGAAGCCTATTTCTTGAGAAATTATTTCATGAAATAGTTTCATTGTTTTTTTCCCCAGCATTAGGGGCATTTAAAATAAATCAATTTATTTAGTTAGTCTTCCATTCTTTTTTCCCATTTTAGTTGAAAAATGCTTTCACGTCAGATCAGACCACTAATTTGTATCCAGTGAGTAGCATGAAGTTGTAATAGCCAATGAATGAAGAACTGGAAAAACATAATGTATATCCAGCTAATTTTGCATTGTTTTCTAAGAAAGATATATTTCTTCAGAGGTTATTTCCAATAGAATATTTTAATGAAATAAAAGCAATCTGTTGACATTTCTTTGTCTTGGGTAATTGAGCTGAATTACACAACACTCAGAAAATTAGGCAATAAATCTAGAAAGTTAAATGCTCCCCTATTTGTCCATTCTTCCTCATTAGAAGGTAATGAGACTCTAGAAGGTGGTTAACCCTCTGGAAGCCAAAATTCTTTACAAAAGCTACCAACGATTATGAACAACCAACTTACCATGTCATAACAAATTACCTTTTCTCAGTTGACTCTTCTTAATTGATTCCTCACACACCCCCTTACTCTCCTGCAATTTCAAAGTAATTTACTTCACATTTGCATTGTGCTGGAAGCAGATAGATAAAATGATCTGGCTGAAGTGCTGAATCCTTCAGAACAGTAGCATGTTTGAATGTAAACAACTGTGCTGTAAGGACCCTGAGCAAATCCTCTCCCATCATGGGGTTTTGTCTACCTGAGCTCAGAGCCAGCTGTGGCACAGTGCAGCTGGTGACACTGGGAGAAGCTCCCTGACAGCTCCAGGGGAAGGCTTACAAGGGCTGACCCCTGGGAGCTGATTTCAGGCAGAAGCTCTTGAACTTGGTCCGTACCTGAGTTACAGCTCCCACCATAGCCAAGCCTATTCGTGACCATGAAGTATCTGGTCTGGGGCCCCAAACCATGAACAGACTTTTCAACTGGATGTCAGCTGTGATCAGGAACTTGCCTGATGCCCTGGTCTGGGCCATCCTTTCTGATTGGAAAGTAAATAGTACTCACTTTGCCTCTCAATTTTTGGGTACAGCTCTTTGCGATTAGAAACACATCAGACAGAAAAATGTGATCTAGGAGTTCCAATTGATTCAACAACGTGATCCATATAGTTAGTAGCTTTGATTTTCATGTCATCTGTGTAAACACATTTAATAAAATGGCAGATTGTACAGTTCGCCGCATCACTGCCAAAAATGTTTTGATTTCAACATGTTTATGATCAATTAACCTTTAGCATTCCCTACACTTTGTATAAAGTGTGCACCTAAGACACATGGGTTTATTCTTATCTCTCTGTTAGACTATTGAAGTAATAAAGTGGCACATAATAAACATTTGTGTTTATTGCTGAATATGGTATTGTTACTTTCCATACAAAAGAGTGAACAAATATCCACTTGATGAATATATCTAATCTTTATCAGAAAGCAGTTGTAAATACAGATGACTTGAATAGCAGTTCAGACTGGAAAACAGGTTTGAGGGGACTGTGTTTGAGAGCTTTGCACCCCTCCCCCCCACCCTGCCCATCTGAAAACTCAACAAAGTTTCAGTACATCTGCTGTGAAATCTGTGAATGAAATCCTGCAATGGTAAGATGTATTATTAGCAGTATCTGGAATTTTCATGTTACCAGTCGAGGAATCCATTCAGTGCAGGCAGCTCGGTTTGCAGCTGCAGAGTGAGCTGCAGGTTGAGCTCTGAGCAGCAGGAGCCGAGGCAAGGGGCCATGAGCTGCAGAACTTTTGCATAGCAAAGGGCCCAGGGAGCTGTGATGCAGCCCCAGGTGAGGGGCACACTCACAGGCACAGCAGCAGCCAATGACCACTGACTTTTGTGGGCTTAAACCAAGAGAGTGTAAAAAGCCCAGACAGACCTTTGTTCACAGTCTTTTCTCAGACAACCAGCTCGAGTTGTTATTCTGGTGTTGCACCAAGATTAAATCATTTAAAGGATCAAGAGGTCTGGTACTCTGTTATGAGAAGCAGAGTTGAGCTGGTGAGGAAACCTTGTCTGACTGTGAGAGTGTGGGGTGTGTAGGAGGTCAAGCAGGGCACCTTCATGTCCCTGGAGCCACACGCTGTGAAGGGACTTCAGTACCAGCAGTGGAAGTCTCTGATTGTGGAAGTGTGACTGACAGAGGGGCTCCTGGATGGTCAGACAGGAAAGTTTCCTTAACACAGTTCTGCATTTGTAACATTCACAGAAACACCTGATTCTCTTTCCCGTATTATCACATATCAGAATGCCCTGGTTACTTTAACTTTGAATATAATTCTAAGCAAAATGAGCATCCCAATAAGAGGGAACATGAACAGCTTCAAAGTCAAAGCCTGTGTCTTCTGCTTTGAAAGCCTCTGTGGGGTTCTAACTCACAGACCTTGTTCAGATGTTAGTCTCAGCTTAACTTCTGATGGAGTGCAGTGGAGTGCGCGAGGTTTCTATGCTATTTGATGTGCATCTGGGACTTTCTGCAAGAAGAAAGGGATTGAAAGCTGAAATTAGTTTTCTACCCTGGAGAAATTTGTTGGTATAGAAAATAGCTGTCTCCATGCCTGTGCCTCTGGCTTTCTTAGAAGATTCCTGTGTGGCTTGTCATTGGCATAAAGAGATCTCTCATTTCTAAGAGCTCTGCATACTGTGACCACTTGTATATGTAGCTGAATTTTCAGGCTTGAAATCCTCTAACGTGGAGGCAATGTGGAGGTCAAGCAGGCTTTTATTAGATAATAACTGATTGATTACCTCTATAGAAGTTAGTGCTACATACAAATACTATCGTTATTGGGCTTGAGGAGCTTTGGTTGCTGCAGTCTTCTCCCCAGCCACTGAGACTGGTGCTTGTCATGACAGGGGAGAAATCAGTATCTGTCTAAGTACTCCTTGTCTATCATCCTTCATGTCTGATTCCCCTGGAACCGATGAGTTCACAAGGAAAAATATCCCCTCAGACACTCACCTTAGCAGGGATACCAGTGCATTTAGCACTAGCATTATCAACTAAATATTAATGCCTAACCATTGTGCCTCAATAGAAGTCAGTCTGTAATAAATGTAGAGGTGGATGGGGATCTGCTGAACTCTGTCTCTCAACTGTAAATGGTGTGAAGAGCACTTCCTCTCTGTCATGCTTGCAAGCCATTACCAGCTCTGCCATTTTGGCTTTGCACTGAGACATCCTGGGAATGTTCACACAGCTGAAAGCTACCACAAGAGGGGTGGTTCCTCAGGCCTGGCCAAAAGCTGAAGCCTTGATGCTGTCCCTTTGCATTCATATACCTTAAAAAACAAGTTCAGTTTCATGATGTGAGCTCTTGCTCTGGCTATATACTGCCTAAATGTGTTTTATTTTGATTTAAGCAGGTTTGAAAACATGTGAATGCCAGATTTCTTGGCTGCTAACACTATGTCAGAATCCAAATAAGCTGTCTATGTAGATAAATTCTTGGAGAGAGCATTCAAAGCAAGTTGTTTTCAACCCATGAGATTTTTTAATAAACCGAGTAGCTTTGTATGGCACATCATGAGGTAGCTTTCAGTGTTCATGGCTCCAAGTGGGAGATTATTCTGAAGAGTGTGTTTCTTCTCCTGGGAAAAGAGGAGGAATTCATCCACCTACACATGGGAAATGTCATATTCTCTTCCAGTAAAACACAGAATCCTTCTGCTCTTAAGTAAATGTTTGCCAGGGGATTCTGAATGACTACAATAGCCTATAAGTAAAATGTTATATAGGTCACATTACAAAAATCTCTAGACTATCCTAGAAAAATCTAGTATGCTAACAAACCCTTACATATATATGTGTCCAAGGAAGAACAACTCAAATAATTGGCACTGTTTTTAACCAAATTTGCTATTATTTACACAAAACGAGATCCAAATTATTTTTAATTTGCTCAGCTCCAGAAAAAATCTTTCACACAAGCAACTGTAATGCTCTTTCTTCATGACAAAAAAGCTCCACACCAGGATCCCATGCTGGTTTTGTGCAAAACTTACTGTTTGAAGTAAGAATCTTAAAAAATAACTTTATCGTTAGGCTTTAATACCTATTCACCACATCAGGATGAGCATTAACAATGAGAACATTTGAAAGACACTAAGGACACACTTTTTGACCCATACACTTAAACCAAACACACTAACAGAGTGCGTAGAATCTATTTTGTGATGTCCTCTCTAATTATACATTTTCTTCACTGAGGTACAAGAGACCATAGCTGAAATAATCCTGAAGAATTCATAGCCCTGAAGATTAAGGCCTTAAATAGCTATATAATTCTGTGAGTTTCTTGTAATCTACCTTTTTTCCCTCTCATGTTTACCTCTGCCAAGGAAGTGCCAAAGAACATAAAAAGTCTCAAAATCTTCAAAACACTGAAATCAAACTAAATTACAAACCCTTCATACTAAAATATGATGTTCTACTAAACAAGCAATTATGAAGGAATGAAATTCTTAGGAAAAGCTTCTTTCGTTTTTTCTATCTGGAAAGAAAGAAAACAATATCCCATAATATATGTCTTCTTAAGTGGTTTCTAACGCAAGTCAGATGATTGAAGATACTTGAGTAGTTATAGTGTAGCTCTGTCATTTTGGTCCATGTTATGTAAAGGAAGCCTTAAGAGAGTTTTTATACTGATTGCAGTTTGAGGTTCCCATTGGACATCAGTTAGTTAAACAGGTCTCAGTCCTACAAAAATCTGATTTTACTTTACTAATCCAACTGATGCAAAATGATATATAGAAGTTTGACAATTCCTTAAATTGAGCTCTAAGTATTTCTTAAATACATAAATAAACAGAGACAGTACTTTGAAACCATGCAGAGTTGTGGATGTTCAAAAACCTTGCTGTATTAGACCTTTACTGGTATTTATTATTGATTCAATTTTCATTACCTATAATCTGAAATGAAAATGGCAAACTATCTTCTCTGCAAACATCAATGACAGACACCAAAGTCCCTGTCCCCAAATTATTTAGCCTATACTTAGGTTTTTGCTTTGTGTAAATTAAGTTCAGAGATGGAACAGAATGAAACAACAGCTACAATGTGTTCCCTCATATTGTGGTAAAGATTATGCTACTCTGTATTTGCAATTAGATAGATGCCTTCAGCTTTAATAACTCTCTTTCCTTCTTAATTATTTTTGATCAGCATGATCTTCCCAGGCATGTATGAGGCAATTTTTTTGGGTATGAGAAAGGTGTTCTCTGGCATCAGCAACTCTATGACTGGCGCAAATGCCAATAAAATTTTTAAAAATTAAGAAAAAGGCAAGCCATCTAATTGTGAATAATTTGCTTTCTCATCCCAAGCTGATGGAAGGATAATTTTGATGAAGGATTCAGAGTCAGGAAGCATCAAGTGAGTTCACTCCAGATTAATTTCCTTTTCCAAAAGCAAATTGTTGCTGCTGGAGTATGGAGCTGAATTGTATCTGCCCCATTCATGGTGGGATGAGTAGGCCATATATTTGTCAGACATTTAATTTAATCAATGCAATTTAATTATGTTTTGATGCAAAACCACCTGTGACCTTCCATCTGCTAAGAAAATTCACCCATCCCTGCACATATGCACACACTCTTAAAAAAAAAAAAAAAAAAAAATTGTATTCCTGGAGGTATAAAGGAAATAAGGTTTCTGACTATTGCAGCTGGATGCATCAGCTCATATTGTATTTCCAGAGAGCTGGTAGACAGGAGCTGGCTACCTGGGTTGCCTTTAAAGAAAGAGTTGAGAAACATCCATTTAGAGAAAATTAAAATTGCCTAGGTGAGCTGATGGAAGCCAAAGTGATGAAAGTGATGTATTTCGGTTCTCACTATGCAGGAGAAGAGATGGATTAAATGTGGCTTCAGGTATATAACTCTCCATTTTTATCCATAGAAATCTGACAAAATACTAAGCAAAACAAAATCTTGTATGGTCTCTTTTCAGGAAAAAATGTTGAAAGTAATCAGAGAGTGATGGCTTCTGTGCCGTCCCTACCTGCCACCAGAGACCAGGAGAATAATTTCATGTTAAACCAAAGGATACATTACTTGTTACCAGCTCACACCAGATAGGCAAAGCATGGGACTGACAGTCTGATCTCTCTTTAGCCCAGAGTGAAACTGGATTCATTAGAGTCTTCTCAGGTTTCTCTTTCACTCTGAAAAGCTGTCCCTGGTAATAATTAGAAATAAAATTTAAAAGCCATTAAAAAGACAGAACTTAATTTCTGAAAAAAAACCAAGATTTCAAAGACATTTCCTATTCCTGTCAAATAAAAGTGAAAATAGGGAGAATTTGGATGGAATACAAAATGATGTATATTTCATACTGACAATAACCAAAGCAAAATATTGTTATTTGTAATGTCAGCAAAATATTGGACAGTTTTAGGAGACATTTCTCATCAGTCTAAGTTATAGTTATAATCTAAGTTATAGTGTTCTTTACTATTAGTGTTTTCTTATACCAAATTTTGATTTCATTACAAATATTTCCTAGTTTACTTACCTGCTTGTATTAACGCCATTCTTCCAAGAATCTCAAAATAATATAATAATTTAGTAAGTACCTTGCTTTTGTGGGGGTTTTGTGTTTGTTTGTTTGTTTGGGGTTTTTTTGGAGACTGCAATATAAAAAAGTGACTAAGATCTCATCGAAAAATCTCTGACCAAGATTGAGAGAAAATCAGAGTTTCTTGTACACCAGTCCTGGTAGCCTCAGCCAGTGATTATAATTCTGGAATAGAAAATTAAATGAGTACTGGATCTCAAACAAAATTCCTTTCCTCAGTATTAAATAGGAAGGAAGTGCAGGCTGCTCTGGGTGTAGACAGAGTGGTCTTTTTACTACTGAAACAGAATTGTGCTAGACTGTAGTTTCTTTCCAACAAGAGGCATGCAGAACTCTGCCAATTAAAGAAAGTCTTTTCTTATTTCCTGGTTGGTGCCATAGTTACTATTTTTTCTTCAACAAATAAGAAATAAAATGCTCCATTGTCATTTTCTATCATATATGTTTTCAGGCATAGGATTGCCTCTTTCAACTAGAGTACCTGGAAGTTCCTTCAAAAGTACATGTAACTCACAGGATGATATAAAAAGGTAAAAAGAAATCTCCACACATTTCAACAGAAAATTTTAAAAAAAATCACCTTCTCTTGATAAAAGAAATGGAGCTTTTGAATTGAATTAGGCAATGATATGTAATGTTATGTCTCTCTCTCTCTCTCTCTTTCTCTCTCCTCCCCCCCTTTTGTTGCTTGGGGGTTTTTTGGGGTGTTTTGTATATTTGGGGGATTTTTTGGTGGGATTTTTAGTGGTTTGTTTTAGTTTTTTTCTCCATACTTAGAAAGATCACATTAGCAAAAAATAGAAGATGAAAAAAATACTATCTAGATGAATGAGAAAAAATAAAATAAAAATGTTTAAAAGACAATTTTAGTGACAAATAACAAGATTAAGTGTTATGTCAACTTTGAGATCTTTTGAATACTGTCTATTTTTAGTTTTTTTGTTGGATAAAGAATAGCTTTCATTTGTGAGATAAAAAGGACAAATTCATTTTGAGCTGTATTCCCCTGCAGCTTATATATTTTCATATACTGGTGTAATTTGGAACTACAATCTAATCATAATTCAGTTCCTGTCTTTAGTAAAAGCATGTGCCTCTAATTTGCAATCAGTTTCTGCATTTGACACATGGAAATAATGAATGTCTTCATCTACAGCTGGAGACAAAGGGAGAAAGGAGTGTGCAGCACTTTGTAGGCTGGAATGTCTGGGTATTTCCTTCTCTAGCCTTTGGAGGCGGGGCATCCAAATCATGCTAATATTGTGCTATAATCATTGTGTGAATAAAGACTATCTGTTTAAAGTTTCCCCATATCTCCTTTGAACAGACAACTTGAATAATTGCATAAACATGAGTGAGAATTTGATGGCACCAGTTGATCATGTGGGGTCTGACATTGTGTGAAGTATAAAATGTCATGCAGTTTCCAAAGGTAGGTATTTGTGGACATATTCATCTCTACATGTGTGTTATAGCTGCTATTATTTTTCTCATGCTTGTCTTTTACTGAACAAAAACTTGTAAAATAAACAATATCTGGAAACAATAATTGTCAGAATATGTTGGTTTAGATCACATCTTTTTTAAATTGTCTCATGCCTGATTTTCAAGGCATAGCTGTAAAACTAATTTCCCACTGTGCTGAGATTTTGGTGAAGGTTTTCTGTGCTAACCCATTGAATTTAAGAAGTCTGCATTACTGTGCATCATTAAAAAGTCATCTTAAGTTTGTGTTCCACTCCTTTATTTTAGATGGAATGAGACATTTACCACGGTTTTTTGATGTTTATTTTATTGTAATAATGGCTGCAATCTCTGGACATGACCCGGATCCCCTTTCTGTTAAGCGAAGTATAAACAGAATTACGAGCCTTCCTTTAAAAAGCCTTTTGACATGCATATCAAGTAAGGAGGAAACATGAACAGAACATAATGCAATCGAAACAATTTTATACTAGAAATGTCTACCAACAGAATACCCTCTGTAGTTCTAGAAGAAGAGGATCTGTTTTCTCACTTGCAGCTGTGAAGGTCTAAATACTTGCTGAAGAGGAGGAATACAAAGATGGTATTTCTTGATCATTTTACCTGTCACGAATGAAATCACTGCTGAGTTGGAACATGGAACCTGCTTGACAGCAGCACCAGATGATAACAATGAAAAAGAGAAGTGCTGCAAGAAACAGTAAATATACTTGAATAAAAAACTCTGCAGCTATCTCCACTAAAATCTGGCCAGCTCACTACAGCTGACATCTCTGCACTTGTGGCTTTAGGATTTCCTCTAATTACCACAATAATACAATACTAGAAACTTAAAGCTGCACATCAAGAATCTTCTGTAGTCAAAGAATTGGTCAATAATAAGGGTATTAAAAGGAATACTTCACAGCTAGTACAAACCATGATAGTTTAGACTTCCACAAGAAGATTTGAAACTGTAATGAATATTTAAAAAAAAAAGTTTTGTAAGAAAAATGCTTAGACCTTTCTGAATCATTTTAACTACCGTGACATAAATAATCTTATAGTTATTTCCCTAAGAAATATGTGCAGGTTAATTATGCAAAAGCTTACAGATGCAATTTTTTTCTTTCTTAATAGAGATGGTTACTAGCTGCGGCTGAATTATATGGGAAATAAGTAATAGTCAGAGAAGTCACTTCCAACAAAAGCCTGATGAAAGAGAGGTGGCATAACTGCTCATGAAGGTGATGCATTGTAATATTAATCAAGAAAAGAGATTCCATATAAAAGCAAAAGGTCAGCTGCTGTGAAGTGTAGGGGAAAAGACTGCATCACAGAATCATAGAATATCCTAATCTGGAATGGGCTCACAAGGGATGATTGATGTGCCCGAGACCTTTGTGCAAATGCCTCTCAAAATCTGTCAGGTTTGGTGTTATAACTGCTTCCCTGCTCACCTGTTCCAATGTCCAACCAACCTCTGGGTGAAGAACCACATCCTAACACGTAATTTAAATCTCCCCTGTCACAGCTTCATTCCATTCCCTCATGTCCCATCACTGGTCACCACTGAGAAGCGATTGGGTGCCTGTCCCGACACGTCCCCTCATGAGTCTCCTCCAGGATGAACAAGACAAGTAACCTCAGCTGCTCCTCATATGGTTTCACCTCCAGACCTTTTGCTGTCTTTGTAGCTCTCCTTTTGATGTGTTCTAATAACTTAATATCCTTCTTATATTGCAGTGCCCAAAACAGCACATAGAACATGAAATGAAGCTGCATCAGCACAGAAAAGAGCAGGAGAATCCCTTCCTTCAAGTTGCTCATAATGCTGTGCCTGATGCACCCCAGGATATGATTTTCCCTTTTGGCTGCGGCAGCACAGTGCTGACCTATATCCAACCTGCCATTGACCAGGTTATGATCATGGTGCTTTCAGCTGAGGTAGAGTTCATTTTCTTCACAGAGGCTGGCATGGGGCTGTGTTTAGGATTTCTGCTGAGCACAGGGTTGATAATAGGCTCTCTTATTGCTGAGCAGAGCTTACACAGAGTCAAGGCCTTTTTTGCTTTTCACACTGCCATGTTGGTGAGGAAGCTGGGGTTGCCTGGAAGGCTGGGAGTAGACAGAGCCAGGACAGGTGACCCAAAGTGACCAAAAGGATACTCCAGACCATATGACATAATTCTCAGTATAGGAAGTGAGAGGAAGAAGATGGAAGGGAGAACATTTGAAGAGTTTTCTCGACTTGTCTTCCAAAGTCACTGTTACCTGTGATGGGGAGATGGTTGAACACCTGCCAGGCATGAGAAGCAGTGAATCAATTCCTTGATTTGGTTTGCTTCTGTGTGTTTTTGCTTTCCCTATTACACTGTTTTTATCTCAGCTCATGGGTTTTCTGACTTCTCCCCTTCCAGTTATCTCCCTAATTGCTGGGAGAGTGAGTGAGCGGCCGGCCACCTGGGGTTTGGTTGCTGGCTGGGGTTAAACAACAACAAGAATATGGGAGGGAGCATTTCAGACACTTTAACTGTACATTATCTTTCAAGTGAGATTCCTGAAAGTGTTTACAAAAAGCATGATTGGTATCACTACAATAAGGCAGAAAGTGGGTCTTTTTTCTTCAAAAGACAAGAAATTCTGCCAATAGCTAGGGCAATATTAACAATTTAGGACAAGAAGTGAGACTCAAAGGGAATTTTGGGTATGATTTAATAGTCACAATCACAGATTTGCAACCATTGCTGTCTAACCATTCAGAGGATAGGAGAAATGTTGTAGGAAAACCCATTCCTTTCATCTTTCTCTTTCAGACAGATTACAAAGATAACTTACTACATTTGAACACTGGGAAGAAAAGATATCTTCAATACTGGTTAGGCAATGGTGCAACATTTAAAAAATCAAACCTTTTTTTTATCACCCAAATCTGTCAGTTATGTCAGCTGTGTTTCTTAGTTACAATATCTTGAAGTTTACAGACCTCATTTTGAAGAGCAAACCTTGAAAACACCAGTTTCCTCATGGCTTCATGCATCGCCTCCTCTATTCTCCTCTACCTTAGACTTTCCATTCTCCACATGCCTATTCTGAATCCTCCTCTCAGTTTCTGTGTCTGAATCTGCATTTTTCTTGGCGCATCTACACTCTTCCTGCTTATCCTACTGTCTCATATTTCCTTCGACTAATCTCCTATCTTTTTTCTCATGTCCCTTCACAACAAACCCCATTTCATTATTAAGACACTTGCATCCATCTTCCTCTTGGCATACCTACTTGAAGCAATTTCTTCCTCGTGCATTCTCTGTCAGTCATTAATTTTGAAGGTGACATCAATACTCCAAATGCTTTGAGATGCTTTGGCAATGCCAGCCAATGGGGAAATATTCCCTTGACTGTGCAAGATTGGTGGAAAGCCCTCATTGTTCTTCAATATTAACTTTTAATCTCAAAAAAATGTTTGAAACATATTAGCAGTTCCTTTCTTTATTTACCTCCCAGTGTTCCTCTATTTATTTACTTATTTACCGACATCAAGTAATTTCACCTAACTTTCAGGGATTTTTGTTTGCTATCATTTCAGAGGTAGAGAAAGAAAGACAAGTTTAAAAATGCATATGTTGTCCTTATTGTGCTGTAACAAGATTGGCATGGTACCAGTGATGTTTGAATTTCTCTCTTAGGAAGACTAAGATAGTTCAAGCAGCTGCACTGAAATTGCATTGAAAATGGATACTTTGCAAATTCTCCCCATAAATGAAAGTTTAAATTACAAAAAGCCGTCTGACCGGTTATCTCTTAGTAAAGTGCTTTACAATTTGCATATAAACTTCATTTATTTTTCTAATTACACAGAGTAAAATGCATTCATTTTGCTTTTGATTACAAGCAGTCGTGCCAAACACCTGTGACTACCACAAATTCTAATTTGTTATTTATTTACTTCAAAGCAATCTTATCATCTAAATGATTCAAAGCATCAAAGACCTTAATTATTGATAGTCAGTTTGAAGGGTTACACTTTCTATGTCCTTGGGCTGAAGGCACTTCTCTGTTTTCTTCTCCTCAAGTACGCACTTGGCTGAGCAAAAGGACATATGATTCTGCTACAAAGTGTTTTGGAAATCACATTCTTACTTAATTGCAACTAGATTTAGACAATATCAATGAGCCATGACTGACAGCTACAATCTGGTATCTACTAAAGGAACAAAAAAAAATTAGTCTCCTTTTTACCTTGAAAAAAAGTTGCATGTGTATCACATGTATTGTGCAAGTTTGATCTGTCTCCACAAAACTAATGTTTTGTGAATACCTTTCAATTATTCCAGACAGAAATACACCAAATTTACATTATTGCACTAAATGTGCACATGGTGTGTCCTGTCATGAATAATTTTTTTAGACTTTCTTGCAATTTAATTAGAACATTTAGTGGGTTAAAAAACTCTTACACAAGTCAGAAAGGAAAGGATGAAAAGGTCCTCCATACAAACAAGACACTTAGCTAAAATGCGTGGTTTAGGGTGCATATTTCTAGCTCATGCACATGCTTGGGTATCACAATGCAAACCTTCAGATACAGATTCTCAGTTGCCTCTGTCTGCAAACCATATGTTTTCCAGAGTTTTGGACTATCATAGCTACTATACTACCATAGTGCCTTGAAGGTATATAAGATCAATTTCTAGGAGCTGAAAGTACTCAGAAATTTAGATAATTCAGGTAATTTTTAATCTCTTCATTAGGCTCTACAGTGTTTTACCTTTAACACTTAAGGCCTTCAAATATAAGAAGAGTCATATTACTCCTGAAGCCTTCATAAAACTGATCATGAAGAATGCATAGTTCAATGTCTAAGTTCCTCACCTGTATCCTTTTATTTTTAAATAAATATCTTAAGATTTATTTCAGCTATGGATTTCCCAGGGTACAAGGAAACTGGATAGAGTTTTCTCTGTTCTTGAAATATATTCATAGAGTATCCTGCAACCTGTCTGCCAGTGCTTCCTTACCCTGGTCTCATTCCTTTTAAACTGGGCTGGCACCCACTGTTTCATTGTTTGACTGGTAAAACCCAAGTTGCCTTGTTTGACTGCATGTCATACTCTGCACACCACATTCAGTCTGGTGTTGCATGATGTAAAAGATCTGTGGAGAATCCTGTTCCATAACAATCAAGGAGTGAATTGAGGATATGCACAGTAGCCAATACAATGCAAATGCATGGATACAGTACATATAAAGTCCATATGGATATATACATGAACCCCTGATGTAGGTTAGACCTGTGGCTGTATAAACCATATCAGTTCCACTGGCTGAGGAGTGAGGCAAGATTGTGAATGGATTATGTGTCCCAGCCACACTGTGGTACATCTTCACAATCTGATCTCCTGTAAGTGCAATGTTGATGTTCTCGTAAACTGTTTACATATTCCTCAAATGACTTGTTAAGCCCTGAATTCAAGATTCACCTTCTATAATATGATATGACAGTGGAAAATTTTTCATATTGAGAGTTCGATGTTTTTTGTTTTCCTGTCTTTTTTTATCTTCCACAAAAAAACCACCAAATCATCAGTTCTGCTCCTGGCAAATTCAAGAAAAGTCTCAAGAATTACATTGCAGTAAATAGTATGCAATATCTTAAGTATCTTAAGACTGCATATTTTCAATTAGTATGTTTCGGGTTTATTGTTTAAATAATCAGAACCAAAAACAACACATTTGATATTATAAAGCTAGGAATAACACCTACATGCTAACATTTTGCACATCTGCGAAAATATTAAACAATAATCTTCCTGGAAATGCAAAAAAATTTTAAGTACATAATCTGTGCATGCTCTCAGCATTAATAGAAAGAGACTAAAAACAAGTCAGAAACTGTAATACACTTAATTGTTCTACTAACTCTTGACCTTCTAGGCAGCATGATCTTTGGATGGTTATATTTGATATGTCCTACAATAGTAAAGACATTGTGGCAACCGTAATTATGTGATAATCCCACAGGAAGATATTGATGCATTTATTCAAACCATGGTTTTTAAAATTTGAATATCTCATAACTAATGGAATGTAGCAGCACACAAATTGTGAGGTTAAGGTGCAAATTGTGTAACAAAGTTGCACCTGCTATTGATGGGGCTTAATCAGAAGCAAGACAGGACAGAATACTTGAATCTTCAAGCTAAGACTGAATAGAGGCCTATATGAGCCAGGATAATTAACATATTACTGTAAGATTGTAAATTAAAATTTTTCTTCAGCCAACAAAATATGATTTTGCAATTCTATTATAAATCTATAAAAAAGAGTTTTTCAAGAGTATATAAATACATATGTGTATATATATCTATATATATATAAGTATGTGTATACATACATATATATATAAAAATATATTTTAAGAAATAGTCTCTCCAATGAAAAAAACTAATCTGCAAGCTTCAGCTGAGGAAAAAAATTGACTACTCAGGTTTGCCTGCTGAAGTTAACATGCACAAGCAAACAGCATGCATAATGAAAAGCATATTAGATTCTTAAATTATTTTCATCTTAACAACATAATGTGTTATTGTTAACTGAGAGAAATAAAATTACTTAACTCCACTGCTTTCCAGTTCTTTAAATCACTAATTAATTGGATTTTCTAGGTAATTGGTATAATGATAGTTCCAGTCTCTTTCTTTCTCCCATTTTCCCAACTATGACTTTTGAAATACTGCACAGGTACTGATTTGATTGAAATTAAACATCTAATGCAAAGCTCCATGAAGTCAGTGTGAAGGTATCCTCTAACTTTAACACTTGGATCAAACCCTAAGTAAACTGCTTAAAATATCTACTTTTACAGCTGATCCCTGAAAGCAAGAGAAATTGTTGGATGACCAGTGGTAAAGATTTCCATCCAATATGAATGTAGTTTTCTTAACTGATCTCTACAGCCTTTGCTACTTGACTTTTTGAATTATTAGTATTATTTCACTTTGTGACTAGGTAGTTTTAAGTCTTTATGTATTGCCAACATTACTTACAAGGCTCCCATTTATGGTAATGCTCAGCATGGCCAAGAGGGATTGTACTACATGAATACAAACTCCAGTACACCTTTCCTCTGTTGCAAAATTTACCATGAAATTGAGTCTGCTTGCTTCTACCGAATCATCATCACATCTTCAGTGACCTTCCCCTCTGATCAGCATAAACCAAATCCACCTTACAATATATCTTTGAAGAGACACATGGATTGTCTAAGAATATGCAAACTAGTAGACTGGCACTTGAATACTTGCATTAATTCAGAGTGCAGGGCAAAAGGATATTGTGTACTTAGTTTGCTTCTGGGGAGCTAAGGAATGGTTTACAGTTGAAGAAATGACATAATGGTCTCCTTTGACAGTCCAACTCTGAAATGGAGAGGAGGTTGGTTGGTGAGGGTCCCAAGTGAAGCAGCATCCCTTTTCCTAATGTCTCATTGTAGTATTATACTACTTTAAAAAACAAGAAAAAAGAAAAAACAAACAAACAAGCAAGCACGCAAACAAAGAAACAGGTGTTTTTGTTTTTATGATCATGTATCAATAGGTTGTGGACCACAGAGAGGACAGCACAAGCCATGCTTAGTGTCACTGTATCAAGGTTCCCCTAGAGGTAGATATCAGAGTACGTGTGATTCTACATTCGCCCATTCACTTGTGAAAACACTTTAAGATACAGAAGCATTCAGGAAAAAAGCTATCTCAGGAGACAGCCCTCCAAGTAGAACAATCAATGTAGTGGTGTCAATTGAGTCCTTTTTCTGTCCCAATAGGAAAAAAAAGAGAGAAAGGGTTCACTGACTGTACATAGACTGAGTGAAGAGGCCTATGTTTAACCTGCCTGTAACCTGTAAACAGCCCACAGCTCTTCCATTTCATCTTGTAAAGTGCATGAGTGGTAAAATAGTTCTGAAATGAGCTGTGAATGGCAGGGAAATGGTTTCCACTACTGTTATGTTTGCAGTGGCTTGCACATGATCTGCAACAAGTCCACCCACAGTCACTCCACGATCAATGAAATGCTTTATTTATGCTGAGAGCTGTCACTTGCTAGTGGTAAATTCTTATTGTGTGCCTCTGAACACACACAACATGTACAGGATGTGACACTCAATTAAGTACACATAACAATCAAAAGACAGCATGAAGATCTCTTTGTCAGATCCATTGCTCTCTGCCCTTTCATTAAAGGTGTTTACTGTATTTTTGCTCATTCTGCATATCCTTTAGGCTGGTTTTGTAGCCAAAAACAAAAACAGCAAGAGGAGAGACTACACATTTCATGGTCCAATATATGCCTGAAAAGTGAACAATTTTCAGGTTCTTTTAGTTCCCAGGATTTTTTACCAAATACTTGAAAACAGTATGGGCTTTCAGCCCTCTGACCTAGAGTGAACACAAGTTCCTTTTCTCATCCCTTCCCTTCCTACTTCCAGTCTTTGTGGGCTCAGCAGGGAGGCCAACAACTGGTAGGTTTACCCAATAACAAGTGGGCACTGTGAGGAAAATTTGCTCTCCAAGAGCATCTCTCTCAGCCTCTACGAGGATTTCAGTCTCTACCACCATGCAATAATTTTCAGCCTAATTATTTTCACAAAAACTTTTGTGGAAACTATTCCGCTTTTGCTCTCCACAGTTTCTGGTTTGGAAATTGCAGAGGATTAACATCAGGTGCTTTGCTGCGTTAAAACAGCCATGAAACGCTCCTCAGGACATGAAGTATCATGTGGGCAGCTGGGCACATAGTAATGTCAGGATGTAACTTGCACAACATGATACAGTTCAAACTCAGAAATTAGGTTTTAATTTGCTGCAAAATTTAACACCATTAAACGGGGATTAACACTGAGGCAATTAAAGTGCAATCGGAAAAGCTCTTCCCTATGAGGTGGGAAGGGATAAATTAACTTTAGGCAAACACCAGGAAGCTTTGAGAGCATAAAAGAAATGGAGCATGGGAGAGAACATACAGGTGCAAAATCTCTTCCTTCATTGGTAAACCATCTTGACTACACTAGCCTCAGGGAAATATTTTGGAAATCATTCCACACAAATACAGCAATACTGAAATTCTGCTAACTGAAGAGTCAGAAGCAAAGGACCAATGTTTTCCTATTTCTACTAAAGCTGGGTCCTGAGAGATTCTCCTCCTTCTCCTAAAAGACCATTTACAAACAATACCAACAAAATAGCTTTCAAAAGTTTAGATTTTTACCTGAAGGACGACTTTCAATAACCTACCCATATGTATCTCTATTCATCTAGTAGTATTCTTGTGAGAAAGTATTTAAATATTTTTGTTCAGCTACCATATTTAAACCTCCTGTGTCTTGCTACTTAATATCTACATTAACTTATGCATTCGCTTGCCTTTCTTTGCACTTTGCCCTCTATTTTCTGCCAGCTTCCATTCCTTGCCACAATTTTTAATGTTTTGCACAAATCATAGATTTTTCTTTTCCTTCTTTTTGTATCATGTTCTTATTCATTTCCTAATCTTTTAAATTTAGGTGATGATTCTGTACCAAAGCAACAGAAGGCCTAAATCTTTGGCTGGCAATATCTTAGTACAGATTTCTTTATTAAATTTTTATTTATGGGAAGATTATTCCATATAGTTAGAGCAACTATTCTAAATGTTCTTGCAGGTAATCCGATCTACTCTCCTCTATGGAGCTTTCATATGCTATCCCATCACTAAGCAAGCTACTTGTGACCTTATTTTGCACGTCAGCATGAAAAAAAAAAAATACCCAGAGGAATACTATTGGCAAATATTAGGCCTCTAAAAGAGCAGAGAAGTCATCTTAGGCTGGTTCTGTAGTCAGAGGAGAAAGAGACTTCCACACAGCACTGCCAAAGATCTGAATTTACAAAGTCAAAGAAAATGCCCAAGAGCACTATTAGCTGATTGTGCAAACAAACAACTTAGCAATGCCTAAAAACTGGACCAGACACTCCTCATTTTTATATTCTTTCTTCTGTCTGCTTTGGTCTAAAAATATGGCTGAAGTTTACTTGTTATGTCTTAAGGAATGTTACTGACTTAATTGCTAGTGTACTACCCAATACTATGCTTCTTCCAGGACAATTTGCATAGCTGATCTAGTTCTTCCATAGTCATATTTACTGCAGGATGCAAATACATTACAGAAGGTGGCAAAGGAAAATCCAAGGAAGAGAGAAAGATCTCACCGCAAAATGAAAAACAAAAAACCATGAAAAATTTAAAGCACTCTTCAGGAGTGTGTTTTTACTGAGGGTCACTGAAAGGAGGATGGGTAAGAAGGGAAAGAGCTCAAGGCTCAGGGGTTCTGCATTATTGAAGGGATAGAATTTCAACAAAAGAACAAAATGTAGTGAACTGGGAGCAAGGACCAAGCCTCCATTGCAAACGAAAGAAGCGCAGAAGTAGCTTTCTTTGTGGCAAGGGAGTTTCAGGGCCTGGAGATCATTTTCCTCTCCTAACTGCCCTGCTTGCTGTCCCCAAGGCTGACTCAGTTACCTGGGATAGCTGCCTAAACTCAGTTCAGACTGTCATGAAGAAGGAGCTTTTTAAGAGCCTCTGTGTGCTCATAGTAATGGTTTGCCCAGGAGCTTCATTTGTGTTGAGACACCTGTCCTTGGTTCCTGCCTGTTTGTATTCAAAACCAGTATCCTTACCAGCTTCTGGGTTTGGTTTCTGTCCATGTCAGAAATCACATCACTCCATTTATTTGATGGGGGAAATTGCTGTTAATCAATTAGTTCAATTCTACCAGTGCTGTAGAGCAAATTGAACCCTTTGTTTTTCATTGTGCATATAGTGAGAGTGCAGGTTAAAGGAGATGGAAAGTCTTTGCAGTAATGAAAATGAAATACACTTCAGCCTGGTCTCCTCTCTAAGACCTTTTATATTCCTGTTGAATCTATTCCCATGTTCCCCTTGCAAAATAAGCTAAAATTCAGCAGCAAACCCTGAAATATAATAAATTTCTTTTATAGAATTCTGTCCCTTCCCTGGCTGAAAGAATTTTCAGGCTAATAGATGGAAAAGGCATTTCTCAAGCTAACATGAGAACAACAGTCAAGTGCTGTGACAGAGAATTCACTTAAAGGCAACCTCCAAAGACCACATTTTGTTTTATTTTAATTGTTCAGGCTGCAGTGTTTCCTTGAAAAAAAGCCAAGTATTGATTTTTTTTACTAAGATTTCACAAATTAAAAATACTGGAGTAACATTTTATGATTACTTTTCATAATTAAAATATTTTTCAAGTAGTGCTGTGAGCAGCATCACAGAAAACATATCAGTCAACAACCACACTGCATTTGTAGCCCTTCCCTCAGGGCGGCACTTGTCCAAGTCCCAATTCAAATGTAAAAGACTAGTCTCCACAATTCTGATGGTAAAAGCAACAGAAGTAATCATTCCCTAAGCAGACTCTGAAGATGTGGCATGAAGCAGATGAGGATGTGCCCTGGCTTCCTTATATCCTGTGACTGGCATGCCCTACAATGACAGCATTTCTGTGGTCTGAGCCCAGGGAACCTTGCACAGAAACTGTAGACTCAGAATGATCTGTGTGATTTAAATCCCTTGCTGTCACCTTCAAGACACGGAGGGCTTGTTTGGATAGGCCACTGGATTCCTCTCAATGAAGCTTCTTCAATGAGAATGGCAAAGGCATATGTAGCAGAGGGAGAATTACTGTGCTCTAGTTTCACAGGAAATGTGCTTCAGTGACACACAAATGTTTCAAAATATTTTCATCTCTAAGTAGGATGAATACTAGCAATTTCAAAAATGTTCAAGACTGAAAAGATATCTTTTCAAATACTTTGGAGCATAGAAGAAAGTTTACTCCAGCACTACCTCACAATGCATAATTTTAATCACAACAACTTTAAAAGATGTAAAGTTTCCTTCATTTTCCTAGCAAATGTAATTTTAAACTGGAAAAAATGGTTGAAAAAAAAAATTAAAGCAATCCTGAAACTAGTTTTGAAAATCTTTCTAAAATAACCTATGAGTCAAAGTGTCTCTGATATCAATCTTTGGCCTCATAAAAATCTTGCTTCAATAAATCAGCAGTTACAGTGAAAAAAGGTTTTACAAATGTCTGACCACTATATTCCCTCTTACTGTATTCTAAAATGTGCTCAATTGACATATAATTTATTTTTACATCCCCTTCTTAACCTATTTGATCTTGCCTTTGTTTTTAAAATCCTAATCATTGGTCTTTATAGGATAAGTTCTCTGAGACACAACCAGCACAATTTCTAGCATCCCAGTTTTAGATTGAAACAGACATCCATATACATACAGATGTAAATTCTCTAGCACTTTCTAAAATGGAATTTTCTTTCTTTTCTTTCTTTTCTTTCTTTTCTTTCTTTTCTTTCTTTTCTTTCTTTTCTTTCTTTTCTTTCTTTTCTTTCTTTTCTTTCTTTTCTTTCTTTTCTTTCTTTTCTTTCTTTTCTTTCTTTTCTTTCTTTTCTTTCTTTTCTTTCTTTTCTTTCTTTTCTTTCTTTTCTTTCTTTTCTTTCTTTTCTTTCTTTTCTTTCTTTTCTTTCTTTTCTTTCTTTTCTTTCTTTTCTTTCTTTTCTTTCTTTTCTTTCTTTTCTTTCTTTTCTTTCTTTTCTTTCTTTTCTTTCTTTTCTTTCTTTTCTTTCTTTTCTTTCTTTTCTTTCTTTTCTTTCTTTTCTTTCTTTTCTTTCTTTTCTTTCTTTTCTTTCTTTTCTTTCTTTTCTTTCTTTTCTTTCTTTTCTTTCTTTTCTTTCTTTTCTTTCTTTTCTTTCTTTTCTTTCTTTTCTTTCTTTTCTTTCTTTTCTTTCTTTTCTTTCTTTTCTTTCTTTTCTTTCTTTTCTTTCTTTTCTTTCTTTTCTTTCTTTTCTTTCTTTTCTTTCTTTTCTTTCTTTTCTTTCTTTTCTTTCTTTTCTTTCTTTTCTTTCTTTTCTTTCTTTTCTTTCTTTTCTTTCTTTTCTTTCTTTCTTTTCTTTCTTTTCTTTCTTCTGGTGTGGCAGCTATAAAAATTCAAAGCTGCAGTTTCTCTTGCCCCTGAGGATTTTCTTCCTATATCATTTAACTTTTCCTGGCATCTTTCTTCCTTCCTTCCCTTTTATACCACAAATTTCCCCTAAGCAATGAGAACTTATATTTGCATCTTTGACAGCAAAGGGGAGACTGACGGATGGAAGCAATGCTCCCTTTGAATAATGCAAGATGTTGTGACACTGACAGTAATAAGGAGTCCTAAATAATAGGTCCTTTTTGATACAATTTAAAAATATGCAGCCTATTGTCTCAGCCAGCAACAAACCAGCTCATAGCTACTGCCTCAAGAGTAAGCCTGAGTTCTATCCATCTCACTGACAGCTGACAACAGTAAACTAATCTCTCTTAAAAATATTTCCCAATCACTTCTTGTTGTAATTAAATCAACAGTGTTCAACCACAAGTACAGGAAAATAGATCTCTCTTTTATGACATTTCAGAGCAAGCAGTGGGTTTAAGTTTTACTCATCACTGCCTTGAGGGAAGTCGGTTCCAATTAGAGTTGTCTGCATCACCTAATCCCAGTCAAGTCCCTGTTCTCTTTTGTGTTTTCATTATTTTTTTCCAGTGATGCCCACAGATATTAACAAACAGGAAAGAAATTGTGATACAATGGTAAATCTTATAGGCTTAAAACACCCATGGGCATAAACTTATCTGAATCCTGTAACGCTGACACTCCTGGCTGAGGATCTCATCCTTAGGATTTTCTCTCTGTGTCTTACTGTCCATCATTTTATTTGGTACATTATTTGCCACATTAAAAGAAATCAGAAGTGACTTGGAAGTTCTTCTTAAGGTGAAAAATTGGTTAGTTTCAGTTGTACTTTTAATTATGCTTATAAATTGATATAACTTATACCATTAGAGAAGCTTTATTAACTTTTATAGATTTTGAACTACAGTTTCAATGACATAATTTTGTAATTAGTGACTCATACTCTTTCATTAATGGAATTTCTGGATAATGCTGTCAGAATTAGAAAGAAAGAGGGAAAGATACAAGAAGGGCAAACTATATCAGAATATAGCTAATTCTGTATAGGGACTTATGCCCTCTAACAGCCAATGAAATTTTCATATATGCTAATAGTTAATTGTGCTCAAGTTCAGAGTTGCATGGGACATTCGGCGTGTAATAAAAGTTTAAAACAACAGCAAAACCATCTACAGTTATCACAAGAAAAATGTGATCTAATCACGAACAAAACAATACAACCAATCCAGGCTACTTTTCAGGGTTGCAGCCAGGGAGTATGCAGTTTTTACATATTTTTGATTTGGTATGGTCCTGGTACACCTGAGACAGCATGTCCCGCATGCCTCTACACCACAGACTGAAGCATGTTACAGACCCCCAATGCTAAGCATTACATTGTTACTGTGCAGCCACAGCAAAATTAAATTCAGCATGAGATTTGTTAAACCCTACGTTCACTAAGCTATAGAACAGCTGATTAAAGTCCCCTTCCATGCTTTTCTATTACATTGTCATTGACAGTGCAATCAGATTTTTAAGTGATAGCTGTTTTTCTATTCCTGTCTTTATGTGGTGTTACTGAGAATAACTGCATGCAACCTGCACTAAACAAACCCTCTCCCAGCCATAGCCATCATTTCTGTGGACATAGCTTGTCACATCAGCCTTATTAGCTAATGTATAAAGACAGACACAGCAATGGAAAAGTCATCTTAATGTTATCTTTCTTTGCAAAGAACCAGTATTATGAATAGCAAATTCCATACTGTGGCTTCAGGACCTTTCTCCATTGCGACAGCTTCCCTGATGTATTGCAGCTAATACAGTTAGCTAACAGTTAGCTAAAGCTGTTGTGCATTTTCAAAGGTATATGGAAAAAATCCAAATTTCCTGTTATTTCTAAGAAAGCAGTGTAGATGAAAATACCAAGGATATATTTGTCCTTCCACAGGAAACCAAACATCTATTTGAGACACTAAAGTTACATCTTTTGTTCAGTTTATGATAGAAGTGAAGACACAGGTCTTAGGTCAAATCTTAAGAGTTTCCCAAAATGTCTGAACCTGAACCATATTCACTTTAAAATGATGACTACATATCCCTGTTTATACTATATAATGTTGTGAATACATATAAGAAAAATACTTAGAATGGTATGATAGAAAAAGACAAATTAAAACAAAATAGCATTCCATAAAATTGTACTCATGGAGAATATCTATCTATAGATAGATATCTATCTATATCTATATGGTGCAGGAGTTTGCATGGCTTCACCTGAAATTGTAAAGAAAGGTTCAGAAATAATCTTACAACTGTCTTCTACCATCTCTGCAGTGCTTGTGTGTTGGTATTCTCTTAGGAGGAGACTGGACTTCTGACTTTTATTGGACATCTCTGTTGTGCCTGGACATACCAACTGAGACAAACTCTACATAGACCTTAAAAGAGTCTTCAATACTTAGTGGATATCAAAGCCACTTTTGACACTGTGTAAAAGCCTCATTCCAAAGTCAAGGGAGAGCTGGTGGCCTCTAATGTGTCACAAAAGATCACCACCTCCATCCTGCTCTTGCATTTAGCAATGTGGGAGATAAGTGACACTGTATATGTCAGGACACTCCAACCTTCCTTTTTTCAGATGACATCTCAACAAAATCTGCTACTCAGGTCTCAGGGATTTTCAAAATTCAGTTAGGAGATAAGGTAAAGGAAAATTATACTACACAGATACATCATAGCTGGACTTGTGGAAAAGGATCTGCAGTGTCTTCTATTGATCCAAGTTATTCCATAAACACCTGGAAGCCAGTGTATTATTCCATCTGCCTATGAAAACATAACAAAACCAGTTCCGAAAATAATAAAAAAAAAACCCAGAAAAACAAATTTTAAAATCTATAAAAATTATAACCCTGATAGGATGAAAAGAAATATACCAAATTTATAATACCTTGCCATTTAAGAAAAACATGGGGGTTTTTGCATTAAAAAAACAAAGGGAAGACCTGTTTGCACATCTGTCTCTGATTTTCCAATGTTTGTTTAATTCTAATACTCACATAACACTCAAAGTGATCCTGACAGATATCTGATAATGAATCTGCTTTGAAACTCATTCAGAGAAGAAAAACCTGTTCAGGGAATCAAGTGCTCTAGCTCAAAGGGAATAAGTTTATATCAGCCTGGAACCAGTTAATAGAATTACACTTGTACAGTTCTTTACTTAAAATGTTTACTAAGTGTTGTGAGGCAATAAATGAACAAGAATTGTCTAGGCATAACTTTAAATCCATCTGCTGCCTGCCTGTGAGTTAGAGTGTAACGTGATTTATCCCCTCTGAGGAGAGTGGAGATTTGTGACTACAGATTACTAACTTTAAGGGAATACTCATTTGATTTAAAAATTCCATTTAAAATTGTGACAGCTGCCTGTGACTGAAATTTTCTTTTGGGTCATCCCCTGAGAATTTTTCTTTTCTATTTTCAAAGTATCTCTCAGTTCTCTGTAAGGTGTATTCATCCCACCACCAGATGAAAGAATGTAATAGCCATTCCATTTGGAGTTTTTCCTAGTCAGAACCACTGAAGGAAATGCTATAGGTGTTTGAAAAACATCATATCTTTACACCTTTGAGGTACTACACTATCATCTTATTATAGGATTTCCTGAAGTAACAAACAGCAACAACAAACCCTTAAGTCGGTGGGCAAAAGATATGATATTTTATATTTCTTTTCTTTTTCTGCCAGAAGTCACATTTACTGATCAGAAAATTCCTGCTCTGCTTTTACACCACAAGAGAGGGACAACTCCATTTTATCATTCCTAATTGTAATGGTTTTTTAATTCATGGTTCTAACTAGTCTTCACTCACAACTGATAGGACCTTACCCTAAAACAATGAGAAGCCCTTGTCCCCTCAGTCCTTTTCAGGCTACTGGAATGTCCAGATGAACTTTGCATGTAAAATTCCCCACCTTACTGACAAGAGCAACACAATCCTCCTCCTCTGGCAGGGCAGCCAAAACCCATTGCTTGTCACTCCATCTCAAAGAAAAAGCAATGTGGAATTAAATGTGGCTGCTGAGCTGGATATGAGAGTGAAGACACTCTTCCTTTGAGAGCGTCAATGGAAACGACAGAAGGAATTTAATCAGCTTTTCAATATATACTTTTGAAGTAATAGGACAGTTTTCTGGCTAGGATAATTTTATTTATAAAGTCAATGCAGTTTGCTGTGTTTGTTTGGAGTAAAACATTTTATCTCAGCTCAAGTAATGAGCTTCCTCTGGGATTCTGCAAGAAGCATTTGCTATCCACGCTACAGCAGGAAGGCTGGAATTGGAGCAAAGCTCTTTGGAGGAGTCACCAGGCCTGCTTTGATTGCTGTTAAGTGCCTAGTGGCATGTCAAGTGTTTTTTTGACTATGTTTGGAACCTGAAAGCCTGAGATGAACAAGGAGATAGGGTAATAGTTAGCTACAGAAAGTCAGTTTGTAGAACAATTTGCACATCAAGAAATGTGGTTTTTTAATCAAGTATAAGTAGAATTCTTAAAAGTCACCTTTCTTGTGCTATGTTGTTATCCATATTTCAAACTCCCAGGATGTTTTAACGTCCTAGAACTCAAGGGGAATGAAAAACAATGAGAGCAACCTGGGAAGAAGCTTGTAACAGAGGGTCGGCTGACTACCATGGATGTGTCAATTGATGAAGGTTAGAGTAGGTGACTCTTCTGGTGTGGAATGAAGTTCCCTCTTATCAGACCAACTTTAACTTTTTACTTAGATTTCCTTTTCTTTTTCCACCTCTTCCTCAACTTCTGTAGAACCAAATATCTTACATTGATACTGATAAGAAAAACAAATTCACTTACATTTTCCAGGCCAATGACAACAATATGACTAATCAATAATGAACAATAATAAAATTATTTAGTTCAAATAAGTGCCATAGAGGTACTGTTTTGTGTATTACCAAAGTGTAATATTACTATAACATTAGATCAAAGTATTTTGTCTCAAGGCTGAAGTTACAGGAAACCATTGCCCCAGGTTATAGACATTGAAAGGAACCTGCAAATAACCATTGCCACTGGAGAGAGTTATTTTATACAAGATTTTAAATAGTTTTAGGCAAGATCACATTTCAAAAGGAGATGCTTCAAGTTTTTCATTGGAAAAGGAGTCATGTTTCCAGACATTTCCAGACCAGAAGATTTATTTTACATGTTATACCTAATAACAGACATCAGGCTATTTACATCAAGTTTCTTTACTTTCCAAAACACAAGCCACAGTGAAAGTTGGATTCTTATGGTCAAAGTACTGTAGCTGTTCAGTCTTTTGTCCTAAACTGATGCGCAATTTTTGAAACCACTATTACAAAGCTCTTTAAAAAATCACTTATAGGGGAAATGTATAGCTATTTCCATTCAAGATTGTTGTTCCCATAGACCCACTAGCTGCTGTTTTTCATTATTAGTGCTTTCTCATCAAGTAACCATTTTGCTGCCATTTTGTATTTACAGTTCTCTAGTGATCAACTCTCCTTGCCAGAGCTCAATCAAGTCATCTGGCAAAGCACCCATGTCCTTCAGCACCTACAGGAAAGAAACAATATGCTACGAAGTCCTACATTTTTCTCATCAGAACAAAAAAACAGATCCTCAGCCCAGTTTTAAATCTTAGACTTTTAAATCAAGAAAAGCTCTAGCCATGTTATAACATACTAATAATATCTGACCATCCCGGCTTTTCTTTATTTCCCATCGGTTTAAGTAAAGACACTAAACCAAGCTGTAGTTCTGAGCATGCTGCATGAGTCAGCCCTGCTTGCCCAGACAGAAGGAGATATTTGCTTTCTTCGTGTAGCAGGGGAACAGCTGATGTGGGTCACTGAGCATCCCAATATCACAGTGCCCGTGCAACCTGACAGCATCTGACACTCAAAAAATATCTACATAACTCTGACCACTGGCACAGGCTTTTTTGTGAAAGATGTGCAGGTATTTCTTCAGATGTATCTTGATAATTCCTCATCTTAGAGTAGAGCTACATTTTTGATTGTATCCGTGTATATGTAAAGGCGTGGGTAAAAAAGAGACAAACCCCAGCTACTTTAGAGGATGCGACTTCTGCCAGAGAATAAAGATTCCTCTCTTAGGGAGTATTTTCAAAGGGAGATTTAAAAAAAATAAGACAGATTTGTTCAAGAAAAGTCAAACTTCAGGAAGTACAGGATAGACAGGAATAAGAGCAGGTAGGGTGGCAATCCTTCCTTTATAAAGTTGTATGCTATTTATTTCACTGATTCTGTAGCTATCTTTCAGTTCCCTATTTTTAGAGACATCCATTATTTCATTCACTGCTTGAGTAAGAGGAAAGCTGAATCAATCAGTCAAACAAGTAATGTAACTGTTGATTAAATCTGGTTCTCAGTGTACATTTCAGCCAAAATAACCCATTTTTTTATTGAAAGAAAAGAAGGAAAGAAAGAAAGAAAAGTAGTTTCTAGAACAGCTTTAAAAGCAAAAGCATCTGATCGTTTTACAAGCTACAGAGAACATGACTCAAAAGAGTAACAAAACACAAAAATAATCTGTCTAGCCCTCCCAAGGGAACTGCAACTAAGATTACCCTATGTATGGTTACTATCTATACAATGATTTTCTTAATGTCTGAAGGCAATTTCATCTCTTGTATTTATCAGGAAATAAAAACAGCTATATCAGCCATAACACTAGTGTCTATTGGTCTGCTGTGAGTACAGCAAAAATAGGATCATCCTGATCTAAGCTTGACTCTTGAGTGATGAATTCTAAATTGGTTTAGATGCCTCCAAGACATAATGAATGGTTTTATAATAGTCCATCAAGGCAAGGCTCGCTCCTTAAATTAAGGAAAAAACATTTCAGATGAGTACATTAAAAAATGTTACTGAATTACTGAGGACAACAATACTTACTTATTATTGTTTTGAGTTGTTTTCTGCAGCTTGTAAAGTGATCAGATGCTTTTGGTTTAAAGTTGTTATAAAAAAGTTAAACTATTTTTCTTTCTTTCTTTCTTTCTTTTTTTTTGATTAAAAATATGCATTGAGATATACATCAGTCCATCGGCATAAATGAAGATCAAAGCTCAGGGGGTTTTTTCTCTCTAATGTTTGTTCCTCTCTATTCCTTATAATGTATTCAGGAGATTTTCAAAGCACTGGGGAAGGGACAATGAAGACACTGAAAGTGTTGTGGTAAGAGGCTGTGTAGGGATGAACACAAATCCTTCTGAATTTCATTTTCCCAAATTTCACTCTTAGTAGAACAACTTGTTCTTTGCAGCAACTAATACTTTAAAAACATGCAGATATCAACATTACCTGAGTGAATTGAGCTTATTTCAGCTTAATATGTTCAAAAAATGATGAGTTTATAGGAATAAAGCATAAAGATTAGATTAGTCTCAAGCTGCTTTAATTTTGATAACTTACCATTTTTGCAGCAGATATTACTAATTTTACTTTTGAAATACATTCTTCTATATACAAATGAATACAATATGAGAATAAAAAGGTAAATTTTGTCATTCAAGTATGGCATAATAAAGAAATATATATTGTATAGAAAGGCCATTGCTTAATTTTAAGGGCTGTGAATGAAATCGTTTCCATCACTTTGTTTAATTTACAAAAATAGTTTCAGAATTACAAGGATTTCATAATGCCAGCCCTTAATTTATAAAAATGCTGATGCATTTTTAAAAGTTATATCCCTATATAAAAATATACAGGGTAATATAGATATATATAAAGGATAATTAAATGGAAATCTTGTTTTTAGTCTATCTTCATATGTTCACTAGTTAACAGAGACTATTTTTAAAGTATTTTTTAAGGTTTTTAAGTGCAAAAATGGTGGGGATAGACTGATGTTTTTAGTGACAGAATACTAACTATATTACTCTCACAATACATTTTCTGAAACAGACATAATTACAAAAACTGATCTAGACACAGATAAAAAATATCCCTGCTAAGTACTTAGCATTTTCAGACTAGGTGTGAAATTATGATTAATTAGGAATATGCATGTAGGAGTTTTGTGAACATGTTAAAAAATGTAGTGAAATAGAATAAAAGTGATAATAAGAGCCTTTTTAAATGTTTCACTACAACTCATTATGAATGTCCATTTGAAATTAATAGAATGTTACATAACAGAAGAAACATGATAGGCTGGGGATAGTGATTTTCCTTATTGATTCTTCAGGTAGAGTGTGGGTTTTTAATTCTTTTTGAGAAAGCTTTGAAAAAGGAGAAGGGGAGTTGTAGCACTTTGTGCTAATGATGCAGAGTCTACTGTTAAATTGTGTGACCTCTTTGGGGACATTTGACTTTTTTGTACTGAACCTCCAAGAAAAGAATGCTCTAATTTCAGCTGCTTATTACTGGTGCTTCCAAAACTGTAGTAGTAGTAATGGCTGCATTATCTGCAGTAGCAGCATTATTATCAGTGATGATCTAGCACTGGAGAACAGGACATGAAACAATGCTATTCAAAGCTGTAGTAGGCAATACACTTAATAAACAACATCGAGTAAAACAAGGTCTGTTATTCTAGACATTACTTTGATGAACTTATCCTATCAATTATGTAAGCTTATAAATATTTAAAGTGTGAGACAGTTAACCTTACATTTTCCCCATATATAGAGAAGTTATATGCTTTGAATCAAAAGTTACTTAGATTTAAGGGCTAAAAAAAAATTAAATTAAAAACTGGAAAAAACTGCAGCAAATCTTAAAAAAACTCTCAGATCCTCCCACTTTTTTTTCTGAAATTGAAGTTTTCATCTACAAACAATATGAACTGTCCTGGAAATACAACAGTCCTCATGAAAATTTCAGTGAGTGTAAGAAGGAGAGCAGTATTAAACAGATTTCATTGAGAACCAAAAGACCTTTTCAACACCACTATATTTCAGCTCAGAAAGTGGATAGAAATTTTCTCCAAACAAATCTCTGGTTTTTAGTTGTTTCAAAAAGCTGCTTGAGACATTTTAACAATAAAAATACTTCAATGAACTTTGAAACCTCTGTCTAAAACTTCTGATTTAAAGCATGACAGCCTTACTTGGGTGGAGTTTTTTTATGCTAAAATTTAAGGATGGTCCTCAAAACGTGTGCAGAATTGATTCTGAGCTTTTCACCAGTATAATTCTATTTAATGTCATAAGGATTTTATGGATGCTTCCATTTTGGGGAAAAAGCTATTCTCAGAGACCAGTTCCAGCAAAATATTAAATCACCTATTCCTGCCTGCAAATTCACCTAAGTGGGAGCTCCATGGCTCCTGAATCAGTTCCCCTTTACATCATGCTGTCATATGGCTTGATGGGTCATTGCAGGCCTCAGGTAAATCTCTTTTGCATCATACAGCAGCACACAGAAATTAGTTGTGTAGTCGTATGCCTGCCTTGGAAACTTTTCCAGTTCGCTCCTAAAACTTGGGAGATAATCAAAACTGCAAAGCTGCAAAACTCCACCTGGCAACAGGACAGACTTTGGGTTTGAAACTTAGAAACTTGGCTTTATTCTTTCCCATTTCAGATACAATCTGGGTATTCAGATTTTCCTCTCAGCATGCTTTTTCCATACACTACCTCCCTGAATTTGACCTGCACAGGCCATTCCAAACTTGAACATTAAAAATTGCATTTCTTCAGTGTACTTCTGTATTAACCTGCTATACCATTTCAATATGACAGTCTGTGAATGTTAGTGATTAATGGAGAAAGAATGGAATTTGCGAGTTCATCCTTTGGGATTAGATTTGCAGCAGTGAAAGTCCAGTGTATCTGGCCTCTGTCACCTAATATGTTAAAAAGTCATCAAATCTGTCCTATTTGGAAACACTCCCATGTCAACAAACTTTGAGATCTGTGTGTAGAACTACACATTTAGGATTTTTATGGGCTTTAATGGCACTGGGAGCTCTGGTGGCTGTCGGCCTCTGTCTACCTCCTCTTCCCACCTTATGTCCAGTATCCTAGACATCCTAGAATGGGCTGGAAACTTATTCTCTGGGCTTTTTGGGCCATGGCAATTTGACTAAGTATGAGGAAGATCAGTTATTAATATCAAGAACATGTTTCTCTACCAAAGATATACTAATATCATGACCAATATCGATGCTGGGAAATCATATATATAGTAATATAGTACTTAGATTCATATCTAAGCCTCAGGATCCAGGAAGATGTCTTTAGCAGTCAAATTTATAGAAACCTGCCTTTTTCTTTGTCACAGATTGGGGAAATGATAGGAGTCAGTTCAGCAACTGAGTTAGTCGCACAACAATGAACTACAAGAAAAGGAAGTTTTGTAACAAGCACTGTCTTTAAATGAAACATAGTTTTAATTGAATAAATTAATAGCTGTTAAAGTCAGACACAAGAGTGTGTGTGAAGGTAAAAGACAAAGAAGGCAGGTGAAGGAGAGGGAGCAAAATGAAGAGAAGAAAAAAAAATTCTTTGTGAAATAAACAAACACCTTCACACGGTCAAATGCACTGTCTAAAGT
The DNA here is from genome assembly GCA_013397295.1 of Polioptila caerulea. NCBI lineage: Eukaryota > Metazoa > Chordata > Aves > Passeriformes > Certhiidae > Polioptila > Polioptila caerulea. The sequence goes on along the minus strand of VYXF01004480.1, from coordinate 188,241 downwards.
TTCTGTTTTTCTTGCTCCACTGCACTGATGTATTTTGACAGGATATTTTGTTCTGCCTCTAGGGTTTTTAGGGAAAAGTAACTCATGGACTATTACTGTTCCAGTGAAGAGTTTTGACTGAAATGTTTTGGCTCATTTCCTTGAGCTATGCATTAGCCAGATGGTTTGATGCATGTACCATGCCACCTTGTTTGATCCTGCTGTTGGACTTTAGTTCCTGTTCCGCTGTCAAAGGGAAGGATTATTATGAACATTCTGATTAATATTCACACTGAAGAGTGATTTGACTGCCACTTCTCTTGCACTGCAGGTTAAGTGAGAGTGCCCTGTCAAAACAGAGAAAAATCTTTACCTCTACTAATGCAAACTAGTCTGAGAGAGGGTTTTGAGCAGAAAATCAGATTCCAGTATTAGAGGCTTCCTTCTTCTTTGACAGAGATTAACTATGTCAAAATCTCTTCTTCATTACGAAATAAAAAAAAACAGTATCTAACTCTTTCAGAGGGGGGAAAACTATATTTTATAAGGTTTTGTGATAAAATACATGCATAAAAATTGATAGAATTGTGAATTTATTCACAGCATGACTAAATTTGATACAGTACTTAAAATCTCTGTTCATGAGCAGGACCTATAATGTGAGGTATGTAGGTATGTATATATCACATCAACCAGAAATTTGTTATGGATGGGTATCCAAAGAAGAGGTGCAGAGGAGACCAGAGCTCTCTGTCATCCATCCAATCCTTACAGGAGGTAACATCCCGCAGAGCTGAGGGCAAACACACCCTGTGATAGAGCAGACAGGTTCCCCTATGGCTGCTTTCCAAAGGTGCTGGGCAAGTTCAGGGGAAATATAATCTGGGGTGCTTTCAACTTGAGAAATAATTATGTAGAGAGGTATCAAAATTTTGAGAAAATAGTTTTAAGCACAGTGAGAAGCCTAGTTTTTATGCAAGTAATTTAGGTATCTGCTGCATTTCTTAACATACATTAATATTGATTTTTGAATGGCCAAAAATATATCCTGTTCTCAAAATTACTTTCCAGGACAATTTTTTTTTACTTTAGAAAATGTTGAGCAATTGAGAGTATACTGTTATTGGTCTTAGTGAAGTATGTTATTGGTGCAAGAAGATGCTGAAGAAGATGATTGCCTCTGTCAACCCTCATAATGCAGCATTTAAACTCTCCTCCACCCTATATGATTTGCTGAATTCCTCTGATGCTGAATTCCAGAGGTTGACCATAAACCAAGGAAAAGAAGGGATGTGATGGGAGTTCTAACTCAAAGAAATGTTTCTACCATGACTGAAAAGGAAAAGTTTTATGATTTTGATAAAAGATCTGCAGCTTATATAGAATTTGTTTGGCTCCTGTGCAGGAATGATCACCTTCTTGCATTTTGCCTATTAATCTTGGAAGAAGAACTATTCTCTCCGACTGTGTGAGGCAGGATGCCAAATTCCTACTCATGGCATAGTCTGCAAGTTCAGTATAAATTAATCTTTTGTTTTTTCTCATGTATTTGTGTGCTATATATCCACAGTGCATTAGCTTCTGTTTACTCTAGACAGTTACAACAATAGAAAAGGTCCGTGTAACTCATACATGCTAAAATATACAGAAAAAACAGTCTCAGTTTGAGCAATTATCAGCATATTTGTGCTTACCCTAAGATCAACAAAAATCCCTCTGGTAGAATATATTTTATTTTATTAGATAGTAGTTGCTACAGCATAACTAGCTTTATTTAGAAATAACAGCTTGCATAAGAATCTGGTAAAATACCAGAAAGGTAATGCCTTGAAAAGGATTTAGCTCCTGACAAGAACTTAAGCAAGCAAGTATAAATACCAGGAAGATGCCTAAACTCAAAAATCATAGTATAATAGAATAGAACTATAGAATGATTTGGGTTGGAAGGGGCCTTAAATATCATCTAGCTCTAAATCCCTTACCATGGGAAAGGAGACCTTTCACTAGACACAGTTGCTCAGAGCTCCCTGAAACCTGGCCTTTGAACACCTCAAAGGATGATGCATCCACAGCTTCTCTGGACAATCTGCTCCTGTGTCTCACCATCCCCACAGAAAAAAAAAATCTTTCAAATATCTAATCTTAACCTACTCTCTTTTGGTTTGAATCCATTCCCCCTTGTTCTGTCACTACAGGTCCTTGTAAAAAGTCTCTATCTTTAGACTCCCTTCAGGTACTGGAAGGCTGTAATTAGCTGTAATTAATCCAAAGCCTTCTCTTTTCCAGGCTGACCAAATCCAACTCTCTCAGCCTTTCCTCATAGAAGAGATGCTCCAGCCTTCTGATCATCTTGGAGACCCTTCTCTAGACTCACTTCAATAGGTCTGTGTCCTTCCTGTGCTGGGAATTCCAGAACTGGATGCAGCACTCCAGGTAGGATCCTACCAGAGAAGAGAGAGGGGCAAAATCTCCTCCCTCACCTGCTGCCCATGCTGCTTTGGATGCAGCCCAGGACATGTTTATCTTTCTGGGCCATGAGTACCCATGGTTGGCTCATGCCCAGCCTCTCATCCACCAGCACCCCCAAGTCCTTTTCAGCAGGGCTGCTCCAATCTGTTCATCTCCAGGCTGTGATGATACCAGGGGTAGCCCTGACCCAGGAGCAGCACCTTGCACTTGTTTTTTTAAACCTTATGGTGTTTCCATGAACCTACTTCTCAAGCTGTTTGGGTACCTCTGGAAGGCATCCTGTCCTTCAGAGTGTGGCAATCACATCCCTGATCTTGGTGTCATCTGCAAATCTGCAGAGGCTGTACTTGATGCCTTCGCCTGTCATAAATAAAGATATGAAATAACACTTGTTCTAATAACTAGTTCCCTAAGAGGAGCCACTTGTCAATGTCCATCAAGACACTGAGCTGTTGACCACAACCTTCTGGATGTGACTCCCCAGCCAATTTATGCATCTTATGGGCAACTCATCAAATCCATCCCTTTCCAATTTAGAGAAAAGGATTTTGTGGGGCATCATATCCAAGGCTTTACAGAAAGCCAGAAAAATGACAGTTTCAGCCCTTCCCTTGTTCACTGATGTAGTCACACCATCAGTGGAGGTCACTGGGTTGGTCAGACAGGACTTACCCTTGGTGAAGGTGTGCTGGCTATCCTAAATCACCTCCCTGTTTTCCATGTGCTTTGGTGTATCTTTTAGGAGGATTTATTCCATGATCTATCTTCCCAAGCTGCTGATAGGTCGGTGGTTCCCAGAATCCTTCTTTCTACTCTTTTTAAAGATGGGTACAGTTTTTGTCTCTTTTCAGACATCTGGGATTTCACTTGACTGCCATGACTTTTGAAATATTATGGAGACTGGCTTGGCCACTACATCAACCAATTCCTTCAGGACTCTGGGATGTATCTTAACGGGTCCCATAGACTTAGGTACATAATATACCTTCAAAAGCTCAACTCAGTTGCACTTTGACAGAATAAATGACTGCTACAGATAAACCAAGAAAGTTTTTGTAAGTGGTCTGCCCTGTCTCTGCTGGTAATTTCAGTGGCTTCTCAGGGCTGTCAGAACAAGATAAGAACAAACTCCTCAGTGACTGTCATTTACAGGAAGTCATAGCACTGCAAGGCCACCTCCATTGCCCTAAATGAATAAACCAAATTGTCAGATACACACGAAGCTAACACACATTTATTCTTCTGCCCTATTTATCTCTGGTCAGGATAGACTGAAAGCTGAGGACAGCACATTGTTCATACTAGTTTAGCAGACTGAGTGTCAGTCAACTCCTTATTCCATTCAATCTTGAACAATTTGGTGCTGATCTCCTGTTTAAACCCTTTTAGTAGTCATAAAATAAAGATTTCACTGAGTCTCCCTCCTAACAATAANCCTAAATCACCTCCCTGTTTTCCATGTGCTTTGGTGTATCTTTTAGGAGGATTTATTCCATGATCTATCTTCCCAAGCTGCTGATAGGTCGGTGGTTCCCAGAATCCTTCTTTCTACTCTTTTTAAAGATGGGTACAGTTTTTGTCTTTTTTCAGACATCTGGGATTTCACTTGACTGCCATGACTTTTGAAATATTATGGAGACTGGCTTGGCCACTACATCAACCAATTCCTTCAGGACTCTGGGATGTATCTTAACGGGTCCCATAGACTTAGGTACATAATATACCTTCAAAAGCTCAACTCAGTTGCACTTTGACAGAATAAATGACTGCTACAGATAAACCAAGAAAGTTTTTGTAAGTGGTCTGCCCTGTCTCTGCTGGTAATTTCAGTGGCTTCTCAGGGTTGTCAGAACAAGATAAGAACCAACTCCTCAGTGACTGTCATTTACAGGAAGTCATAGCACTGCAAGGCCACCTCCATTGCCCTAAATGAATAAACCAAATTGTCAGATACACACGAAGCTAACACACATTTATTCTTCTGCCCTATTTATCTCTGGTCAGGATAGACTGAAAGCTGAGGACAGCACATTGTTCATACTAGTTTAGCAGACTGAGTGTCAGTCAACTCCTTATTCCATTCAATCTTGAACAATTTGGTGCTGATCTCCTGTTTAAACCCTTTTAGTAGTCATAATATAAAGATTTCACTGAGTCTCCTTCATTCTTTAAGGTTTTTTTATTTCTTTCCCTAGCCCACCTCCCACAAAACTGTGGTCAGAGCAGACTCCATACAGGAGTTTCTGTGTGAAAAAATTTAGGAAGACTGCAGTAGAGTGAAATGTATTCTCAAATGCAAGAGAAGAGGACCTGAGGATGTTTTCTACTTGCTGATGCCTTTAATTCAGAAAGATATTTGGTTATCAGCTTTCCTAAGTATATTATAGACCCCCAATTTAGTACTGAATGATTGTTATAGATGGTGATTCAATTAAGCCAAATCAATAAATTTACAAAAGCCAAATTATGAAATAAATGGACAGGATTTATTTTAGCGAAATCGAATCACAGAATTTCACGCCACAATAAGGTAAGACAATGATTGAACATTGGGTGAACCAGGACCCCTGCCCCTGTCACAGCAGTCCAGTGGGGTTCACAATTTTCTGGTCCCAGTGCCTAGGTTTTATACAGTTCATTTAGCCTAGGGCAAAAGTTTCTTTGTCCCTTTCTTTCTCTTGGAATATTCCGAAGTTCTCTCTTGTGGTCCATGCTGAGACAATGTTGGCTCTGGAGTCGATTTGAATTTCTGTACGATCTCAATATCTCGTTTAATTCTTCCAGATCTCCTCCCTCCTGCATTCTCCTTCTCTGGTAAATTCTTTGCATTTGAGTGTGTCTCGCATTCTCCTTCTCCGGGAACTCTTTGCATCTGAGTGTGCTCATGCATGATCGTATCAGTTCTCCCTGACCGTTCTTTTACATTTGAGTTCAGTGATGAGATTTACATCAAATCTCTTCCGAGGGATCGTCCCCTAGGCGGGTCCTGGTTCGTTCTGCTCAATACAACAGCCCCTCTTGTTTGGGCGATTGTTGGTACTTATTAGGTGATTAGAGGGACGGGGTATCTCTGCTGTGCAGCCAGCGGAGCTTCAGATAAGGTTTCAACACACAATATCTCACTTATTTTATGGTTACAATATTACAATATACTAAAACTACATTTCTTTATTAAATGAACGAATTTGATTCATCTTATCCATAACAATAATCAGGAACCTTAAAGTTTAAATGTGACTTTTGATCCTGACATACTTAGGATTTTGCCTGCCCTGAGTAACAAGTTTCACTGAATAACAGAAGTGTTTGTAAAGTGAGTTCTTCTAGCAATAGAGTAAATAGAATGTTAAAGATCAGAGGTGGCCTGTCCAATCCTGGATTTTGAGTCTAAATTTTCTTCTGTATCTAATATGAAAAAATATAATATGCAATGATATACAGAATAAAATGAAAAAATTACTTTTTTACTTTTTTTTTTTTTTTTTTTTTTTGGTAATGAGAGCACTGATTAATTTGGATTGTAATTAGAGTAAAACAGTAGACAGAAGATTCTTCCTAGAGGAAAGTTATAGATCAAAACATGGCTGTTTTTCATCTCTGTTCATACAGTTTATGGAAGTAAGCCTTGCTTCAAAAGGCCTTGCTTCAAGCCATAGATATTTTGGGATATGTCTAGAGTTTGAGTCAGCCAGACTTTGTCAGACACAAGTTAGTAAAAACACAGCATATTGTTCTCAAAATGTTTTTCTTGACATTAAACCAACATTTTCCCATAGTTCCTACCCATTGCTCTTTGATGATTATCTCTTCAAAATTATGTTAAGTGACAGTGATACATTAGTTATAAATGGTAAACACAATTTTTAAAGAGCTTCATTCCCAAAGCAAGATAAGAAGGCAGAAAGAGTCTCTACAAGGTCTACCTCTACTGACACACAGCCAGCACAAAGCCAGGAGCAAAGAGCCTCACTGAACATGCAGCAATGAGAGGTGAGTTCAATGTCAATGGCTCATTCAGTCTTTTTGCTGCTCTGCCAATGCTTCCAGCAAGTGCCCAATTAGCAGTGACAGCGGTGATGGTGTTTATGAGAAACTAGCCTGAGACTGTCATTTCTTTAAATTTGAAACTGCAGAGAAGTCACAGGGTGGTAAAGCTTTTAAGTTCCTATTGACATGCACCAGAAACTGACCTCAAACTGTTGACTTAGAGGTGAAAGTCTTTATTTGCTAAGTCAGATTTTCTCCCATAGAGTGAATTTGTAAAGCAAATTCCCATTCCATTCCAGCTTAGTTTATTTCTCTTGAGATGAAGGAAGCTCTCCCCTGCACAGCAGCTGGAACAGTACCCTCCTATCCCCTCCTCTCATGAAGGAAAACTGGGCTGTGGAGCCACACAGGTCTATGCAATCAAGTTGGTCAGTGCATCCAACACTGAAAACTGAACAGTTGGAGGAATGCAACAGCAATGGAAATTAAAAAGTCGTTAGTTAAAAACACAGGAGACTATCAACAGGAGGCATTCCTAGAGGTGTTGCTAAATGTGATGTTTTAGTAACTACATCTAAAAGTTTGAAAAAGAGATATGAAAGACAGAAGAGGAAAAGAAAGAATATGTATTAAATACTTTGGAAAGGCTGAAACAAACACAAAAAATTAGAAATTACTGAATTTTTCCCCTAAGTAGTAGTCTGCTAATTTGTTGGCTTGGCTTCTCTTGTCTGCACACACTGATGGGCTGTTCAGAAAATAGCAGTGTGCATTTATTTTAAGCATATGGGCTAAACTGCAACCATAGTTCTTGGCTGTTAAATGTCTCAGTGCTCCTGAGTCCATTTCAACTCTGAATCCCACCACCTTAGCATTTAAAAAAATAATTTGATTCCTGTGTAGAGTCTGAATGTGTGGAGTTTTTTGCTTTACTTTGGTAAAGGCAGTGTTCAGGGATTGTCTGCCTATTGGAAAGCTTGTTGCTTTGAACATCTGGGCAAATTATTGCTATTTGCATCTCCTTTTTCTATTCTCTTTTCTATCATTTCTGTTATTGTCCATTGTAATAGAATGAATCCAGAATTAGGCTATTTTTGATCTGACCTGGTAAAGACATTTTTCTCTCAGGCCATGTAGAAAGCCAGTCCCTTTTTTTTATTAAAGGAATACAGAATTCTCATCTGACATTATGGATGTTTTGGAATCTTTTTCCACAGATGAAAAAGACAAAGCAGATTGCAAAATGTCAGGGAACAGGACTTGCACACTGTGCCTGAATTGTGGACCCAAGGTTATTCTTTGCACTTGTTCTCTTCTTCCTAGCTTAGCTGTATGGCAGACAGCTACTTAACCACCTACAGTGGTGCTCCTTGCCAGCTCCTGATCTCTCGATAATAAAGGGCATGTTGAGAGGTGATTTGACTGAGCTCCTGCCAGCCAAAGCTGGCATAATGATGTATTTCCAAGATAACATGAATCAGAGCAACCCACAAAAATTATCTGACATATTCTGGGACTAAGGTAGCCTTAGGGATTAGGTCATCATGAAGTTATTATAAAAGCATTTCTGACAGCTCTCTCAATGTCCAAGATTCTGAGTAGGACTTAAGAAAGCTTAGCAAAACTAGACACTTGAATCTTGCTTTTGGAGACCCATGAAACTTTTAATTAAGCACCAATAATATCACCAGTCCCTATCTTTCTTTTTCTTTTTATTAATATGGAAAGGCTGGGGAAAAAAAAAAAAAGGATAATAGAAACAAAATAGGTACTGCATGCTTGTATGCCTCACTCATCCATACCTGGGCAAGTGTAGCTCCTCTTTTTGAGGCAGTGATTCCTGCTCAGTTTTTCTACTGAGCTCAGAAAGGCCTAGCATTTCTACCTCCTTCCAGAGACTCAGTCTCACATCCTGTTTGACCCCAATGCAAAAGAAAATATTTCCTAATATTCATCTTTAGTTGCTTCCATCCACTAATTCACATTGTTATATTTGCAAATACTAGAAAAAATCCCTCTCTTACATACAAACACCTTCAAGACTATTATAAAACTCCAAGATATTTGCATTGGTATGTCTTCATGTTCACAATTAAAAATTTGTTTTTCTCCGCGAAGAAAAATTTGGTGTCTTAATATTTAATCACACTGTGGAAAATGATGACTGGGATGTTTCTTTTTGTTGTCATAACACTTTGAAATTTAATAATCATAGTCAAAAGAAAATTCTTCTTCCAACTTCTAAGTACATATATATCTTCAGTTATACTCATCTAATTAATTATGAATGTTTCAACAATCCTATGCTTTCTTTAGCAAAAAGCCTGTCTTAACTCATTAAACATAATTGAGGAGGAAAAAGAGAAACCCACTACAGTTGTGTGTATTTGTCCTAATTATAGTGATTTCACAAACTTATAGCCCCAATTTGATTATTTGGTTTTAGCATTTTCTTTGTTACTTTAATAGTCTTCCAGGGAGGCTACCAAATGATTTCTCCATCCTTGTTGAAAAGAATTATTGAAATTGATTTCATTTAATACTATTTTCCTTGATAATCAGTCATGAGAGAAACTGTGCTGGGGTTTGGATTTTGGTTTGCATTCAGAGAAGCTGGAATGTAAATGTGATTGAGCTTTCAGCTTATATTCAAGATGGGCAATAAGTGAAGAATCCAGTGTAGACTGCAGAAAAGAGTTCATTGGGAGATCTTCAAACAATAAAATAGTCTGTAAAGGAGGCATCTTTTGCATAGTTCCTATGATTTTTAGTCTTGTATCCATCAGAGCTGGTAGATCCTGCAATGAGCTACCTACGCCAGCATGTAAATATCCAAAGTAATGCAATGCAGACTTCTGAAATTAGTTAAACAGGAGCTGACAAGTGCCTGTTTCTTTTCCCTGCAAATGGAATGTAAGATGACTTTCTTGGGGTTTATCGCTGCAAATTACATGAAATGAGATGACATCAATTGTGCTCCCACAGCCTGAAGTTTGGAGACTGGTGTTAAACTGTATGGTTAATTAATTCGTAAAGTAACATCCTACATATATTTTTTTCTTGAAAGCAAAACAACATCTACTGTATGTATTATGTGTGTCCCAGTAGAAAACTGGTATGTCATTCCTTAGGAGAAGTGCCAGGACACCGTTTTCTGCAGTCTGAAAATAATGTGCTGAGTTCCTGACAGAATTTTCTTGGTTGGTTGGGAGTTATTTCTGTGTTTTGTTTGGTTGTTGGTTTACGTGAAGCATAATTTCATTTGTTCAGATCTCTGTTTTTAAGAGCTGGCTGCCTAATGAAAGCAGCCATGGATTTCAGAAAGGGATTACATGCAGTGGCCAGTGACTCTGCAGTGAGAGGCTTTGCATATCTTGCCTTGTGTTCTCACTGGCTGCCAGGCTGCCCATGTGGAAGCTCACAGGCAGGCTGTGTTTAGAGACATTGAACCTGTTCATATGAAGCCAGCTACCACTAAACTAATACCTTATTTAACTATCATCAATCCCATGGGACACTGAAGTCTTCAAAAGAAGTCTCTGGGTGTAGTCAGAGCTGTGCTTGCAGCTTCCCTTGCTAAGTAGAAGCTGTACCTAGACTTACAGGCAGCTTTAGAACATCTTCTGGAATATCATATGGGATGAGAAACAGTAGATTTTCCTCTTCTGAGTTTCAACCTCCCCACAATCTTTTTAAACCATAAAGTAACCAGTCTGGTGACTTACCATCTATGTTCTTTCACTTCACTGCACCTCTTAATCTCACTCCCTCAAGTCCAGAATAGATCATTACAATCCACTGTTGGATCACTGGACTGCTCTTCAAACAGACTTCTTTACTGGTGGAGAAAGAAAAGATGAATGTTCACATAGCAAACTTCACATTCCTGGGATGAAAGTTTTAGACATCCTTCCTGCCTTTACAGAAAATTCAAGAATTATTTGTGAACTACAAGCCTTGGACTAGAGTTCCTAAATCTTAGATTAATACTGAAAATACCCTATAATGTTGTACGGGCAAGAGAGAGGTGCTGGAGCTTTAAGTTCTTCCTTAAAACTGCTCTGAAGAACAAGAAAAGTTTCAGACTTCTCCTTGAATGGAAGGACAAAGACAGCAATTCCAAAAAAACCCCATAGTTGAAGGCAATAGTATGGCTAATGGGAACTGAACATCTGTGAAGTGGGAGACCAGTATGGGCAAGAGAAATATGGGACATCCAGCTTTAGAGTCATGAAAGATTCAAACAAGAAAAAGAGAAAATCCACAAAGATACCCAGTGTCTTAAAAGCCGATTCAGAGAAACTCTTCAGTATCCCAGGGTGCCCTCCTTGGCCCCCAAGAGCATCACTTGATGGTAATTCCCTCTCTGAGAGCTGCTGCCATCCTCAGGTCCCAGTTCCTGAGGGCTTCTACTGATCCAGAAAAAGACAGAAAAACAAACAAAAAACACAGAGCTCTGTATTTGACTCTTGCATGACTCTCATAAGCAGTTAAAAGTGTTATGAGCTTTTGAGTGCAGAAAAAAAACAAACCACCAACAATGCACATCTTGCATCTGAGTAGAGCTTTTGGGAGACACTAAATTAAATACATTTGTGCTTATAGAGAAAAGTGGCAGTAATTAGACTTCATGCTCTTTTAAACTTTTATTAACCTATGTTCTAGATTTATTGTATCCTTTTATTTTTAATAAGATTTTGAAAGTAAACCTCCAAATAGCATCTCAGACTTTACTTCTTTAAATCTCTTGTGCTGTCCAACATTTCCTGCCAAAAGCACTCTTGAAATTTGTGGCAAAATCTCCTAACCTCAGTCATCTCTCCTCAACCAAACTCAGGTAGTCACCACTTTCAGCAAGATTTTAGCTGAACCTTACAATAGGCCACAGTTGTCACTGGAAAAACCTTACCATCTAGGAGACAGTAAATGACTATGCTGCATCATGAACACCACAGGAATCAGACTGTGAGCCATAAAAAAACCCACACATGGAGGAGACCTGTAATTCTCTTATTTTGAAGGACAACCTTATCAAGAATATATTTTGCCCACTATGTGTGCCCCACTCTCCGAAATACACAAAAATGTATCTTGTATGCTCTCCCTCCCACCTCCAACCTCCCCCACACCTTTTCTCTCTCCACTCTTATGTTTTCAGTGGACATTTGGAAAGCTGGGGTAGATGGAAAGTGCTCCCTGCTTATACAACTGCTATAACAGCAGCAACAGGAGGAGAAGAATACAAGCCATAACTTATTTCNAACAGGAGGAGAAGAATACAAGTCATAACTTATCTCATTTAGTTGCCTTTCAATGACCAGCATGAAAAGCAATCACATTTTCTCTTCATTTTTCATTACAGTAAGGCATCAACAGAGGATGTCCATCTCCCCCTGTTCAGTGTTTTCTTCTCTGTATGATTGCTAGCCCCTGCACATGCTGGCTCTTTGCTGTAATTGAAGATGGTGTTACACTTTGCCTAATCCTTAGAATTTCCCAGGTGGCACAGAAAAGTAAATTTTGGAAATTATATCAATAAAAGACAATAAAAAAACTTCTGTAATCAGTCTGTTGATGATACTCTTTGATGTACAAACCTGATCTTTTTTGTGTATTCCATCCTGCCTCAGAATTTCTGATTCCCTTATATAAGTGAGGTTTTCAAAGGGCATGTGCACATCATAAGAATTTTAGAGGAACTCTTCTAGAGGAACTCTTCCTTATTCTAGGAAGAACCTCAGCCACCTATGGCTTTATAGGTGTCCAAATGACCAATTTATGCAAACACTATAGATGGACATTTGAATATATAATGTGTCCCCTTTGAAGGGGCCAAAACCTTTCCAACTATTCCATCTCATCTCATTCAGAGGTTGGTGGTATGGCATTTACTGCCTAATAGACTGTTGCAGATGAAATAAATTTTTTAAATTTTCTAAAACTAAACCAAGTATGATTCCATTAACTAAATGGACTCAAGAAATGGTTACCATTAGTCATTATTACTGTCCTGAAAGAGACAAAGACTAATTATGTATGGATTTGTTTGTATCTTCGTTTACAAACTTCTGCCACTAAAAGAATAATTGTGAACTCAAAGTAGGTCTTCCTGAAATGCTCCACTTGTAAGAAAAAACCAGTCCAGAATTCCAACTAACGACAAATTGTTCCTCAGAATTAAAAATCAAGTTAATAGGCTCACAGTGATTTGTCTTGGATTATTGATTAATATTACATTTGGTTTTGCTTCCTTTGGAGAAATCAATCCCATTCCTCAAACCAGACAGCTTACGCCTTGTCACTTCAGTGTAATGAAATCAGCTATTAGACTGCACATGCCAGCCTGGTCGGGATTTATTGATGGCTCAATCAGCGCCCGCTGTCCCGAGGCTCAGTACTCGAGAGGGCAGTGACATCTGGAGGGAGGCAGTGGCCCTACAAGCATCTTTCTGCCAAGGTGCCACTGAGCGTGGGAATTCTTATTAATGTGAGGGACTTTCAAACATTAGCAATAGAAACAAAGCGCTCTCGTTGCCTTCTAACCTGCAGCCTATTCTGGGGCATATGAACATGCAGCAGTAGGCACTGATTTTTCTTTCCTGCATCTGAGCCACAAAGCCTCTCAGCTATTTTGAGATGGGTGTTTAAGATTGTGTTACTTTTTACTGCAATAGAGAGAGTGTCTTTTGCCAGAGTCATCAGTGAGAAAACAGGATGAGAAATGGAAAACATTACAAAAGCCATGGAGGCAGCTGTGTGAAGTGCAGGGTGCAGCCGCCAGGAGTGGCTCCAGCTGCCACTGCATTGAGAGAACAGGAAGTAATCCAAGTGGATACAAAAAAGGGGATATAATTCTGGGAGAGGCATGAATTTCATTGACAGATTTCCAAACTACAGAGTGCAAATTGTGAGACCAGTTAATTTTCTCAAAGTTAGGCAGATTCTTATGAAAGAGTAGAATTAATTATTGCATCATTGGTGACTGGGTGATTTAGTAAACTATTTTTACATGAATCGTGCACCATTGTGCATGGTCCTGCAAAGGCATGTGAAAATGGTATGAAAGATAGACTGCATACTGCATATGATGTAACTTACCAAAACTGAGGGCTTCCTAAATCTGGATTTAAATCTTAACTATCTGAAAATCCTATTATTCCTTATTATTCCTTATTGTTATTCCCTATTATTATTCATTATTATTATGGTTCTTGTTTTTATTATTTCAATCCTATTATGATTGTTCTTGTTTTTGTTGTCATTATTATTTTTATTGCTTTGGTTTTTATTTTACTCGTTGTTGTTATTATTTTATTGTTATTATTTTATACTAGAATTATTTTTTTTAAATAGACTCCAAAAACCAAACTAGTTAGATTCCATGACTTTTCCCACTTCACTTTGTATATGCTTTATCATGTAGAAGTTAGGGGAAATATTTAAAAGCATAAGGTGTTGCCCACCATGGCTGATTATGTCCTGAGTACTTTGTCCCATAGATTTAGGGTGAAGTCAGCTGCAATCATCACTCAAAAAAACAAATAAGTCAGAGATTTCTTTTTGAAGTAACTAAATATTTGCCTTCCCCTTTCTTTTCTACCTATTTATCACTTTCCACTTAGGCAGAAACCAGTGATCACAAATATGTCATGGATCACTGACACCCTCAGTGTGTAGATAAAAACGTGCATATTCATTAATACTAATATTTTGAGTATTTTTAACCTTTAACCCAATCATAGTTTTAGCTTTTTAACTTTTTTCTGCTTGTACTCTTACATGCCAAGCACACTCTAGCTTCTGCCAGGTTCCCTCTTGTTGCAAGAAATATATTTCTGAGCTGTTTGCCTTTAGTGGCAGCTGGTTTCTGGGCACAAGTCTAGATCTATTGCAAGCTACAGATAACTGGACATTTTGATTTAGTTGGCTTCTTGTAGCTGTGGAGTCTCATATTCCTGCACTACTCCAAAAGGGAACAACTAGCTCAGGAGGATGAGAGTAAAGGAGAAAAAAAATATTTAAAAATTTAACTGTAGATGTCATTTTCTGTAATGCAAATTCAGTTACATTATTCAGCATCGTTACATTCACAATGTCATACTTACACTACTGTTTCCAAGATGAGAATGTGGTTTTAAAGTTTATCCATTTCCTATATATATTTCTTTTATAAACTAGTAGGTGCAGGGGACTTTCACAGGCAGCAAAGCAGCTGAAATAAAAGGAGGAGGAAAACACAGAGTTTCACAGATATCTGCCTACAGGTGAGGAATCTGGACTATGTGAACACCTGAGCACACTAAAGCTTCAGCCATCCCTTAGGGAAGTTAGAGGGCTTTCCACACCACAGAAGAGTACAGAGTGCTACACACAGTAACAGCTTGCCACTGATCACAGTGCCAAATCTTTCCCTGAGGTAACTTGTGCAGTTCCAGGGGATTTACTCTAATGGTGAAATGGTCCCCTAGCACATAGAAAGCTGCTTACAGACACAAGCAGCTAAGCAGAGAGAGAAAGTAACATAACCCTTCAGCTACCAAACTATCAAGTGGGACTTCGTAGGTACATTTTTCATGGAGACATTTTGCCTCTTGTAAAATGACATTTCTCTTCCTTCCACATTTCTCCTCGTTCCACACTGCCTCATTGTTACTCAGCAACTCTGAGTACACCCACACAGCCAATGATGCCTGGAGTACCTGAGGCTCAGTTTGGGCCAGTTCCTACTTATGACTTTGGTCAGCTGGGTTCCCACTGCGGGTGGGATCACGCAGCAAGGAGACCTGGACTCACACCACACTGAACTGCAAGCACCACTGTCACATCTTCACAGTGTTTTCCTCCTCAAGCAGGCTGAGAGCACCTGCTGCTCAGAGCCATGATGATTTCACTTCCCCTGACTCAGGAGCTCCGTGGATGTCTGACCCAGCCCCTCCTGTACTGTGCAAACAAGTCCTAGGAGGCGACTCTCAAGTGACTTGATTTTTTTCACCAGGATACTTGACAGTAAGGAAAACTGCCTGGCTTCCCAGGTGGGATGAGGGTTTTTAATATGCATTTTCAAAGCTTTTGTGGTGACAGAAACTATTCCAATTTCACTTTATTTTATAAGGGCCATCTTGAGGATATTTTTTAAACTCTGATTCTCCAAATGAAAGGATGCATTATTGTAAATCAGTACCAGTAAGCAAGCAGTGGAAAAAGAAGGTTCTGATGAATTCAGAATAGTTATAGCATTGTTGCAAATGAGTTTATCTGCTTGTCATATAAGTTCAGCTGATTTTCAGGATGCAGTCATTTTTGAGATATGGGGTGCATTTATTGATTTTTATTTTAAATTATATTAAATTTGGTACGGCAACAGCCATTATTTCTTAACATCTCAGCAGGACATGCTGATGCCTGCAGTACTGTTGTAGTAGATCAAACATTGAACTGGCAATTAGTTGTGCTCCATATTTAGCTGTGCAAGAGTCTGGGAAGGGGAAGTTGCAAGTTAGAGCATCTTGAAATTGATAAGAATTATCTCCTCCCAGTATCATATACATTGACCAAGACTTAAACTAGACATCATACCCTTCTACTTTGCTTCCCCCACAAAGCCATAACTAATAAAAACTACAGCTACTTAAACAAAGACGCTTTGTGGGTACAACTCTTTTGCCAATTGTCTAAAGTAAAATAAAAGGTGAAAAAGGCGGGGAATGGTTCCTGGCATGATTTTGGTTTATTTTCATTTGCTTTTCTATGGAGAGGCTGGGGTCACTGTGAGCCCAGGATATTCATTATATTTTTTCCCTTGGGTAGTTCTGAAAAGAGCACAGAATGTCAGTAATCATCCCCTTTATGTCTTAGTGGCAAGTTTATGATTGAAGGATTACCTTGCTAATACATGTTTAAATGAGGCTTTGGCAATGTTAGTGGTATTTAAAAGAGCTCTGGCATTTGAAACAGTCGACAACAAAAGATTTTGCTGATAAACAGAACCAAGCTCATGTTAGTGTGGCTTTGAGACTGAAGGCTTTAACATCAGCTCTGTTCTAACACCTAGCATTTTTAATTTTTAGCAAAAATCGCTGGTATCAAATGCTGAACAGAACATCACTGAAGCTGAAAATGATTGGGAAAATAAAAAATATTGTCAAATGGAAAACCATATAAAAATAGCTGATACATAGCATCTGAAATTATTTATTATGATTATATATCAAAGAATAAATTGAACTTTTTGCTATATGAATTCTTTTAAACTATCAGAAAGCAAAACAGAGTCTAAACAGTACAGTATCTGGTTATTTTCATTTACATTTTTTATATTTCTTCTAGGTGTGTCAAACATTTAGCTCAATTATTAAGTCACAGGCAGGATAATACAACTCATGCCTCCTTGCACTGGAAAGATCTTGCTAACTCAGTTGGATTCCCTTAGATTAGCAGGTTGGTTTTTTTACTTGTACAAAAGAAGATAAAATGGATTTTTTAAGGGATTTTAAATCATGTCCTTTCAGACTATGAAAATTTAGTCCATTATTTGTGAAGTCCTTTTCAGGCTCTCAGCTGAAATGCAGTACTTAAAAGAGGAACATAATTCCCTGATGTTTCATGGTGAGGATGTGGATGATTTACAGACAACACAGCTTTTTGGACAGGCAATTTTTGAAATTAACTGGCAAATCAAGCCTTTCACCTTTATTGCCTACTGCTTTTCTTGCTTCTTTTTCCATCATAGCTGAAAATCCCACTTCTGCCTTGAATTGTCTCTTTTTTAGTTTTCACTAGATGGTTTATCTAATAAAGCAAAGCCAGGAACTGCAAAAATCGGCATTTCTTTCCATTGCTACCAAAACAGTCTGGGATAAAATTTCATCAAGTCAGAAACCTGAATCAGTTTCCACTCTTGGATTCCTGTACTCTACTCCTCAATTCTTGGATTGTCAGCAGTCCACCAGCACTCCAATGTGTATGATACCTTGAAAAGAATAAAAGTCAGGACCAGAGCTAGACACATTGCTGGTCATAAGCAGTGGGGGAGTTCTGTTTTGTTTTTTTGTTTGTTGGTTGGTTGGTTTAGTTTTGGGGGGTTTTAGCATTAACAAACACAGGCCAAATCTTGATTTTGGTAATTTTGGGCTGTCCAATGGAAACTGAGGGAATGGTAGTGTTCTTGTTGCACCACAGGATGCTGTGTAGTCCAAAAAAAGTCATCCAGAACTGGAATCCAAAATTCACTGACTACAGCACAAAAAAAGCATAATCAAATTTTGTATAAACATAGGAGGTCCAATACTTGATAATTTATCATTTGACTTTATCATCAAAATTGCTTTTCTATTCTGAGTGAAAATCCTGTACTTAAACAGTTGACTAGAACTGAGAAAGTGTCTGCATGACCAAATGCCATCAAAATACAGATAAGGGGTTTTGGATTTCAAAATCTTGCTAGACCCTTGAGGTTTCTGGAAGGAAGAGTTTACAAAGGGGTCATTCACATTTTCTGTTGGATTGTCAATTAGTTTCCATTTGACAGACTTGACAGTAGCTCCTGAAAAAAGTGCAAACTTGGCAGTGCAATAGGTGAGGTATCTATTTTTAATAGTTTTTGGCTTGCAAGCAGAATGTCACTCAAATACTGTTTTGGCCAAGATGTTACATGTCATGAACTGTTTCTTAGAATGATTATATATCTCAAAGGAAATCTAATATGGTCAAAGGGTTAATTTTTCTCATTTTATTGGGGGGGGGGGGGGGGTGGAGAGGGAGGGGATAACCTACCACATTTTTTTCTTTACTACAACTTTTGAATGAAAAGAAAGGTTTTCAAAAGTAGCACTAATCAGCTGGGTCCATTCACCCCATTGAGGCATTCAACCTGTACTGGCAAGGTACATTAATCTAAATATTGTTTCAAATTATGGAGTACACTTCTACTTTAAGAAACCACTCTGTGACTATTACCACATTAGGAGGGTTTCAAAGGTAAATGAATGAATTGCTTTGGGAGATATCTCTCTCTTTTCTCTAACTATGGTGGGAAATCTAGACAGCTAAACCAAACTAATCTGATGCATCTGTTGCTTTCAAGAGTATGTCTGTAGTGGTGGTAGTCATCACAGCCCCACACCTCCAGGTCAAGAAGGAGATGAGAGGAGTTGCCTGTGGTCATGTAGAACAACTACAGAGATAAGAGCTGAATTCAGAAGACCAAGTTTACACTCCTGTAACACTATGCAAAGAATCACCATCCTTTAAGGTGCATGCAAATGTGTTTTGCTTTCCCAAACCAGAGGTTAAATGTGTAGTTAGAAACTCAGAGGTACCAAGAGAGTCGTTTCTCACTAATTCATTTCTTTCACTACAAAAAGGTAACCTTCTCAAACCATCTTTTTCCTTGTTTTGTTTTATTTTTCTGAAAGCAATACTGTCACTATTTTTCCATTTATATTGTGGGCTCAAGTGAAACCATATCTCTCTTGTCTTTTGTTTCTTATTAAACCTACTTAAACTTAATACTTACTTAAGTTTCCTTCCTGCATCTATTTCAGACAGTAAGCAGCAAACACTACTTGCTTTTCCAAATTAAAAAGTAGGAGCAAAATGTCAGTATTACAAATGACACATAATTATTTCACTGTAGACCTCTGAGGATGAGGAAATTATAGGGTTAGCAAGCAAGAATGAAATAATTATATATTTTAAAATATTTTATGAACAAAAGCCTTTCCTTATACGGATTTCCCTGATGAGTTTAAATGCTTCACTAGAAATTAATGATGAAATTAACTTCAGAATTATGAATTTTTTTTTAGGAATCAAGTGAGAATATAAAGGTGTGATATTTTCTTATAACAAATCTTACGCTTGTACAATTTATGCATAAGAGCAGGTTTTCCAGCTGAGAAGTTGACAAAGCTTTTTTTGCTAAAAAATGGCCACATCTTTTATATTTCTCTGAAAGTTCCAAGTATGAGTTATATTTAATTAAGATACACTTTCAATATCTAATTTATGTAAGTTACTTTCAACACTTGAAAAAAAAAAAAGAAATAGGCCATAGTACATTGTTCCAGAATAACTAAAGAATGTGTAGGAGTGTTTAGTTCTATCCTATCTTCTTGGTGACAAATGACATATGAAGCAGGAACTGCTACTCTCACTATCTCTCAACTTCTCTTATATAGAAAAAAAGTTAGCATCAGGAGGTCATGATGAAAATGTAGAAAACCAACATATTTTTACAGCTTAAAATATTTTGATCAATTTGAAAAGGAGACAGAATCTAAAACTACTGAAAAAAACAAAAACCTGTCACAGTAGCTTCACAGGTAATAAACTTTCATATCTTGCCCCAAAATTAGTTATTTGTTCACAGCAAACTCTTTGGCCCTGCATTTACCTGCAAAAACCTCTGCCTTTTAGTTAAAGTTCTAAAGTTAAACGATAGTTTTGAACTTCCACAAGCTCATAAAAATCATTTTACAAGGGGAATACTGGAATGGAGATTTTTTTTGAAAGGACTTTCAGGACCCTCTATATAGAAATCTCTAAGAAAAATTAAAATATTAAAATATTGAAAAAATATTAATTTAATGTTTTGTTCCCATTAACATTTATTTAGCAATAAGAAGGAAAACTTGTAAATCTTGTCACCTGAATTAAATATCCATGTTTGTCTTCTGTTAATGCTCACATTCCTTGGCCATCTAAAAAATATTTTTCAAAAGATATTTCAAAAAAAAGATATTTCAAAAAATATAAGATCAGTTAACTGAGCAAAATCAATGGGATATATTTTATTTTCCAAATAAACTATTAAGACATCCATTTAATTAAAATTAAATAGTTTTTGTTATCTTTCAGGTCAATAAATAACCATAGCAGTATTGTTATAGATAAGGCATCTATAAATATATTACCAGTTCTCCAGTCCTGGTCTACCTTTTCCATTGAATTGGAAATCTCCTGAAAACAATTATGATGTTTTCAGTGATTTAAACTTTCCCTTGTTTCCTGCCATGCCTGGATTTAGATGCAACTGTTCAAGGCAAAATGAAAACATGAAGAAGAAAGTGGAAATGAAAAGCAAAGTAGACAAAAAAAAAAAAAAAAAAAAAATTAAAAATCAAGGTTTCTAAGCATTAAATGGCATCAGATAAAGCTTACTTGAAAACAAAAAAAAAACAAACAAGAAAAAAAACCAAAAAAACCAAAAAAACAACAAAACAACAAACTGATAAAACAAACAAACACAGCAAAAAAAAACCCAAAAAGCACAAAATTATCTTAGTGAATATAAGATGGATGTCAGTGTTCCCCTGAGCTGAAACACTCAGAACAGCCTAGGCAGCACATGTGCTTCTCAAGAGCACTTCTCAGAGAGCTTCATGGGTCTCTGAACAGCCTGGAAATATGAAAAATGAAGTGGCCCTCAAGTCCTGCTTCTTCTCTTTTTCATTTAAAGTCCCCAAGTGGCTTTTGCACAACACACATGGTCCCTGTAGTTGAATGATCTCTTCAGCTAAATCAACAGCACTAAGCAGCAAATAAAAGAGTTGTGGGTGAATCTGATCTTGATTAACTTCTCCATGGGCCAGTATCTCCAATTGACTATGGCAGAATTAAATTTAGTTTGTAAAAGTTTTTAATCACAATGTTATATTTGTGTTCAATTACTGACCACCTCAAAGGCCTTAACTTCAGGAACCTACCCACATCCTCACTTTCTCCTCTCCTGAAATAGCCATTAGGAACTTTGTTATAAATCTGAAGTAGCATGGTGCATTAAAAATTTACCTAAAGAGCATATTTAAAAAGCTTTTCCTTAAGAAAAAAGTAACAAAAATTTCCCCATAAGAAAGGACATTTTTTGTGTTTACAAATTTTTTCATTTACAAATAATTAATCTGAACATTTTAGTCACCTAAAATATTTTCCTTTTTGCTCTAGTCTTTGGTCTTTTCTGCTTTCTTATATTCTAATTGAGTTTCCTCATTTTTTCTTTCTTTTTACACCTCTTAGAGTCAACATCATTTTAATAGTGTTAAGAATGCTCAGGTAAATGAGAGCAGGAACCTCTTATTACTTCTGGGATGGACCATTATAGACTAACTGCATTCTTGAGCAAGGGTGTGTAATTTCTGTACCATTTCACCTTTCAGGCCTGGTGTTTAAAATAACATTTTAACGACAAATCCACGAGACAAACAGGGGAGAAGAGTTTGGGTAAAGGCCAGCAAGTTTTTTCATCTTCATGGAAAATGTGAATGTTTATTGCTTGTGTAGGGCTTCACTAATTGCTTTTTAGCTATTCAAACCCTGACTTTTCATTTCTGTTCCTCAGCCAAGCAAAGGTGAAAGAACAGAGGGGGTCGGGTGGAGGTGTAAGTCCTAACCCATTTACCTCTCTTGCACTTGACCTCACCCCATTCAATTTTTGTCTGGGAAGACAAGGGTGTCCATAACCCAGAGTTGCAAAAAAACCCAATATATGCACACATTATTGTCTTTCAGAGGGAGTAATTTAACCCCTTTAACATCTACTCTGCTCCACTGTTTTCACCTGTGTTCTTCCTGAGATGTGGGAAGTGCAGGTGTCTAGCATTACTTTCATAATTTCAATATTACTGTCCTAAAAACAGGGCAACCACCTTATTCACACAGGCTTGCAGAGTACAGGAAACAGCCTGTCAAGTGCAATTTCCTCAGAGAAATTCCTGTTGAACTCAAGTGCCACCCACTGTCTTCTTTCTGAACTGGATTTTGCTTTTTCTCTGTCAGCATCAACTCAAACTAATTCATTTGAACTATGCAATTACATGAGCAAAGGCATGGAAAGTCATTCTTCATAGCTTCTCACTAACCCATGTGAGAAAATGCCATCAGAGTCTTTTTGCACAAGTGCACTATTTCAAGCCAATCAGGGGAGAGGGAAAGAAAAGTGGAACAGTTTGAAGTGTCATCTACATACACATAAAAGGCAAGGTAATGAAGTAGATGGGAGCTTTTCTCAGAAGATCCTTCTAACTAATTCATCTTTCCTGAAGTAGTTCATGAACCTTATGGTTTTGTTTATTGCAGCAAGATACAAGCATCTCCCCAGGAGCCTCTGGTTCTCTTCCTGGAAACAGGGATTGGCACCAAATGAAGTTTCAAAGCGCCTCAGAAGCATAAGATATAAGCACTGGGAAAGACCTTTGGGACCAAAGCACGAACAGGCTGATTAAAGTTGCATTACCCACGCCCTGAGGAGCTGAGATAGACTTGTAAACCAGGCTTAGTGTTGTCAGCCTCAAGATGAGATTGGGTATAAGTGCTGTCACTTCTTCCCTGGGCCTGTTTTACCAACAAGTTCCTATTTCCTGACAAAGAAAACACAATGTTTTGTACTTCATGTGTTCATCTGAGTACAAAGCTACTCATAAAAAAACCTCTACAGAACATCAATAAAAATCTAACATAAACTCCACTCCCCTTCTCTCCTACGAAACTTCCCTCCCGTTCTCTTCTGTGTTGCTCGTTACAAAACAGAAATAGATTATTTGAGCCAGATTCATGTTCTTTGTACTAAACTATTGAAGTCAAGCTGGTTGCCATCAAGCTGGAGGAGGAATATAACCCATTAGGGTTGGTTTTGGCTTGAAAGCAGAAAGCCCCTCGCTGCCTGATGCAATTTACCTGGTTAGATTTGCTTTCCTGTCTGATGCTGTCCTACAAAAAACAAGTATCTCTGGAAAAGACTGTGTACATATCTCCTCTGGTCACCGGCAGTATAAGATGAATAGAGCTTGATCTCAATCGAGCATCAGGCTCCATCTTCCTCACACACACGATGTATCATGATGGCACTCCTCACTGGAGGCAAGCATTAACTCAGCTCATCTCAGCCAGCGCAGCATGCACGCACTGCAGCTTTAGAAAGTGTCAGGCAGAGTATTCTTACAATACACCTTTTGTCCTCGGCAAAAAATGCACATTCTTAAACTACATATGAGTAAGTTCAGCCTCTGGAATTGGTGGATGCTGACTGCTCCTTTGAGGAAAGTATTTTACTCTATCAGGGGGTACATCACATATTTATTACATTGGTCAAGAAAGTGCGAGTTGAACAGTGGTAAGTGGGTGCAATTGAGCCTAAGTGAGTGTGAAGAAGCCTAAAGCTGGCTCATTTTACTTGGCAGAAGTGCAGGTTAATATGGAAGACTTCTTTAATTTACACCTCCACACTTCCTCACATCCTCTTGTGTGTTGCAAAAGAGCAATTTCTGCAACTCTTTTAACTCACACCCTGCCCGTGGTTGTGTAATTCACAGTCCTTTAGACAGCCCGGCTGGGTCCTGCAGGCTGCAGGCTCAAGCCAGAGCAGGGCCAGACAGCTGCTCCCAACTCACCCATAACAGCTCGTGCTCAATGAGCTCCATCTGCACATTAATAGCAGATTATTAAGGACACAAGGCGTAATATATGCGTTTGTTTTTCTTAAGCATTTCTTATAAACCACAGTGCTGGCAGTTGACTTGGAGCACAAGTTTATAAACTGAAGTTAGAAAAGCAGCCCCCTGTGACTCTGTCATAGATATGTGAAGGTGAGTTTTAAGATACCGGTGAAATCATGACAATTTACTCTGATGTCTGGTTAAAGTCCAAGTTAATAAATTTCTTCCTCCTCATCCCTGTTGCTAGTTTTAATTCTTTTCACTCTAGCTGGAGCAAACTCCTACCCCAACAACCACAGACCAGTTTGTTTGCCATATCACATTTTCATGACATGAATGGCTACTGATCAATAAAAAGCCTTGTGAAAGAAAGTTTCTGACATTGTTGATAGAGGCTGCCAGACCTTAGGTTCAGTGATGAGAGGTTCTTTAGGGTGGTTGTTGTTTATTTACTTTTTTACCTTTGAGGTTTGTTTATTTGAGTACATATTCCCACAAGGTGGGAAAAATGGCAGGCACAGAAAACCTCTCTTTCACTTCACTGGGTACTTTGCCATTGTACCAAGTGTTTTTTGCTTACTGAGTGATGTTCTAATGCCACAAGGCAGTAAAGGCATTTTGAAAGACATAAGTTACAGAGACAGCACTATTGTAGGGTAGGGTAAGAAGGGGTAAAGGAGGAGATATTAAACTGGAAATATCCCAAGGACAATTCTTTAATTTTGGAAGGTGGTTGCTTTCTCCTGGTACTATATAAGCATATTACAGTTCCCACCATCTTCTAAAAATGTGTTCACTTTCACTGAGATAATGACATTTTAAACTAATAGCACCATTCATACCAGAATCTCAAGGCCCTCAACAATGCAAAATGAACTCTCCTAATGCATCTTTTTGATGTGGTTCCACTCTATTCTTCTTTGTAAACAAATTGAAGCACCAGATGACCACAGAGTTTGCCAAATCACGCATCAAGTCCTGGATCTCAGAATAAGAGCCAGAGGACCATTTTGCTAGTGTCTTTCCATAATATAATTATTAGATTATTTTTTTTAATCTTAAAAAGTTACAAAAAAGGAAAATTTATATAGCACAATCAAAATCTGAATTATATACATAAATTATTAACTATATTATAATATAGAGTATAATGTATATATTTTAGAAAATTCAGTAATAAAGAGCTGATTATGAATATTATACTTTTCTCCTTTCTTTGCTGAGTTTTCTCCATTTGTAGTTATTCTATAATTCTAACAGGAAGTTCTTTAGAAAGTGATCACTCCAAGTACAATATACAACATTTATTTGGCGTGTCTTTGTCCAGCAAATCTGTACTTTCTGATTCACTTTCTAATTCACTGCTGTTTTACTCTCCTATCACTCAACTGAAATCAATTTTGTCTGGCTGGCATTTTACTCTTTCTAGTGAAAAGCTGCAGTTACTTGCCCAAAATAGAGTCTGAGGAGAGATGGTGTGTATATTTGTGTATGCTTGTGTGTGTGCAGGAAAAGAGGAGAAAAAGAACAGAAAGGTCCTTGTATCAGATTCAAGAATTTTCATTAAATTGTTAACATGGAAGCATTTGTAAATGAAAATTTGGTTTTTTGAGGAATTGATTTCAAATTCAGGTCAGGTTAAGGCCAAAACTGGCTTGACGGACTCCTTGAAAAGGTGATTTTTTGCATTACACAAGCACAGAATCCATGATACCTGATAATTCATAGCAGGGAACCCCTGTCTTCAGGAGTCTGATCTGATGAGTAGGACACAGGAAAAAAACACAGGGAACCTTCAATGAAGTTTATACCCTTATGGTCTTGACAAATAGTTGAAGAAGAATGCATTTTAAAAAAGAAACACTAGCCCACAGTGAAGACTAAGAACTACAATTAGAAGAAATTTTGCTTTTCCTAAAAGTTATCCAGGACATGTATTTCAAAACATAAATCACCTGAAATATAGGCGGCCAGTCTGAGTCCTGGACTCCCCTAGATCTTTGTCCAGTTCCTATTCCAACTGTATTCCTTGGAACTCCATGGTCACCTTCAAATAAGAGCACACTATGTGGTCTAGCTGAGTCCAGAATGATAATAAATAAACCTGGTAAGAAACTACACAATCCTGCTCTCTTCATCTTCCCCAGGTATGCCTTTGAAAGGTCAGAAGCCACACAAGTCCAGCCTCTGCATTTGCCAAAGGTCCATTTGGGAGGAATCACCTTCAGCTTTGAACTGGGGTCCTGCTGTTGTGCAATGCACAAGTTAAAGGAGGATGAATGGAAAGGCCTTTCCTTACTGGTCATTTCACTGCTGAGTCTCAGTGCTCCTCTAAAACTAAAGGTGTTAGTGTGGTCATTTGCTGTGGCATTGGAACAGGAGGATCCAAATGCCTCTGAGCCCAGACACAAAATCTGAACTTTTCTGCATTAGCAGAATTTGCCTGTGACCACATTTCATGTTCCCACAAAACAAAAATCTGAAATCAAGTAGGTCTGAACATTGTTTTCTGGTTTCCTCCAAGGTTGTCCTAGTAGGAATGTAATCACTGACAAACTGATTAGAGTCTGCAAAGTGAGGAAGGAGAGGTCCAAGGAACCTCCTACGGGATTGAGTTGATATATTTTCAGATATATAGAGCTTCAATGAACAGAATCTGCCTCTCTTTCTTTGCAGAAAATTAATTTTATTTTTTGAAATAGATTTGAAGACAAATTTGTAGTTGGTTATTCCAGATATAGATAAAGTTGGAACATGGTTCTCCTTTTACAGCTTGATTTTTCTCTAACTTTAAAAGACAAAATAATCTTCAACAGTGGGAATTAGCCTGAACCATCCACAGAAAAATATCCCTAACTCAGCTCCACCAAAAATTTAATACCTATGCACTTTTTAACCTGGAGTTAAAGTTTATGCTTGTAATACACATTTTGTAGGAAGACTGCAAACAAAACTGCTTGAGTCCTGTGCACTGGTACTTTTCCATGCTTACATCAGAAGGAAATAAGTCTTGCAAAAAATAGGAAGTGAAAAATATCTCTAAGAGAGTCCTGAAATGTTCCTCAGATACATGTATATGCAGATGTGACAAGTATGCAAATGTACAAGCATGTTTTCCATCACAGATGTGAGGTTCTGAGAATAAACCATAATGTGAAGCCTTGCTCTATTGAGAGCTAGTGCCCTTACTGCTGAAGCACAAAATAAAGAGGCTTTTGTGGAAGTGGAAAAAAGTCAGATCGTTTATTATCATCCGAAATACTTCAAAATTGAACATAATGCTACAACAGCAGAGTATTAAGGAAATGTGAAAAGCCTTGTAAATATTTTCACAGATTAGCATCATGATGATAGTAAAAGTGAAACACAAGATTGGTTTGCAGTGAGGTAAAGTTATACCAGCTGTCATAGAAGGCATTAAAAAATTAACTGCTGACTATTGGTGAAAATTTTATGAAGCTTTTGATTTGGGATGAATTTTAGCATGAGTTTTTGTTAATCCACCATTTCACATTAAAGGAACATGACACATGTATCTGTTTCATCTTATCTGACACACTACAGATCAAACCACACTAAATGCAGCTGAAAATCATTAAACACGGATGAAAATTGGTGGTGATAGTGACAAGAATTTAAATGGATTTTTTTTTAAGTAGACATTAAAATTTTAATGAAATATTTACCATTTTCAGTCAACTCAACAGTATTCATAATGATTATTTGTCATCATTCTCTTTCATATTTTAACCATACAACCAAAGAACAGATATATCACATGATCTACTACTTAGGGAGAACAGTGACTAATTAAAATCAATAATTCAAAGGCAATACACATCAAAACATTTTTAAAGTTCTCACAAGCATTGCCAAATTAAAAACAAGCAGAAAACCCACAGACAAAACCCATTGTAATGACGTCTTCAATAATGTTTTTGGTACTAAATAACCATTCAAACGTTGAGAGTCTTTCTGAATGTCTATATACTTTTAGAAATAAATGAACAATCTCTAACTGCTCTAACAGCACTTATTGCAGTGGATCCAGGAAGGATTCCTTGTTTGTGAAAGCTAGAAGAGCATTTTCCTTGAGATTTCCTGTAAACAGCTCTATGAACAATCTAAATGTGGTAATGCAATAAAGCTGTGAAGGAATGAGTTAGGAAAGAATTCTGAAGAGGGATAAGGTGATGAAGGCAGAGTCTCTCCAAGTGGGTAGCTAACTTATTTTGTTTTGAAACAGACCCTTGTGTTGCTAATGAAATTTGTAGCTGAGTTCTTAAAGATAGTATCAGAAAGATGACTCTTAATATTTCCAATCTAAATATAGATAACTATTATAAATCAAAGCTCAAAATTGCACAGAATGAGTAATACTTTACAAAATGACTATGTTTACCAGCCTCAGATTTGTGCATGTACACACCAGTATCTAAATATTTCTGCATATTCTATGGGCTCACTATTCATAAGCAGAAGGAATTTGCTGCCTAAGTACATCAGTGTTAATTATGAAGTTATTAATCACACAGTTCAGCATCAAGCATTCTAAGACTAAGAGCAAAGCTGGAGCAGAAGAGCAATTTCTTTTATGGTCTTATAGTAAGAAGGCAATTTACAGTGATAGAAGATGTCTAAGGACTTACTCTATATTCTGGACTTTGGCCAGGTCCAGTAAAAACAAACTTCTCTGAGTGAGAAGTAATCCCAAAACCAGAGAAAAAGTGTTTAGCGCACACTATTCTCAATCTTGCCTATACAACCTTGTCTGTATGAAATACTAGGTAACTTTAAAGTTTCCCCACCCTATTAAATTAACTGCACAAGTCTATAAGAAACAAAATATTGTTTGTAGTACAAAGTGCTGCTTGCTAGCTTGCAAGAGTTATTTGTGCCTATTGGCACAACTGTGATAGCCATTTCCAGTGTAAGCTTGCCTCTTTCCTTTATCCTCCCCATAATTAATACAGGAGTTGATTGTATCTGGTTTGCAATTCACAGGAGGAAGAGTAATGGCAATGTAGCTGCCCTCCACTATTATCCAGCATAGCAACACTTCATTCAAAAATGCCAATGATATGCTCATCTGCATGGCACAAATCTTCTGCAAGTGTTTAGATAATCAGCTGGTATTTCTAAACTGTAGTCTTTATGATGTGATTTCTAGATTACAGGAATGCATCCTTAGGGGCTGCCAATACAAACAGTTAACAGTTTGTCCCTGCATTGTGGTTTCCTTTTGGATATAACTCCATCACATCTGTCTCCTGTGGCATGAAAAGAGAAGGCAACAATGTCATTGCTACAAGTGTACCCCTCCTCACTTAATAATCTGGCAAAGACATCAGGGTTTTTGAGGTGATGACCACAGCAAGTGCCTCTATAACAGAAAGAAAAAGAAAAAGAAAAAAAAAAAAAAGATTTCTTTGTTCTTGATATCAAATAAAAAAGAAGCTGCAAGTTTAGGAGATTGTTCAGGATACTTTTGTGTCAACTAGACACTCAGTTGGAGGAAAGATAGTAATGAGCTGTGGAAGATTTAGGTTAAGAGCCTTGACTAAAACACACAGGAAATATGTGGCACAAGCAAAAAACCAATTTGTAGTTTAACAGCACCTTTCCATTGCAGAAACTATGAAAGTCAAGTATTGCAGCTTGCAATCCCCTCCCCCCATTTCTGTGTGCTTTTTATAACTTTGCATCTTTTTCAATATTTTATTTTTAGTCTGCCTCCACCCACTTTTGAATTATGCAGAAATAAGATGTGAAGACAGTTAGTGTAGGTGTTTGATAGTTTAGGAATAGCCTACAAGGTTTTCCATTATATTTCAGTGAAGCAAAACAAGGCCATAACCAGAAAATATGAAGAGATGAACATCACCAGGGACCAAGGAGGAAGAAATTGTTGATTCTGTACTTGATCTTCATCAGCTGCTGTGAAATGAGCACCTAAAGCCTTAACAAAGGAAGTACAGAAGTAAATCTTGGTATTGTGGCAAAGCAGAAATCTTCTTTTTAAGTGCTGTGATTGCCTGGCAGTAAGGTCAGGAGAAACGTAGGACTGAAAAAATTGAAAAATCCCTTTCTAAAGTCAGCAAATACTGGTCTGCTTTGTGGCTGCAGCTTTAGGTGAAAGACTATATTAGGTTGGGGTTACAATATGGAAGGAAAAGAACAGGCCTTATCTCCAAAGCAGATGGCACCTAGAGAAAGCTCAGTAAAAATTTCAGATGCTCCTAAGGAAAGGACTTAAATTTTCTATATAAATGTTGGCTGTAAAGGGGTATAAAAACAGCAATAAGTTTATTACCATGAACTGTGGAAATCAGCTTATTATGTGTTCCCTTTCTTTTTTGTTTGGGATTTTGTTGTATTTTGGTTGATTGGTTGGGTGGGCTTTGCTTGGTTTTGGTTTTGGTCTTTTGCATTTCTCTTGTCTTTCAGAATGATTTGTTTCCTTGAAACATTAGTAGTTCTGAAATTAGTGTTTCCACACTAGTGTCTCATACACAGTTTTTGAAAAACAATTTCAGCTGAAGTTTACACTTCTCTATAAATTTCATTTACAATTACAATTTAATTAAAATAGATTACTGCAACAAGCATATAAAAAACCCCTTCTGTTCAACAAACACAGTACTGAGGCAGGAGAGTTGTTCCTATATTGTGCCTCTTCTCCAGTAAAATATTATTTGTGTCTCTGAAAGCAAAGATTGTCTTATTGTAGATTGAGGGAGCAAGTATAAAATAGCAGGCTGGTTTTATCATTGTTTAGCACTGTACTGTTATTTCTCAATAGTACTGTTATTTCTCACTGTACTATTATTTCTCAATATTTCTCTAAATTCTATCTCTACCGCAGTCCCAGAGCTGGTAACGTGGGCTGTGTTTCCTTCTCTGAACCCAAAAAACCTCTACTTTCTGTGCTTACTGATCAGAAATTTAATTTTCTTTAAGGATGCTGATGTGAGAGCAGATTATTCACCTACCAGATCAAAAGAGTTTGTGCCCAGGTCGTTCCTCATTTTGTTCAGCTAGAACCTCCACACCCAGTCCTCCAGTGTGAATAAATGTGTGAAAATGCACAGAAGGGCAGAAACCAATCATTGCTCATAGCTGGCCTTCAGGACATATCCAGAACCAGATAACAAGTTTACTGTACACTCAGCTGTCCATAGAAAGAAATGGGATCTAGAGCCTCTAAGAGAGTAATAATCATGAGCTAAGAGGAAGTGAGAACTGGGCCAAGTTCTGAAGAGATTAATCACTATTTAGTCCACATTATGGTTCCTTTTCCACTGAAGCCAGAGAAGGCTTTCCTGTGAAGACATTAACTGAATAAATGAGACCTGGAGTGTTCAGCCAGAAGGTTCCTTGTCTACCACCTTACCACCTCTTCTTGCTGTTTTCTTCAGGATCACTGGACAGGCAGAAGAGGTTAAATGGCTCACCTAGCCAGCCTAAGAAAGTTATCCTAGCAGTAATGGTGTTTCTGTTTCCTTGCCAGGCTGTAAAGGCTTTGCATACCAAGTTGTTGCAGAAAGGAGGCTGTTTTCCTAATAAACATGAGACAACATAGGAAAAGGGCAAGCAACAGACCCAGAGTACCTTGGGATGCTCTCAGTTGTTAAAATCACTTGAGAGAAGTGAGGGTAGCACTGCTGAAAAGACTGGCCTCCCATTTTCCCAAGTTCTCCCCTTTTCAGATGGGCATGCAGTCATAACTGTTCCTGAGAGAATGAATGTGAGCCAAGTCAGGACTTTGCCATGGCAGCAGGAAGGAAAAAGAGACATGGATAGCAAGTTAATATAAACAGAATAGGAAATGAGGGAGGGCTTCAGAGACTCCATGGATGACTAGGAGAGGTTTAGAGTCTCTCAGCATTTGTTTTACTGTCACATTTGAAGGATTTTTAAGTATCAATGGATTCCAGAGGTGGCCCAGCCAGCCAATTAAATTTATGATTCATTGCCATAGAGCTTATCATCATGAGTCTGTAGTATCATTTAGTGAATGCCTCCAATCTAAGAGGATACACTGATTAGCCATAATTAGCACTGCACCATAAATTCATGTAGGGCTTTAAAAACATTAAGAAACAGTATGTCTCCTCCCCAGAGAGCAACAGCTTATAACTAAGCCATTTTCTCAGACACAGCAGTGGCGTGTTTAATTTACCTATTAGCCAACAAGGACATGATAATTATTTTTCTCTAACTGTGACCCATGTCCTTGTGAG
The DNA here is from genome assembly GCA_013397295.1 of Polioptila caerulea. Lineage (NCBI taxonomy): Eukaryota > Metazoa > Chordata > Aves > Passeriformes > Certhiidae > Polioptila > Polioptila caerulea. The sequence goes on along the minus strand of VYXF01004480.1, from coordinate 156,134 downwards.
AAAATGCAGTTTTGAGGACAGAGCCAGAAGGAAAATGCCACCTTGGAAGCTGTAGGTTGCATTGCAGTTGCTAAAGGGAGAGCATGCCTCAGGGTCACCTACAGAGGAAATTCTTACCTGTACTAGACTATTTTCCATGCAACATCCCAGTGATTGGCTTCAAAGACAGAAAATGTTGGCAAACACTATTTTTGAGGTTTATATTATAAGAAAAATAATTAATTGTTGTATGCTACAGATAAACAAAGAAAGCAAAAATATTTAGTCTTTTATCAACCCCTTGCTCTTACTAATATTTTTTTCTCACTCTATACTACCATACCGCAGCTGTATTAATTTAAAATGATGGTTTGCCTCTCCGTCTCTCTGTGTATTTTCCAGTCCCATATGACTTCCCAATGAAGTTGCCCTTATCCCAATCACTTTTCTTACCACAGCTGATCCCACCACTCATTAATTTACACACTGTTTGGCTGAATTTCAGTTCTACCCCAAGTATTATCTTACTTGTTACAAGGCAAGTAAGTAAAAATAAATTTTTCCACAGAAAATTTAGACCTAATCCTTGTGTAAGTTCAGAATTCTGAGAGAAAAGTTGGGAAGAACTGGGTATAGGAGACATTCTTCTCTTGTAAAGATGTTTTGGTGGTCCTCATTCCCTTCTTCTCTTCAAAGGTTATTTTGTTTTAGCATGTCAAGTAGGCTCTAGCAGTTTAGAGTTCAGGACAAGTTCTACTATTAGGTTCATTGAGCCTCCTGGGTGCCTGAGGTAGTTTGGTGAAAGCAAGCTACAAAGCTACCCACGGTTTGTTTGCTCTCTGTCTTTCTTCTCTTTGAAATAGTGTTGGAAAGGAGATCCCACACACAGCTACTGCCGTGACTCAAGAACTGAAGAAGAGGGGCCTTTTGTCTGCAGCAAAGGACAAGCGTTCAACACCAGAAAGTTTGTGCAAGCTGGAATTTGGCTGGAACAAATTGCAGCTCTGTCAACATAACTAGAGGCTCAGCAGTTTTCTGATTATTAACGTGCCTCAGAAATCTACTGGGGCTGATTGCACATAACCAGTGAAACACCAATGGCCTGCTCAGCTTTCAGTTTCTTTGGAGACTAGACATGCTTTAGCTCTGGAGCCGTCCAGCCTTCAGCATTTAGTGCAAGTGAAACAAATGTACTGTGCATACAACCATAACCACGTGGCAAGATTATACCTCTGCAAATGATCCCATCAGATATTCACATATCAGCAGCCCTCATGTTTGCTGAAGGCAGAAAAGCTACATTTTGCAAGCATTTGTTGAAGACTCGGATTACTGGACTGTGAGAATTTTTCCTGCCAGGAGTTTTTCATTAAATCATGTCGACAAATTTTTTTATTATTTCTTGATGAAAAAAAAAAAGCTTTCTAGCCTCTCCAACTGGTTATGGGTGCCTCATGCTCCTTCCTTCAGAGCTCAAAAGTCCAGACTCTAGGCCTTCCTCCTCTAAGCACAGAAAAAATTCTGGAGCAGATTTTAGAGGTCTCTCAGATTTTTCTCTTTGCTAATTTACTCTAACTTTATTTACCAACAGGGTTCAATTGGTAGGAGACCAGCCCATAGTCTTTCCATGTTAAAAGAAGATTGGGGGGGAAAAAGTGTCCTTCCCAGATAAAGTTTTTGGAAATCCAGTGTCCCAAGGTTGTTTGTTTTTTGGTTTTTTTGTTGTTTTGTTTTTTTTTCTTTGGTGGGGCTACTCTTTGAATTGAAAGGAAAAAATATTGAAAGGAAAAACATTCTCAAAGAAACTTTTGTTAGAAGTCAAATGCAAGCTATTTTTAAGCTTGGAACTGTGAAAAACTTCATTGATTGTACTGGTTACCTGATTCAGGTTTCTTATTTTTATTGGACCAAGTCCTTGGCTGTAATAAATTAATGTATCTCTTCTTTTCTGATGGAGCTAGATGAACAGTGACTACTGGAAATGTTCACTGGACCAAAGTGTAAAGATGAGGAATCTCATGGCAATTAATCTGACCCACAAGACTGTTGCTTGAGTAAAACCAAGGAAAGAGGCAAACATTTTTCACAGCAGCCTTTATATTTCTTCTATCTTTCTAATTGATTGGAGAGCAATTAAAATCTAAATTAGATCATCAATCAAATGCAGCTCTACTAAATACTGTTCCTGCTGCCATGTACCAGCCAAATTTAGTTTGTTTGCAAGGCTGTGTCTTTAGGCATGCAATACAGATAAGGGTTGGGAGGAATACATTTTTCCGTAGAATTTCCTGACTATAATGTTATTCTGGATTGTTCAGGGGGAAGAAAAAAAGGAAAAAAGTTAAAATCCATCACAAAATTAAGTATTTTTAAATTTTTACTTCAAAATTCAAGTGCCTCTGAAGTCTTTAGCCACACTGGTGTTTCATGGGCTCAGTGTTAGCACAGAAGTCCTTAACCACAGATTTTAGTGCAGTACAAGAGGCGCTTTGCAGGAACTGAATCACTTCCACACCACCATGGAGCTGGAGAGGAAAGGCTGGCTCTACACTTGTGATATCAGAGAAAACACTCTGATTACAGTAGATAAAAGATAAGTCATTGAAACTAACACACTGAAACCAACAGCTATGCCTGACCCACTCTTACAGCCTAGCTGTTTGCAAAATATTAGATGGATTTTTCCCTTTTTAAATGCAACGTATGACATGTAAGATAGATCCCATGAAATAGTAAGCTGACTCTTTATTTTTTTAAAGATGAGTAAGTGAAAGGTCATTTCTTCCTTTTCACCAAAGTTTCCTTCACACATTTTAACAAGCATGATTGTTTATTGCTTTTGGAGAGAGAAACATGATATAGAAGAAAACAAGAAACCTTCAGTGATGAGAGTAAAATAACACATGGAAATATATTTTGTTCAAAAGCCTGCATCAGCTTCAGTGGAAGCTCTTCCATCTATGCCTTCCACGCTGTATTTAGATTGGGCACCAACTGTACAGAATTTCTATCAGATTAAAAGGGAAGTATGATTTATGTGCACATGAAGGGTGAAGTAGTGGTGTACAAATCACATTTGGAATATTTAGACAGTGCCATTATCACTGTTCTGAGACAGGTCAGGTAAGAAAAGATCAGTGTGTCTCATCAGTAGAAGGAAATACTGGGGTGAGTTCGTTGTGAATCGGGAAGGGCATCATCAAGTAATTGGGAACTAAGTAGGAATAGCTGGGATTCACTTGGGATCAGGAATGAGAGCTCCACTAATCTTATACCCACAAGGAAATATGACATAATACTTCTGCTAGAAGAAAAAAAAACACTTTTATTGTAAAAAACAGTTACTAAACTATAGGGATTTCCTGTGAAAAGTCCTAAGTTAGGGTTCTAGGAGGAAATACAGGTATTGTTGCATATAAACCTTGTTATGAGGAATTAGTTTAATATGTACCCATGTTTCATGGAGACAGAGCCAAAGGGCAAACTATCAAATTGAAAACTACTTTAAATGGTGAGGTAGAAATGTCCAGAGTGGTCATGTATAAATCACTTCTTGAGACAGAGAAATTCTGAGGAGTCCTTGTGAAAATATAGGTTGTTTATTCCTCTGCAAAAGCATGTTTCTCTTAGAAAGAAGAATCAGTGCATAATAATGGAAGAAATTAATGGGTTTTTATTATAACAGGTGTGACCTTACTCTGCTACTTATACTAAATCTGCGCTGCACTGATGGCACCAGCTGTCTTGTATTGACACACTGCTGTACTTTTTTTACTTGGAGGAAGTTGGAAACATCATGAAGACTTAGGCTCCTGTGTGAGTTTATGCCTCTTTTCTTCATTTTTTTGTTCTAATTACACATGTGATGAACAAATTAAAATATCAAAGCAGTAAGTTATATTCAGGCACACATATGTGAAGCAAGCAGTTGCAAATCTCCCAAAATCTTGGTAGCAATCCTTTAGTTGTTTATATTCACACTATCTCTATGCTACTCTATGCTATAATTTCCAGCAAAGATTTTATCCTTGAATATAAAACTATTTGGAGTATGCGTCTTTATAAGGAAAGTATCTTTATAAAGTACTCTGCACATTTACAGCATGTTGTGAATACTCCTGTTATTTACAAAATGCAGTGTGTGAAATGCATGTGAAGTAATAGATAAGGCTGGTTTTACCACTTTTCGTTTCTTTAGCTCACTTATTTCAGGCATCTTATATCTTACTTCTGTGTTAAGACTGGTAATGCTGACTCAGTACCTGACAACTTGTTTCAACTTTGCTCTCTGCTGGCTTAGCAAACCAAATTCAGTAACAAATGTGAAATCAATTGCAGTTAAGGACACTTTTGCAAAGATGAACGAACAGAGCAGGAGTTCAGTAGCATCAAGATGTCTGCAAAGAGAAGTATATGCAGAAGCATCAGCTGGGATTTTCTTACTCCAACATAAAACAAAAGTAAGCATCTGGATGATGGGATAAAAGCAAAATCTGAATCAGCCTCTTCATCTCAGGGAAGAAGGCATTTAAAATACTGGTGACTGATGGAATAGTTACCAAACTTTCAGTTATGATAAAGGTGAGTAATGATTTTTATGTCATTCTTCAAAGTCTATCTTCAAATTGTTCTCCATCCTGCCAAAACAAGTTTCCACGTAGCACCCAAATGCCTTGGTGCTTTAACAATAAAGTAATATGAACTCATGCCACTCTTCTGTCAGCCTGTGAAAAGCTGTCTCTGGAGAATGTGTGGGTTTATGTGGTAGACCTTTAGGATGCTGGTAATAGGAGCAGCAGGGAGCCCTGAATGACATGTTCTGTCAACAACAGAGCCTTTAGGACCACCAAGGGGTTCTACCCTCTCCATCCTAGCTGTATTTTAAGTGGACTGACAGGTAGAAAGCACCCCTTTCATCTTCCCTCGCAGCCTAAATAGAAATGTACTATAAAATATTCATGAAAAGGGGATAAAAGGACTGAGAAAATAATACCAAGTTATAATATCTTAATAAAAAGCCCAAAAGAAGAGAACTTAGGGAAGGCAGATATGATGGCATGTCTCTCAACTTATTTCAGATGCCTCATGGTCTGACTTACCCACATTACTGTACAGAGTGATGGAGACTGAAAGAACATTGCTGAGTGCAGTCGAGCTCTATGTCATAAGGTATTAAACAGGACCAAAACACTTGGTCAGTGACAGTGACTCTGAAGCTGTTTCCAGCCTACATCTGCACCTTGTACAGAGGAAATGCCTTCTGTCAATTTGCTAGACAACAAAATATGGCAGTTACACGTTTGAAAATGTTCCAGCTGTTAGAGCTGGTCTGTGGGAAATGGTGTACGAAAATCTGTAGCACAGTGATAACATGATACAAGCCAGTTTGTAGAAGGATCTTGAATGAAAAATTATTTCAAATCAGTTGGAAGATATATATGTGATGTATGTAGCAAGGTAAATATCTCCTTCTCATTCAGTAAATTGGTGTTAACATCAGTGCTATATTGAAGTTAATAAGTGCACTGAAAGATTAGGTGTACCACATGTGTTATGTGAGTTGACTTAAATGTACTCATTCACAGAAAATGTACAGACTAATACACTAGATTTTCATAAATCCACTGCATAACATTTAGGTCTTTGGCTTACATATTACCTATAAATTATTGTTCCTTAGAGTCTGACAAAAAATTACAAAAGGAACTCTGTCTTTTTGAAAGAGCTTGAAACTTGACATTGAGATATGGACACAGGTGCTGACGTGATTGCAATAGAGATTTTGCCAAGAAACCTACTATAAAGGTACAACAGAGAAGTTCCTAGTTCAATATGCACTTGTTAAGAATTTGGTTGCAGAATCTCTCAAGTTTTCATGTTCCGTAAGCCTGTTCAGTCAGCTCGTATGAGTGCAGAGAGCATGGAGAACTGCCCACGATCAGAGAGAAAATGAGCCTTTTCCAGGGGTGAACAGCACTTCCCCTGGAATTACACTTCCGTGCTCTTAGATCTAATTACAATGTAAGGTGCTGGATTTGAAAGTGAAAACACTTTTTCTCTTTATTATTTGTTTCTACCCCTGAATCCCATGAAGAGAGAAGGAAAAAAAGCAGTAATGCAATTAGATTATGAGAGCTGTGATACTTTACATGGTCTGGAAGGTGAAGAAAAGGTGAAGAGAGGGAGGATGCTGGAGGAATTGGGGATTGAAGGGCTCAGGCTTAGAAAGAGAAAAGCAGAGACTTTGTGACTGTTCAGCCTCTCAACAGTGCTCTGCTCTCAGCTTTGAAATCCTCAGAAGAATGGGTCTTGGAGATGAGAAAACGAGAAAGCAGATAATAGAGTACAGCAGCAGATACAGAAGAGATCCATGTCATAAATGTGTAGGACCAATTTGGACATTTCTGTTTTGTTTTCTTGACAAAAGCAAATTTGTGGGATTGAATATCTTTCAGGGCAACAGGACTTGCTTTCAGAGGGTTCTCACAAAGCAACAAGTTTGGGGGGAAAAAGCTTCAAAATGGTAGATGTCCACACTGACCTTTTCAAAATTGAAAACCTTGGGTTTATTGTATGTAACAAGCACTCATTTGAAAATCCAAGCTACTGTGATTGAGAGACTAAAATGATATGAAAAAAAAGAATGAAACACTTCAAAATTATATAGAAGCCTGTTTCAGTTGAATAGGAATCGTGCACTTAACTTTCAAGCTATGAAAAATGTGACATTTCAACTTCTAAGCCCTATTTGTGTTGAATACTTTCTTTTAATCGGGACAATTTTCCTAAGTGGGGAAAAAACCATCTGTTTCCCTCTCCTTCCAGCTGTGGCTTTACTCTTTCGCATTTCTCTGCTTCAGATCTGTAGGCACAGGGTAGCATTTCAATGGGAAATAGGGCAGGATGGAATAGAAGGGCTTTATTTGCTTTTTTACTAGAAAAATCCCTCTATTAAATGTTATGGTCATAAAATCAGGGGCCCATAATACATGAAATGGCACAATTTGAATGTCTTTCAACCTTAACTCAGTCATCTTCGGCTTATATACTACAATATACTTCTTTTTATGATCACCTGCTTCTTTCCCCAGAGCCTCATACCACATAAATAGGTAATTTTTGAGTGAATAGTTTTTTCTTATTGCATGTTATCACCATCATTTAAAATGTTTGCTTTGACACTTGTCTGAACCAACGCCCTAAGGTCCTATTTTAGTTTTCTGTCCTTCAAAAGAAGGCTAAGTGCTATTTGCTGTTTTTTTTCTTTTTAATACTCTAAAAGCAAAGATATTCTGAAAGAATAATATTTTCTCATATATTTGTGTTCAACGGTCATCAAATTTACCTTTGAGCTCTGATATTTGAATTGCAGACACTAATTCAGCTGCTAATGTTCATCTCATTCAATTAAATGTACAGGATAACAAATTAATTGTCATAGAAGAGGCTGGAATCTGCCTGCAAAAGAAGGTGGCAACAAATTTTTGTTATTGTTCTGCAAACCTTTATGGCAGTCATCTAAGCTAAGCCTTAGCTTTGGTAGTTGCAATCAGCATTACAATAGTTTTGCTTTGAATTTTTTGCTTTGCTTGGCCACTAATGTCTAGAAACTTCACCTTCCCTTTATACTCCAAAAGCATGAAATATCCAATAAGAAATCCATAAAATGCATATCCAAGAGAAGCAAACAGATTTTTCAAATAACAATAAACCAGAGTATTTCAAACAAAAGAATCAAAATACATGGAAATATGTGACCTGATGGTGGGAAAGATTTTACACAACATTCTCACAACGTATATATGTATACCCACCTCCTCCTTTGCCCGTTCCTTTCTCCAAAAATAACCTGTATTTCATTTAGGTTATTTTGGAGGCTTCCAGATAATGTAACCCACACATCCATCTGCATTTGGAATGTAGTGGTTCACGAATGACCTTTTCATTACATTTACTAAGCAGGATCTTGGTCCAAGTAGATTCTTTGGCTTGGGCTCATTCTACCCTCCCTTGTGCTTTGAAAAAACCACTTCCCCAGGCTCAGAGGGCCATAACTTCCGTTGTTTGAAAAACTCATTTAACACAATTTATTGTAGCATTCTCTCCCCTTTTCCCCTGTCATAACTTCCTGATTGCTTTTCATCTGTACCAGATGTGCTCTTTACATTTCCAAATTATATAAACTTATTACCCAAAATGGTTCTCCCTCTTTTCCCATCTGCTGTATATTTATATTTACAGTAGCATGTTAACTTGTATGCTATAGCACACATTTAACTACTAGGTCTGGAAAAGCACAGGGAATTCCTCTCTTAGAGGTGCAGTTCTTGCCATCTGTAGCCATATCCATCCTGTCTTCAAAAACATCTGATTATGTAAGATACACAAGGCAGCCTTAGACAGAACAGCCTCCAAGGAAAACTAGAGGTACTGCACAGAGAAATAGTCCAGAAGAAGCAGATGGCACCCTTTAGATCAGTCCTAAAGCCATGGTGCAAGGGTGACATCCTTCTAATGAAAAAAATAGCAGCGATAGTTGAAAACTGTAATTTAAATCTGCTACTCAGTATAAAACTGGGGGTTTAAGTGGACTTGTGTCTATGCATGTCTACTTCCTATTACATCTCTCTTGAGAAATATTAACTGGGAGCCAAAAATACTCAGTGATTTAACAAAAATAAAAACTAATTCTGTAGAATCAATCTTCTTCAACTTTTCCAATGTAATAAAAAGGGAATGGTGAGTACTTTTCTCATCAAAAGTAAGATTTTTATGCATTTTCATGTTCAGAAAGTGATGCGCCTGTCAATCAAGACACTGCTGGTGCATGCACAAAACCTCAGTGTTTAAGTACAAGGACTTTTTTTCCTCCTTTTTGTAAGCTTTAGAACTTATCCTTAAATTCATTCCAGCATTTTTTACAAGTGTAATGGAAAATTCCAGTTCCTGGATTTATGGGATTATGCTAAATGCTAAACCAAAACATAGCAACGTGTATCTCATGCTGAATTTCCCCTCTTTTACACAGTGTATCACTGTAAACCAACACAATAAAATGTGATAGCTCACCCACTTCAGTTACTGCTGTGAAAGAGCAGTGGCACAACAGGGTCCTGACTAGGCCAGCCACACTATTCTCAGTCTGGAGGAAAGACCAGGATAGCAGATGTTGAAGCATATATTTTTAACAGATAATTTTGTCCTGAAAACACTCTAAACTGAAATTCTCCCACAACTGCATCTTCTTTTTCACTTTGGTACCTTTGAATCTTTTCAAAAGTAGGAAAAATCATCACATTCCCAGTGCAGAGTAGAAAATAAGAATTATGTTTTACTGTTTAGAATTGCTCAACAAAATAAGAGATTTTAACAGTTATCTTTCTCCAATGAAAAGATCTCCAAATGTATTAAATATATTAGTTTTGGGAAAAAAAAAACAACAATCCTTCATTTAATTTGCTAGTTAAATTATGTCCTTATTTTTATTCTTCTTCTCTTCTGCAATTTAATACATTTTCACAAGTGTTGTTTTTGTTATAGGATTAAGCACACTGAGGTATCACCTCAAAAGCCAAGCCTACAAGAGTACAATAACAGGGCTGTGAAAACACTTTTCACTTTCTAGCTCCATTTGTTCCACCAAAGTTCAGACAGTATTGTGTGAGCCTGAATATGCATCTGTATTTCTGTGCCTTCATTGCTTGAACCCATAAGTTGTTCTGATCTGGAAGCAGAACAAAGCAGCTGCAGGAAGAAGTTTATTCCATGCAGTTTGTGGGTTCTGACTGTCTGTGGTAGTGTGTGTGGAAGATGGCTTAGCTTTTATTTTCCTTGCCTCTTGATCCAAATTTGCGCCCCTCTGAGAGTCAGAAAGCATAATTCCAAGAGATAATGGGATTTTCTCAACTGCTCAAGGAAAATCTAGGATTATTTTTAACTATTAGCAATTTTTATTTTAACTATGCTTGTTAAGTATTTCTCATAGCCTGAGATTCTGCAGTGCTGATGAAAGATAGAAGCTAAATCCCATCCTGTGCCGTCCTTTTTATACAATCACTCTTCAGCAGTGTGAAACATCTGTATGCTTTACATGCAGAGCTCAGCAATAATTTATTCAAAGTAATTCACCTCCTATTTCTAAAAGAACTGTGAGCAACTTAGCATTCAAGTGTCATTGGAAAATTAATTTGGCAATCTTTTCATGGAGAAACCGGTGCTAGTGCTGAATCTTTGAAAAGGGAATGTATTATTTCTGTGCCAGTGGCACTGAAGGGGTGCGTGTTCTAGGTCGCTTCATTTTAGCTAAAAATTAGACTGATCCTAATCTTTGAAGAATTAAAGAGTGATAGAAATATTTACTCTTTATCAACACAATTCATTGAAAACTGGTGAAAAAGGGATTTGTGTAATAAACGTGGACCCTTCTACGACTAATAAATGCAGAGAAGATGTATGTTCTATAATTCTGCAAGGGGGTTGACTTAGTCCAGCATGGAATTCTGACTTAAAACCTCATGATGTCCAATATCAGCAGAACACACAGTCAGCAGATTAGCAATTAGCTTAGTGACATGTCCAAACATGACTGGTTCACAGTGAGTTCTAATCAAACACAGTACCATTATCCACAGGGGGGTTCTGCAGGTGTTGCTTCTAAGACAGACATTATGCGACTTTTTCTTGATTATCCAGAAGAAACATGAAGCTCTCAATGACTAAATTTTCAGATGACACAATAATAGGCAAAGCAGAAATAATGAGAAGCTATTTGTATCCCACAGTAAGCTTCACACTGATAGAATGGATTGCAGAAAGTAAAGTCTTTATAGAAAGACAGAAATGTCCCGAAAGTGTTAGGAAATCAGTTGTTGTATTAACTCTTTAAATGTTCAGTTTTAAAAGAGAGATTTCACTTAGTTATTTCTATTCAGGGAAGAATGATTTCACATACTCTTCCTACTTTTGCAGATGAGGCTCGAAACTTTGAGAACTATAAAATTACTTAAAACAATCTGTGTCATTTCTGTTTATACCATACCCTTGTTTTAATCAGTCCCCCAATTACTCTACCTGGCCTTGTCACTGCAGCTCAATGATTGTGGCTCTTAAAATTAAATTTGCAATACAAATACCTGACACTTCAAATTTAGATTGTTTTCTTAGAATAAAACAGCTTTGGAATAGGGCATTTTGTGTAACTAAAATATTGTTAAAGGCTAAACAGCTAAGTAAACACGTAAATAATCTGTCCACATCTCATATGGCTCATTAAAACTATTTAATTCTACATTCTTTTTCTACCAATAAGTAATTTCATAAGAAGGTTTTTTTTAAATCTTTTCTTAATTTTATTTTAATTCATGTAATGATTGTGACTTTAAAAGATGAAAATTAGAAGGTTTTAGATAAAAACTCAAAGGAAATGTTGATAGTTCATTTAAAAAAATAAATAAATTGATAACATATTTCTGTAGCTATTATTTTAAGCATGTCAGTACAATATTGTACTAAGTTTCTATGAATGGGAAATGAAATGCTTCTGTGTAATTTCTTATTCTGCTCTCAAGCAGTCTGTTAATATTTATTCCAGTTTACTGACATATCAAGAATTCTAATGGAATTTAAAGCTTATTGGCTTGGGTCAAATATTCAGTTTGCTCTTCAACCATAACCTGGAGACTTTCTGCTACTGGATATAATTGCAAAAATAAATGGCAGTTTCATTTTACTGTTATTCATCGGTTCATAACACTCAAGGTTAATGTGCTATGCTGGTTCATTCACGAAAAATGTTTGCAAACCTTTAAATTTTCATACATTTTAGCACATATAATTTGTCCAAAAGTTCCTACCAGAAAGCATGGTTGTTCTTTATTCATTCTTCATCATTCATTTCTCTTTCAAAACCTTCCATTCTGCCAATGCATACACAGCACACACATATACAATGCAGTGTCTGCCAAAATGACTGGTCACATGTTTATGACTAGACAAGAAGTTAAATTGTTCTATAACCCCATCAACCGATATTTTCCATGCTCTAAAAACAAGGAAGGAAAAGAGAGTCCTAAGTGTACCATACTATTTATTCCAAGCATCAGGTTATTATACTTAACATATCTCAAGAAGTAGATTCTGGATAGATGAAAATATGCATTATATTTCATGACTACAGTCATGGGGACTGTAACTTTTACAAAGCACAGCTACCTAGCTTTTGCAATATGAATGAACTAACAGACCTGCTAGTCACAGGAATTGGTTGTGTACATCTATGCACCCCAAATGTGTTTTTCCCCTCGTGACTTTGTCTTATTAGTAGTTAATCTTTTTTCTCAATTCTGCTAGCCATTCCCTAAAATGTGCTTTCTAAGCTTTTTATTGCAGTTTTCTGAAAAAAAATGTTAGGACAAGTTTTGAAGGTTTTCTCTTGCCTGAAGGTTTTGACTAGGATCTTTAAGTGAAAGCTAAGGATTCCTAGAGTATTATTCAGAGTAAGGTAATTTCACATTCTCATCTAGGTGCTTTTATGTCTTGCTTCTTTTCCCTTATATATCTACTGTCATTTCAAAACTGCTAAGAGGCAAAAAATTATTCTTCATTTTTCTATGCAAATACTGTGCCATTATCATCTGACTCTTTTATTTGATTAACTTAGAGGTACTTTTTTTTTAGTAGTATCAGTCACAATGCTTTCAGCATGCCTAAATGGTGCAGATATTTGCACAAAACTAGAACAATCAGTTACTGACCAAATTTTATCATTCATCAACAATAATTATCCCCTCCCCACCACTCTTCACAACCTTTCAAACCCCAATGTTTGTTTCCCTGCAATTCCATGATTATGTACAAAGTTTTGTTTAGCCTGAACACTGCAGGGAAAATACGATTTTTGTTTTGGAAGTCTTTGAGTTACATTGGGTTGCTCAGCCTGGAGAACAGAAGGCTCAGGGGAACCTTATTAGTATCTACAACTGCCTGTGCCAGCTTTTAGCAAGGTGGAAGTCAGTGTCATCTCCACAGCAACAAGTGAGAGGATGAGAGGAAATGGCCTCAAGCTGTGCCAGAGAAGGTTAAGATTGGATATTAGAAAACATTTTTTCACTGAAATGGTGGTCAGGCACTGATTGCATCTGGTAACCCAGAGAAGTGGCAGGAACACTATCCCTAGAAGTTTTAAAAAAAATGTGTGGAAGTGGCATTTGAGGATATGGTTTAGTTGTGAACACAGTAGTACCAAGTTAACAGCTGGGCTCAATGATCTTAGAGGCCTTTTTAAACCTAAACCAACCTCTTACATAGTGACTGAAATTTTGAATTCGACCTCTCTTACTATTGACAGGGTATTTTATAGTATTAGAATTCTTTATTCAGGAGAGAATCGTCAAAGTTGTAGTAGTAAAAACTGTAATAAGAGCTGTATCACTTAAAACCAGAGTACTGGTGCAGATGGTTAAAAATTATTACAGAACAAAGTCAGCAACACCTTATTGCCTACATAACTATTGTCGCCCTGATTTTTCAAGCTTTCCTGATGCAATTTCTAACTTAATGTTTTCATAGTTCTTAGTTCTTTCTCACACATGGGTGTTATAATTAAAAGCATGTTTATGTTAAGATGAGGTTGTTTACATATTTTCTCTTGGTGTCAACAGATGGGCAGTTGTCTTGACCAATGGGATGGGAGAGGTGTTCACCTTCTCCTCCAACCCCTAGTCTGTGTAGAAATACTATAAGTTTAAAGCCAAATATTTTAATAAATAGTTTTTAGCCTTCTCACGAGAAAGTGTGGCCGTGTGTGTCCTTGTGTGTCCCACAGCGACAAACTATAGAGAACGCTTCTATGTCAATTTTTATATAACAAATGCTTATTTCTTTTGATGGCATCTCCCAAAACCCAACCACTGAGTAATAGTGGTTAACTCAGAGACCAACACTTGAAATACTAAGTAAGGATTTTTTTTCTCTATTGCATCAATTTATACACATACATTTGCTATATATTGTCTTTTTACTAAGTAGCTAAGATACATCTACCTTTTTTTACAGTGTTTCTGCCAATATCTTTCTTTTCCTCAATATTTATTCTTGAATAATTTATATTGTTAGTACATACTTTGACATCAGTAATTCTAAACTTCTTAGTATCATTTATGTGCATGTTAAAAACATCTACAGAGAGATTTCTTTTGGATTCCAATGCTGAGTTCTCACCAATATGAAAGAAAATAATCTATGCCTCATCTTTGGTAAGATACCAGCACAAACAGAAGTAAAATAAATCCTTCATCATTAATTTTTACCAAATGTCAATTAAAAAAATAGTGTAATTATCAATAGTACGCACATACTTACATACGTAGCAACACTGGGATGGCCATATCAGACCAAATCATTTTACTAGGTATATGAACGATGTGATCCTGAGTTATAGATATAGATATAAGTATATATATATATTTATGCACTTTCACTGAGATCCAGCTACTCCTTATTCAATCACATTAAGAAAAGAGCAGAGAATCTGTGACAAAGTTCATTATATTAGAATATGTTTCAATGTTGTTTTCTCTCCTTTTATATCTGTGGCAGTTCTGTAAACACCTCATCACTGTTTACTGTGTTCCCACAGTGTAGAACAAAGGATTGTGCCCCTTTGCATATACACATGAAAGCATCAGATTTGCTTCCATCTCCAGACAAGTTATCAGTTCCAGTCTCTGCTCATCACTGCCACTAGAAGCTGTGACTGACAGGCTGGGCTTGTGTTTGGCTGAGAGGTGATATAAAAGCAGTCACCTTGATACACAGGATGGAAATTCTCTCCAGGGCAATTTTTCAGATGGCCAGATCTGCACATTGTCCTGGAAGACAGCTTCAGCTAAAAGCAAAAGAAAAGCAAAGAAAAGCAAAGCCAAGCATAGAGCCACAAAGAAATCTTCAAGAATCCACTTCACATACTACTCTAGTCCCACAAAAGAGCAATACCTCCTGTCAGACTATCACAGCCTCACTCATTAGCTTGCCACTGACAGAGGAGTTCAGCAGCCATAGATAATCTGTACCTGCTGCACATGTTTATTTTTCTTTAGTTCGAACAATGAGAGGATATATATTGCATCAAGTCTGAGTTTGTAGTGCTGATAAATCACACTTAAGGGAACAATGAAAACAGTGTCTATTTAATAAATATATGTTCATGTCTCATTTCTAATTGCTTCCAATGGGATACTAAATGCATCCCATGGAGAGAAGGGAGTACATAAGTCACAAAAGGTAAAAAACCTCTCAGTGATGCATATATTTCTCATGAGTTATAGACAAAGCTCAAGAGCAACAGTTCTTTTTGTCACTTTGCTACTTACTACTGCTGTCAGATGAATGAGGGAATGAGAGGAATGAGGGACAAACCCAGGGAGCAAACAGCGAGGAAAAAGCACCACTAGGAGCTAATGTTATACAAATTAAAGCATAAAGGAGATTTACATTTCCCAAACCACTTGACAAATAACTCTTGGATCAACTTACATGAACAGAAAGGGTAATAAATCCCACTGTTCTTACAGGAAAGTATTTTACTCATACTAGTTCCACTAATAATTTGTTTGTTTACTTATTTACATCACTACAAAAATCTACTTTGAAACTCTCAGGTTCTACATACTATTGACAGTGCTATGCCACAGGCTTTTGGGAATGCACTCAGTCCCAGAGTGGTCTTAATCCAAGGTTAGTGCATTCAGGTTTTTTACTTTAATGACGTTTGTGTTTCTCTTTAGCACAATTTGTGAAAATTCTGCTAGCTTCATCATTTCTAAGATAACTGATCTGAACTGGATCTTATACAGTTCCTCACAAAAGTGGTAAGTATGAGTAGCTCACCAGCCTCTAGTTTCAGCTGTACAAAAAAGGCTTGGATTAGAAACTGAACAGGAGCAAGGAGGACCTGGACCTTTTGGTGAAACCAAATATTTCTGGAGAACTTAAGTATCAACTTAGTTGATACTTAAAGACCCTGATGGACTAAATGATGGAATTCCATTCCTGATGGAATAAATAAATAAGCAATATTTATCTTATTCTGTAGCTCTCAAACACAAGACTTCATGCAAACCTGTCTCAGTCACTTGTAAAATGATCACTAAAAAGGAAACTGCTTCTTTTTAACTTCCAGTCACATAGATAGGCTTAGTATTTTAGAGGAGAAACACCTCATGTCCATTTTGAGTTCTTTAAGGAAAGATCTACTTTGGCCATATAAAGATAAGGCAGGTTTTAGTCTCCCATCTATAGCAGAAGGTTCCTTTTCTCTTAGGGAGATAAGCTGGTTACAGATAATGAGTCTGACTGACAGATAGCTTGGGATACACAGGGCTGAGATATTTACCATTTTTGGGTTCAAACATGAACTAAGGCCAGAAACAAAGGTAATGCACTCCTGGTATCCTGCATGGTCCTGTATAAGCATACTGGATCCTGAGAAGTAATTTAAAAGCTTGGCTGTGACATTTTTAGGGATAGACTCTTGCTGTTCAGGTGCCATGAGTGCAAGACTTATTCTAACTCTGAGATCCTCCATGAAGACACTAGTTGCTGGCAATATGCAACTTTATCATACACATTTGATGCCTTTCTGAGGAAGAGGGAAGGTTAGAAAAGAAAGTCCTACCCTACAAAGAAAAAAAAATTAATACCAGTATTTCTGGGGCTTAGGTTCCATTTAGCCTTGTCTTCTGTCAAGGACTTATGACTGTCTTAGAACTGTATAAGTCACTCCTAAGTTGTTACTTTCTGTGTTGTTTTCATTCCCTTCCTCACTTAACATGGTCCATTTGCCAGGCTGAATTAATAAGCACAGAGCCAGCAAGTCAACTTCTTCACCAGGAGGCTTTGTTCTCCAGAGCTCTCAAACCAAGCAACACAGACTTGCTTTTGTGGAGTAAGTATGTAGGCTGATACCCCATTTATCTTCATTTGGTAGCGTTTAAATTCTAGCAAAGGAATACAGCACTACGCTAATCAGTAAGAATGATGCTATCATTATGTTGTTCCAGTGGCTACAAGATAATTAATGTTTAATGATAGACACATTCAAAATAACATTAATTATGTTATTAATGATTTTAATTAACTTCAAATGCTTCTGTGTTTTCCAATAAGTTCCTATATCTAGGAATAAAGCTACCCACAATTTGTAACTCTTAGTGTCTTCCAGGTTTTTTTTTTACAACAAAGGTTTACACTGAACTCTGAAAAGGCACCTCTGGAAGTTAACTTGAGAATATTTTATTTTTTTAATTAACTGTTTTATTCTATTTTGTGGTTTTGGTTTGGGGTTTTTGTTGTTTTGTTTTTTATTTTTTACTTTATAACCGTAAAATTTAAATAACAAAATAAATTGGTGCATTTATGTCAGTATGTTTCACCATAAGTCTGGTCTGGTGCATGAAGTCAGCCCCGAACAGAATACTTTCATCATGAGCAGAAAATGAGGTTAAATGCCTCTCTAATAACTTTAAAAAGTCATGCAATGGTCTTGGAGAGAATTTTTTTTCCCTACTGTTGCAAGAAGCAAGCTGAAACTCCCATAGTCTTACTGGATTATTTGTCTTTTGAGAAAGAAAACAGATACAAATTTTCTCCTTATCTTCCCACCACTTCTCATTTAAAAGTACTTTTCTTTCAAAGTAGACGTTTTTGTTGTTGAAAACAGCTCTTCTGACAGTACCATGGAGGTAATTAACTGATGCACAAAGGAAAGCAGAGTTCCTAGCTAGTCCAAGCTCCTTTGTAACGTATGCCTCAAACATGAGAGCCTTAAAAAGAAAGAGAAAAAAGTCCTATTATTGTGTCTTCTGATTATGGTTTCTCTTGGAAAAACTATTTCAAAATGCAGATTATTCAGGAGCAATTAAGAACAGTTTAAAGTCACTGTGGCTGGTGATAGAGAAGTTTTTTAAATAGCATTATATTCAGACTTATGAAAATATACAAATAGCTGAATTTAATTTTTAAGACCAGCTCTTATACAGTAACCTGAATTACAAAAACTTCCTTTTCTGCTGCTATTCATCATCTCATTTTTAAATAATAAGCTAATATATATTAAAAGAAATTGCATATTAATATGTAATATGTAAAATTTATATAACATATGACAATATATAATACACATATCTTTTGTAATCTCAGGACTCATTGAAGATTGACTTATATTGTTTGAAATCGATAGGTCATGGAAGATAGGTGCAAGATTGTATTGCCTTTAATAAAGGTCCTATGCATTGTTATTTCAGTTCTGCACAGTAAAAACGAAGAGCTAAATACCTGAGGTTAAAATTCAGAATATTCACCCTCCTGAAAAACTAGCAGTCTAATTCTAATATATCACAGAAGACAGGGATAACATCATTGACTCTTCTCATCCTTACTCAGATGATTTTTTCAGGACTCTAGAAAAGTGTCTGTCTAAGCACAGAATCCAAGACTAGAATATTATCACACTTGAAATGCTTGATTATGTATATGAATTAACATGACATCAGCAGTAAAGATGAAGCATATGTGTATCCAAAGTAGACTAAAACTGATGGTGAGAGATATCAGAGACATACTTGCTGTAGGAAGTATGGTCTGGAAGGGTTCTGGACCATATTCCACAGTTCTTGTAGTTCTATGGGCAGTCACAATACTTTTCACAAAGAACTGCCTGAGAACCTGATTCTTCAGCTAGAAAAGTTCCAAAATCTAGATGAAGCCTAAAACAGAGATTAGTTTCTGAATCCCAGTTAGGCTAAGGTATGCAACTGTATACCAGTTGGTTTGTTTGTCAAACTGAAGAAACAAGACTATCAAGTGGCATAAGAGTTTTTTAATCACCATCTGCAGTGTTCAGAAGATATAAGGACATCCTGGGGGAGATAGCTCTGAAACCCCAAATTTGGGATTGGGTACCTAATTTGGGATAGGGTGCCTTTATAGGCTACAGCAGTGACCATGTCTTTCAGCAAATACACTGAAGGAAGAAAATTTCATTTAGGTTTTAGGTTAAAGTTCCCAAAAACAATTTCTGTTCCATTGGGGAAAAATTTCCAAGAAAGTACAAATTTCAAACTGGGCAAGACAAAATAGTGGAACTTATCCCACAAAAGATAGAATTGCCCTGGCAAGGATTTGAAATATTTCTCCTCTTTCTTCAAGATGTGTACAAAGGAAATGAGTATAGAGTAAAGTTCAGCACTCAGGGTGTCACACAATCCAAGTGAGGGCTCCTTCTTCAGCACTCTGGCTCTAACAAACTACAAAGCCAAGCTTTACTTAAGTTTCAGGGTCTTCTTCCTCTTTTGGAAAATGGAAGGTCTTGATATAAAGACCTGTTCCATTGGGTGGGTAAGTAATCAGAGAATCAAGAACAACAGAGCTGAAAATTGCTGACACCCAAAAGCAGTCCAATGATCAGACGTGCAAAGGCACTACAAATACCACCGCTTGCTTTTTTTATCCCCAGGTCCCAACGCTCAAGTAGCACCCACTCTTCCCTTGTGTCTGACTAAAAACCTTGTGAAAACCTTGCTAGTACACCTGCCTCACATCACCTTGATCATTTTTGGTGTATGATGCCCATAAGTGCTCTTTCACACTTAGTCCAGGGTCACATCAGTGCTTCAGAGGTGCCTTACTTTTCCTGGCAGACCAATTCAACAAGCCTTAGAAAGAAGTTCTTGACATAGTCATCCAACATATGTAGGAGAGAACTGTATGAGAAGTTCTGAGAAGAAAATATAAAATATAAATCATATCATCTTTGAGAATTTTGTGGTGATAATCTTTTGTGCTTCAGCAGAACTTAAATTTTTCCACTGTGTACAGCTACCACAGCTATGATAGGGAAGATAAAAACTATATTACTTTCATTAGTGACTCTTTTACCTCTCATTGGTTTTCCTATCCACTCCTCATGTTTTGCCTTAATCAGATAATGATTCTTCATCTTGTCGCCTGCAAACTGAGCTTTGCAAAGAATTTCACTGAAATTAATGATTTCACTTCTATAAAATGAAGAGACAAGGTCTGGTATTTTAACTGCCTGGAGATAAAGTCATGTAAAAGGTCATGCAGTGGAATGGAGGAGATGCATTTTACGGTAATGTAAATAAGGAGTAATAATAAGAAAAGGAACATACCTTAAAATCCTCCTTTAATGATGTTGGCTAGGAACTCATATTTTGCAGCTTAGCCATGATAACTGATTAAATCAGTGCTTGCTTTTTTCTCTGATAAATTTATTCTTAGATATTTATAAGTTTAGTATTACATTTTTAACACAGAGAACAAAAATAAAAGACTTCATATATCCATCCTGACATGTTTTCAATATTATTTTAATGTGTCCATTTTAATACTATCAACCTCATCATGTCGGGTTGTAGAAACAGCCATTTACCTCCAAAAAATCAACACTATGATGCTTCTGTCTGCGGGACTTTCTCTACTGTTTGAACTCAACAGTGTATGTTAAAGAAGGACTGAAATCAGTGAACATCAGTCAGTTCTTGGTTTCCATGAACCTGGATTTTACTCTCCTGTAAGCTGTACATTTGCCACAGACTTGATAGTACACTTCAGTGTCCTACAGATGTGCCATTTACACATCTCCCAGGACTCCTCATGGTTCAAATACTCCTACCTGCAGCCACAAATGCTGGGTTAGTGACTCAACTACCTCTGTTTCCTCATGAACCAGATTCCTCAGATAAGTCCATATATTCTTTATTTTGATGGCAGAATCCATTACTGATCTAATATTGGGGATCTGTAAAAAGTTATTTCCTGAATATGACAAATAAAAATTTTACCTATTTTTTATCAGCCCAAGCAAAATCTAAACATAGATCCTTATCAAGTTACTAGCCTAGTTCCTTTGCCTCTGTTTCTTGCAAAACTTTATTCTCCCAATCCCAGGGCCTTTCTTAACTTGTCCCTGATAAAGGTCCACATTATTCTGTAGTATACTTAGTGCAGGATTTCATTTCAGCTGGCCCAGCTCATTACACTCATCAGTGTTTGAATAAAGATAACCATATCACAAAGGGACCAATTTTCATTGCATCATTCAAATCATTGGTGTCTCCACTGCCTATCCATCACTAGAAAATTCATCACTTCCAATTAGAAGCTCTGCTGTTTCTACATCACAATATATGTTTGAAAATGACATTATTCATAACCTGTTCCCCCACAACTTTTGGCTAACAAACACGTTCTCAGGGGGAACCAAATTGACAGGGTTGGAACCTAGATAATAAAAGCTTAATTATTATAAGCAATGATGGTATTTAATAATTGTGATCTCACTGGGAACAATTTCAAAGAAGAATCACTTTTGCTTCATTACAATGTGTGAGTGATGATACTAATAAAGGCTCACAAGAGGAACTCCCGGCCTGCTTCCCACAACAAACATTAATTACTGTTCCACAAAATGGCAAAGCTGGGAAGTCAGTGAGCAAGGATTGTAGTTGTGCTTTGCTGGATTAACCACTCACTGTAATATAAGAGGTAATAAAGAAAATCAGGGGCTACTACCTACAGGATGAGAGAGAGTCATGGATGGTCCATTCTTTCAAAGAAAGGAGAACAAAACCAGTTGAAATAGACCTATTCTCTGGAAGTGATGAAAGTAGCAATCCTAGCAAATTAATTGCCTTTACAATTAATAACTTCATGCTCCCTTCTTCCCTTTTTCCCCAGCTCAGCAGACCTGTGACTAATTATGTTTTCTGTCTCATCAAATTGAAGAATAAACGTAAGTCTGTTCAGTGTGAGATGCAGGCTGGAAATTAAACCCTGCTATTGTGAGTCCTGAAGGCAGGAAAAGAAGTCAAACAGGAACAGATAGGAGTTACTTCGAAGACTGATTCAAATGTCCTGCTAAGTAAAGTGGAAGCTATCAGTAAATTGGAAGCTTGATTTTAAGTAAATTTGGCTTCCTAGGTAGGGACTGGCACAGGGTGACCTAAAAAATTTTAGTTATGTTGCCTTAAAATAATATCAGGCAGATTTCTTTCCAGCGGTACTCATTTTTGTTAATTTTGAAATATTTGTTGGGTTTTTTTTTTCACTCTTCTGTGGAAAACACTTATGTGAAATCCTCTGCCAAAATATTTAAAATGGGAATGAAATATGTAAAACATTTTTTAGACTGCAATATTGCATGTCAAAGAGAAAAAGTGAAAAACTGTTGTTTATATCTCTGGGTAAAGCTGTTCTGTGGCATTTACTGGGTCAAGATGGTCGACCTGGTCTAGGTTTCTACAGCTAGAAAAAGATAGCTAACAGTAAAAATTAAAAGGCACCAGAGAAATAGAAAAGAATGTGCTGCAAGATTGGTGTCATTTACTTTCTCAATCAAACTTTGTTGACAATTATATCTGGTTCTTTTATTCAGCCTAGCATAAAAATTGACATTACAATCATTTGTTGATCTAGAGGAAGTCTGCTCTGGACATGAAATGGGTGAGAACAACACAGGACAGGACACCTTTCTTCACAGGGCACAGGTTAGGGAAGGTGGGCAATGGGGAATTTGCTCTTAATGGAGATGGACAGGCTACAACACACAGGTTGAATGATTCAAATTCTATGAGATTCAGTACCAAAAATAAATCACAATTTTTTTAACCAGTGCATGAGCCAGGCTGTAAAATGGGAAATAGCACTTGCACACAGAAGAGCTTTTAAAGAACAGCTGTTCTTTATGGAAACAAGACATTTTGTGCATTTTCAATATATACAGAGCATTGGACATTTTGAAACCAGCCATCTCACCATAAGCTGTGGTGAGAGGTATTTAGGAACTGGCCAGGCACATATAGAGCCAGAAACCTGCAAACAGACCTAACTGGAGACTATGTTTATGCCCATATCTTGCTTTCTAAAAAGAACAAAAATAAAGAAAATCATACTAATAAAATCTTGTGAAAGTGCTTATGGATTTTTCTGAGAAATGTTTGAGGAAGGGAAATAGTAAATGAAGGTGGACCCACCACCTCAAAAAGATTCTCAAAAAATAACTGTTTTTTTCAAAAGAATAAAGGTTCAAGAGGATTTTCTGCACTGGTAAAAATACATTACAGTCAGTACTACAGCTTATTCTTCAAAAGAAAATGAAACCTAAAAAGCCTTTAATATAATGGATGGTTTCCCTTTCGCATTTGGAGAATCATGAAAAAAAAAATTATAATTATTTTAAAACAAATTTCTTTTATTGTGTTATGCCCCTGCAAAGGTTTAATGGGTCCAACCTTATAAAACGTACTCTGTGTAGACCTCCATATATTTCAAAACATTATTCAAGAAACAGACAATTATCAAAATTAGCTGAAATTCATAGATGAGGGGAATGCAATAGATGCATTGCTGTATAATCCAAGATCATAAGAGACCATGGGCTCATGAAATCTCAGGAAAGATTAATTTAAACTGCATTGGATTTGAAGTACTTCCACGAAAATTGGAAACTGGCGGAATGGCCATAAACAAAGGTCAGTGAAAATGCAGATAAACACAGTTCATCACAATGAGCTGGATGGGTCTAGCAATTACTGTATCGATCACTGCTATTCTCATTTAGCAACTTCATCAGCACAGGGAAGAGAAAGCCAGGACTTTGCTGCATTTTTTTTTCTTTTTAAGTTAAATTATTTGGACTCTTTTCATTACAATGTTGCATTTGCCTCCTGCAAATATTCTAGGAAATCAGTTTATTGGAAGTTTACTTCATTCAAATAAAGAATTTTAAATGAAGATAAATGTTTACAGAATACAAATCAATAAAAATCCTGGGTATTTGCACCAAGAAAGAGGTTCTAGAATAACTTCTAATACAGTCCAAAATAAAAATAACTTGACCTCCAAAACAGCTTTTCATATAATTTAGCAAATAGCTTAAATGGAAGGAATTAAATATTTGGAGCAGTTTAGTTTTCCTCAATCAACCTACAACAATAATTACTGGAAAATTTGTGTAAGAAAATATTGTCCTATTTGTTCCAAAACATGAATTTTGGAGTTCTGATAGGTCTTTCCCATTCATATGAAAAAAAAAAAAGAAAGAAAAAAAAAAGAGACAGCAAAAAACCCAAGAAGATATTGTTTACTCTAGACCTGTTTCATTAGTGTACTCCTATGCTTCAAAACTTAAAGACCACACAGTTTAGTTTCTCACAACTGCTAAGTCTGCTCTTTAACAAGTTTTGGCAGAAATTACTTCTATACTTCTATTCCTTCATAGGGACATACTTTTCTTTCTCTTTAATTTCTGGTCCATTCATGACTTACTGGCATTCCCCTTTGCCATAGTACTTGTCAAACATTACTTAACATCAAAATCTGGGTTCGCTTGTTAATGTAGCAATGCTTTAAAGAGCCTTCCTCCATGTTATTACTTAAATAGTCTAATTCCTCCTCCAAAGATCCTGAAAGAAAACTGCATTGCACATTTTTCAGCTCTAACCAGGTCTGTAACTGTGAATAAATCAAAGGCCCACCCTGTGATAGTCATTAATACTATCCAGAATACTTACTACTATGGATAATTCAGAAGACAAAAAAAGATAAAAATCCTCCAGTAAATTATTCACTTCAAATTATTCTCCCACATCTCATTTCCATCACTAACTAAATAATCTACACAAGGCTTTTTTATTCTAAACCCACTACTATAGTATTTAAGAACTACAACAAACAATGATCACTGGAAAAATAATTAAATAACAAATTGTGCCACATTGAATCCTACCTGACTGACAATAATGGCTTTGTTTCATCCTCTTTAATTTCCATTTCCTAGGAAAAATACACACGAGAGAGCCTAGGTACTCTATAATCAGTGAGGATTGAATAGCAGTTCCAGACTATTTGGCTTACCATCTAAGTTTCAAAAAAATGCTCCATAAAGCTTCCTTACCAGCATAAACTCACCACAATATCTTGCATTATGAGAGCTCTTCTTGTCTCAATAACCTCTTCAACTCATCTTATTGTTAGATATGTGAAAGAAGATGTTAAATCAACAGTTTTCGCCATCTTCTCAGGGAGGATGGATCCTATATGCCATGAAACCTTGCCCTAAGCAAGAATAAACTGAAATATTTTCTGCATCTAGTACAGAATACAAAAAAATTTAAATTTTCTTTCTGATACACAGACTTCCGTAGACTGGATCCTGTGCATTGACTGCAGTCAATGGTGATATATAATCAGTGAGTTTAGCTGCAATGCTAAATGCAATCAGAATGCTCTGATAAAATGAACATGGACTCAGGCATCACACAATGCCATCTCTTCCCCTGAGCATCACAGCTTGGCTCCAAGTAGCAAGCCTTGTTGTCCCAAGCTCTTGTGTTTTTTACTAAGTACGGTAGCAATTTAGCTTCAGCCATAATTTGGAAACACCATGTTACATGTGAATAACACAAAGTGAGGAACAATATGGTTTTGGCCTATACAGCAGGAATTTTGGATGAACATTCAACAGGAAGGATTGGAAATGTGATATTGGCTTACTGTGTTAAAACAAGAGCATCTGACTTTTGGTTTGCCATTCATAGTTTAAGTATGTGAGAATTCAGATATAGCCAAGCCAGATACTTCCTTCTGGTAATTCAATATCAACTTCCATTTGGAATCAAATGTATTTGCCAAAACAATTTTGTTTTAAAATTTATCTGCTAACAAGATTGTTCTCAAGGCAAATTCTACACTGAAATCTTTTGCAGCTGTATTATTCTCCTTTTCTTTCCAGTGATTGTGTATCTTTGTTTTTAAACAGAATATGTTTTTCCATAGTTAAGGTTAAGTCTGCTGGAAGATTTTATTCTATTATTATTATCTACCATTTAAAGAAAGTTTTTCTAGATTATTTGCAAAATAATCTATGAACAGAAGAGTGGTTTAAAGAATCTGTTATTAAAAACTGTGCAACAAATAGTTTCTATCTTCACTGCTAAGCTAAAACATAACCCCTACCTATTCTTCAATGAGCTGCATGAAAAGTGGAATTAATTTTATCCTCCCCATGGTATAGGAACCATGTTTCTTTTCAGCTGTGCCCTGAACTGGGAAAACATAATCTTCCCTTATGCTAACTCTTACTACAGCCCCTGTACGTAACATAAGCAGTACAAAAGTAATCTTCAACTTTATTCACTCATTTTAACTACATGAGTCAGGTAAGAGACGCTGTCTTTGATCCCTGTGTGGGTACAGCTGTAGTCATGCAAACGCAGCTAATTCATCATAGCCTTTCCCCATGATAAGTAAGATACATTACAGCAGCATAAGAAACTCCAAGTTACTTAGTCTGGAGAAGTAAAGGTTCCAGGAATACCTAATTACAGCCTTTCAATACTTAAAAATGGCTTATAAGAAAGATGAGAACTGATTTTCATCAAAGCCTGTAGCAATAGGACAAGGGGAAGTGGTTACAAACTGAAAGAGGATGGATTTAGAGTAGAAATAAGCATGAAGACTGAAGGAGAATATATGACTGACACCATGAGTGGTTCCAAGCATCAGCACTCGATTGTTCTTCCACACAACCTTTATCCCATTCACCCTGCATGCATTACACTTGTGTGCCCTCTCCACCCTTCTGTGCTTGGTCCGTGCCCCTCAGCATTCCAGGTTCCTTTACCTTTAACACTGCTCACCTGTCCTACACAGCTGTCGCCCACTGGGGATGAGGCTCGGCCTTAGCCCCATTCCCAATCACCACAAACTGTGTGTGTGCGGAAGATTTTTATAATGAGAGTGGTGAAACACTGGCAAAAGTTGCCCAGAGAGGTAGTGGATGCCCTATCACTGACAATATTCAAGGTCAGTTTGGACACTCCTGTGAGCAGCTTGGTCTAGTGGAAGATGTCCCAGATCATTGCAGAGGGTTTGGACTGGATGCCCTTTAAAAGTTCCATCCAACCCAAACTATTCTATGATTCTATGATTTTACCGTGGTATATTCACAGCAGGATAACGAATGTTAAATATCTCACTAATTGCCTAGAATCATCAGAATCCTACAAATTCAATGATACTTAAAATTATTATTCTTTTTTTTCTGGTTTTTACTCTTGGCAGATAGTCATATCTCATTACCTAAATGATTGTTTCTAACTCTTAGGAATATGGGTAATCAACACTACTAATAAAAATTAAGGGATGTAAAACCTAATGTCAGCTGACACTTGTTAAAAGGGGGCAGCGTTGTTCAGTCTAGCAGCTATGTTTGACTTAAAATAGCAGTTCCCTTGCTAGAAAAAGGCTTCCCAACATATTATCCTCACACAAAGTTATCTAATGGCTTGATGATTAAGACTTTCAAGTCTAAAACCTGATAGCTGTCTTTTGGGATCCAGATTGCTGGGCATTTGACAAAGGTCTGGAGCTATCATTTTGTTGAAGGCTAGCTGAAGAAGCTGCCAAGAAAGTGAATCTAATACTGAGCTGTCATCCTGGCTGAGTAAGATTGATAGTATCATCAATAAATCCATAAGGTAAAAGCAGAAATATGCCAATCAGTGGTTCTTATGACAAAAAGGCAAGACTGAGAACTACAGGCAAGAGCCACTAAGGAAACCCATTATGAATTAAATTGCTGATAAATGTTATCTCTGGCAATAGAAGAGAATAAGCTATGCACAAAGCAATGACTCCCTTTATTAGAAAAGTAGATATCAGTGACAGCTCTTCTTGAGAAGACTGAAAGGCTGTGCTGTGGCATGTGACTTCACAAATAATGGAAACTGTTAAAAAAGGAGTAAGAGGGGAAGGTACTAATACAATTAAGCAATGCAAGTCAGATATTTTATATTTTTATTTTTCTTGTTTTCATACAAAACACAACAAAATTCTTAGCAGCTGAATCAGAACACTGGAAATGTCTGCATGTTTAAAGGTTTTCTTTACACCAGAAAGCGATATTGAGTAACATTGGCACAAGTTCTGGACCTAAAAACAAATACATTAACGTGAAACTGTCCCTGAGTTAACTAAATTTGCTGCCAGCTTAGTCTTGCTTGTACAGACATAAGGAGGCTCCACCAACATGGCTATCTCTTGCTATCAGAAATATTTTTTGTTGCAAAGGATGCAGATATTACACCTATTTAAAATGGATGACTGTACCAAGTTTCATGTATAGCTTGTAGATATACCCACAAATTATAGCATTTTTAGCCCCATCCAGGGAGAGGATAAGGATCATAAGCTCTATCATTTTTGGTATAAATTCTTTTTGTAATCACTCACGTCGGCAAACCCTCCACTTGAGTTTGATATATATTTCAACTTCATCTATAAATTCAATTTTCACTAATCAACATCTTCAGGGCAATTTTTCAGGGGTAACAGAGAAAAAGAAATAACAGTAGCATCATATTTGGTTTATACATCAATGCACCCACACATATACATAATATCATTCCAGGCAAATGATATGCTGTACATCTTCCTTTCCTTTCAATTCCATCTCTCTGATTCACTCATTATGTCTTATTCATATTTTGTAAACACTGCAGTTAAAAAGAATAGTCATGATTATTACTGAAACAATCACAAAACATACAAGAAACACAGAGACCATTCTTCATTGCTGTCCTTTTCTTACCAATGTAGGAGATGTTCCAGTTATCCAGACTGCAATCCATGGCAGGAGTTTGTAGCATATGAAAGCGAGACTCACGAGCTGAGAGCAAAATGAATCTGTTTATTGAAGAGTTAAGACAGTGCTTACACACTTAGTGTGAGAAGCTTTGTTCAGCCCTTCACACGCAACCTGGTTGTAGGCCAGTAATGAATCCATCAGCCTGTTAGTTTCCTCAAGGTTTGCAGGCTTTTGAAGAAACAGCCTTTCCTGTTCTCAGATAGTGTGTAATCTACTTTCTCTTGTGCTTCCCAGGAATTTTCTGCAGTGCCAGGCTTTGCTGTTTTCTTACAGGAATTATCTCTCTATCTTTGACTATAAAACCCAAGAACAAGACCTATAACAATATAAGCCTTCAAAAGCTGGGTAAGTTGGAGAGGGAAGTTATGTAGAAACAGACATGCTAAGTGGTAAGCCTGTCATTTAGAGACGAGCGTCATGTTGCATGCAAATCACGGAGAACTGCATAGGCATGCTGAACAATCACATCTCTTATTATTTCACTAACTTTAGATGAAATGTCTTGTACCTTAATGCTACCAACATAGTTTCAGCATCTGAAAAGAAAGCCTAAGGTGACTAGGTCATATAAAGAAGTCTACTCATAAACAGGAGGTGAGACGACAATTACTCTTGTGGACTACATAACACAATAACATTTTCAAATTTAGTTGAAACTTTGTCTCTTTGTTATCCTACTGAGGAATTCTCTGGGGAAAAGGATTAGGGGGCAAAAAGATAACAGTACTTAAATTATAGGGGAAAATATGGTTGCTACTCCCTGGATGGACAGTGATCAAAACACCCACCTTTCCACTCAGGAGAGATGAAACAGAGGGTGGAGCAGAGTAGAGACAACATAGCCAGGCTCTGTTGAAAAGGAGGGAACTTCTTGAACATTTTAGCTGATAAACCACACAGAAGCTGAAAATCAAGGCAAATAAACAATGTTCTGCTGTTGAATCAGCAGCCATGGTGACATCACTCTCCTTGGAGCAAGGCATAGTCCCATCCCAAGATTATCTCAGATACAGAGATACCCACCCCCAAGGTATGACCACTCCTCACTAAGATGTATGACTTAAATCACTCAAGCTCGACTGAAATATAAAGAAATAGTATAAAATTGAGTTAAGAATGGGGAGAATTTAGGGAAGATCCCATTATAACTTCTGGTATCAGCTGATGGGCTGAACATATCTCCTGCCCCATAGGGACACCTATTGGGTAAGAACCCTACTCTCTTGCACACTGAACAATTATTTTGAGCTGACTTGTACTGGTGATTAGAGCTTGTTAATAAATTGCTTTGAATTAGTATATTGCTTTGAATATGTTTTGGACTCAGTGCCATAGGCAATGGAAATACCTGTCCTGGTTCCGTGAAAGCCAGAGGACACCACATGGTTTTGTCTATGTTTAGAAACAACAGCAAAGAAACTACTTTGTTATTCATTATAGATGTTTTCTGTCTCTCTGCTGCCATGTAGGGATGGCCCAGAGTTCTGCTCTAAGGTCTTCAATTACATTTGGATAACCCAGACATTTAAATACTCAGCAAACTGTAGAGAGAAACCACTGGTTGCCACTGCATTGACCAGAGTCTCCTGTAATTATTGATTTGTGGAAGAGACCCACAAATTCCGAGTTCATCAAACTAATTTAATTGCAGTTGTCAGGCCCTTATGACTGGGAAAGCACCCACCATTCAGAAGGTACAGCAAATGCAGCAGCCCAAATCATGCTACCTATCAACATGTTGCCTACCACTCTGTGCCTTCATTTTCCCAGCAGAGCAGAGTGTGACTACCAAAGTCTTGGCCTTGCTTTCCAACAAGCTCCATAATCTTGGCATAAATCTAAGGGCCAGCATTGCGACAGCTTCTTATACAATCTACATTTCCTCAGAACAGTGGTACTACCATCAAAACTGCTTTTGCTCTCTTATTATTCAGAAACAAAACAACATAAAAGGAGTAAGAGGCAATTATTAAGAATGTTTCACTTAACCACTTAATAGCACACTTTGCAAGTATTCGGGTCTGTCTGGCTGAAAGGGCAGTAAATTGAGAACAGGGCAGCTGGAAGAAGGGATAGGATGAAAACTCTCAACCTGGCTTTGCTGACGAACCAAGAACAAGAAAACAAAATATAAGGTCAATCACAACTGACTAGTTTAGTACTAGTCTTGCGTCGCTACTAGCACTTTGTCCCCTGTATTTTCAATGACCACTAGTTCAGAAGTCAGCTAGCAGAGCTGGTGTCCACAATAATCCTCTCCTATAACAGGATTTTTACCAGGCTGGTGTTATTTAGCACCTTTTTTATTTCTTGTTAAAGAGATCATAATAAAACTGATGTGAATAGCAGACCACCAAATTTGATGTTTCTTGCTTTGGTGCCCTAAGCAACTGCAAACAATAAATCTGTTCTCAGGGACACATCTTTTTTGTGAGGGAAGAGAAACCTGATTACACATCTGCAGACCTAAGAGACTTTTTGCAGTGCAGAGAAGCTTATGAAGCTGGCTCATGGAGGCTAGGATGGACACCATTCATACCTAATGCTCCCTTCACCCGTACAGGTGTGCTTGCATGTAGTCAGTGTTATTTATTCTCTGAGTTGTCCACATAAATGTATTGATAAACACACTGATTTCTGAGTAATTAATTACTGAGCTTTGTAGAATAGGACTGGAGATTCTGGTGGACACCAAGTTGAAGCTGAGCCAGCAGTATATCTTTTCCACCATCAAGGATAATAGTATGCTGGGTTGTATTAGGAAGAATGCTGCCTGCAGGTCAGGGGGAGCTGATTCTCCTTCAGCTATGCTTAGGACAGATGAGATCACACCTGGAGAATTCTATCCAGTTCTAGGATCCCAAATACAAGAGAAACAAGGACATATATAGAATCATAGAATCATAAAATCATAGGATCATTTGGTTTGGAAAATATATTTTAGGACATTGAGTCCAATCATTAACCTAACACTGCAATGTTCACCACTAAACTATGTCCTTAAAACACCACAACTACACATTCTCCAGAGATGGTGACTCCATCATTTTCCTAGGAAGCTTGTTTCAGTGTTTGAATAGCCTTTCAATGAAGATATTTTCCCTAATATCCAATCTAAAACTACCCTGGGGCAACTTGAGGGTGTGTCATCTCATCCTATTGCTTTCTTTTTGGGAGAAGAAGCCAAGTCCCACATCACTGCAACCTGCTTTGAGGTAGTTGTAGAGAGTGGTAAGGTTTAGCTCAGTTGGTTTCTCTCCAGGCTGAACAACCGCAGTTCCCTCAGCTTCTCATACCAGAGTTCAGCAAAAGGGCCTTGAAGATGATAAAAAAGCTGAAGCATTGTGGGAACCCAAAGCTTGTCCTTGACTGCTCTGGGGGCTCAGGGACCTGTGCAGAGGGCCCAGAGGGCTCAGAAGCCCTGGCACCAAGCCCAAAACACCTGTGGGTTGG
>VYXF01004480.1:77779-121945 GCA_013397295.1 Polioptila caerulea | reverse complement strand
TTCTCCTGGGCAAGGAAAAGGACTTTTAACACCTTGGGGACTTTCCCAGCAAAAGCAGGAAATCCCCACAAAGCATCTCTCCTATGAGGAAAGGCTGAGATAGGTGTAACTGGGAGAAGAAAAGGCTCAGAGGAGAGTGACTTGCTCACTGCCATTCAGTCAGTCAAGTAAAGCCCAGCATGACTAAGATCGTTTGACAGCTCAAATGAAGGTGATGTTTTACCAAGGCAGATAGTCATTCCCAGAGAATACAGAGAATTTCTACGAGCTGCTCATTTGATTTACAGACACATTAAAAGTATTTCAAAATGTTTCTGCACTGTATCTAATAGTTTCCATACTGGCCACAAAGTTAACTTTGTATTTATAGAACTGCTCAGTACCGTGTTTTTAATCTACTTTGAATTCATTTTGGAAAGGTGTGAGAAGGACTCTGCTAGCTTTGGCAAGGGTCATCTGGAAGGAGAATACACTGTAGGAGTCATGTAGGCTAATCCACAGAAGGCTGCCATCCTCTGTCCTTTGCTATCTGAAGAAAAAGGTAGAGCTGTGAGATACCTTAGAGCCACTGTGTGAACTCCGTGTGAGGTATCTGAGAACCTGCGTGGCAGTAGGTGAAAGTGGGGATTGTATGATCCAGCCCACAGAATATGAAAAATTGACAGCAGGGCTGCTTTAGGTTTTTTTTTGTTTTTTTTTTTTAGTAGTATTACTGCATTCTAACTGACATAAAAGGTTTCAAGATAAATGTGGAGAATGTTTTTTTAAATAATGACCTCTAATCACATGTTTTATGGAGATATATTTTAAAAAATCATATTTTAATAGCTATATAAGAGTTCCATCCATTCCTATTAAACAAACAAATTAATCAAAAGAGAGAACTGTGGGTAACTGATGGATCAGTATATGTTGATTGCTTTTGCCAAGTTTGGAATCCAGCCATTTAGACACATATTCACAGCAGCTCTGTCAGCTCCCTGGAGCACCACTTAAAAATGCAAAGAAAAAGGGAAAAAAAAAAAAAAAAAAAAAACAAACCCNAAAAAAAAAAAAAAGACCATACCTCTCACCAGATGCACAGGGAATCAGAAAGACAGGCTTTTGGCAAACCTGGGAAGAATTTAGCCTGGCACATGAGGTCGAACAATCCTAGAAAATCAAACCAAAACTACATATCTAACAGATAATGATCTAAATTAATCCATTCCTAGAGACAAGCGTGGCATTATGGCTGAGGAATGTCTGTTATAGTCTTTCTGGATGTATAAGACAGACTCTAGATCCTCTTATGGCTGCCTGATTACATTTTTTTATCTA
Organism: Polioptila caerulea; assembly: GCA_013397295.1. Lineage (NCBI taxonomy): Eukaryota > Metazoa > Chordata > Aves > Passeriformes > Certhiidae > Polioptila > Polioptila caerulea. Next base: position 120,625 of record VYXF01004480.1, on the reverse strand, counting down.
ATGGATACAGTACTGTACATACTGAAGAACTGAGCAGCAATCTTAGGGGTAGAGAGACATTGTCTGGTCCACTGTATTTCCTGGAATCATTTCTGTCTCACACAGAGCTGATTGCATCATAGAGAAGATTTTGTGATCACATTACAATTTTGTGATCGATTCTGGTGACTAACTGGCTCCATTGTCCTTTAAATTCTTCTGAATATCCCCACAAATAGTGATATGTGCAGACTTGAGCCTTGTCATTCCTCTTTTTTCCTATGGCTGTCAATGGGCCTTATATTTGAAGCATGCAAAATATCACCTCTGTTCTGCATGTCCCACGTTTTTGTGACATCATGAAATGTATAAACTATCTTTCTTTCAGCAAGTGTTTTTATCCTGGGATCTTGTTGCTGACTCTTATTCTGGATTACTATAAATCAGATGGCTCCATTACAGCAATGCACTGAGACTGGATATTACAAAAGGTATAAGAGTAATGATTTATATTGAAAATAGAATTCAGCAAAAAGGATTTTTAAAAAGGGAAATGAAACTGTCATGAAGAATGTAGATGCTTAGTGAAAAATGAAATAGAAGCATTATTTTCTCATGACCTGTCTTTGGTGAGGGAAGAAGGAACTAATGTTGACATCAGCATGTCTTAGATGATGTTCTGAGTCAAATGAAAAATAAAATTAATTTCAAATGAATTTTTAAATGAAATTTTCAAATTAATTTGAAACTACAATATAAATAAAGATTAATACACTCTTGGTTATTTGGAATATGAATATTTCAGTTTGTAAACTGTGTTGGGTTGTTCTTTTTTAGGAAATAAACTTTTGTACCAAGGATCCCGCTCTTTCCAACTACATGCTTTCCCTATTATATCAGATCTTAAAAACCAAAATTTTCTTAGATTTAATTTCATCAGAAAGTTCCTCATGAACACAGACATATGTGAAAAACCTGTAGAGTGATAAAGAGATGGGGGTGGCTGAATTTGTTTTATTAGTCTAGAATGTCAATGAAAAATCAATGGAGCACCAGGAGAGAGGTGCTGGTATGATCTTTCAATTATCAGAAGTTAATATCACCTTTATTTTCTTTAAAGATCTGAAAAGCAAAATAAGATCATTCACTGCAGCAAAACCAAGATCACAGTTTTTTCAACACATACCATCATTGAGTTTAAGCCATGATTAAATGTGAAATTGCTCCTGCCTTTAGCACTACAACCTAACTGCTCCTCATTAGACCCTGAAACTCTACAGTCACAGTCTGAATCAAAGTAGGTCACAGTTCATAGTGGATTTTGGCACCTGTGTCAGTCACTGAAATTGGAAGTATGACCACTCCTGTTTCCTGTTCCGAATAACAGAATTCATCAGGAAAAAAATCTGAACGCATTAGAGCTGACAGAGCAGAGTGTAGAAAGAGAGATCCTTGAACAGAACTCAAAGTGTGCAATGGTGCTCTGAGCCCCCAAGAGCCTGCAGTTTGGGGAGGTGGTCTTTGCTCGACTCCAGAGAGACAACTTTCCTTCCACAACTGAATAGGACTATGCACATGCTGATCCCTTGTGATCTCCCTTCAGCTCCTGGGAAGAGTCCTTTGTGAGACCAGTGCTGAAATGAGAAGTGGCAGCTCTGTGACTTCAAGTCAGAGGAAGTTGTAATAGACAGTTATCCTTTGTCCTTCTCACACAAGGCAGATACAGCAGATCCAGACACATTCAGTGAAAAAAGACATCTTTTTTTTTTTTCCAGAGCTGAGATTTTCAATTCTAACAGCATACAAATTATGTGAGTTTTGACATAAATTATTGGAAGTTATCTTGTTGTCCTGTTCACACAAGTTTAGGACAGCTTACATCCCAAGTAAATTTGCAACTTTAAGAGGGAAAATAAGGGTGATGAAGAAAAGGTACTCAGTCAGGTAAAATGCATCTTTTCTGCTTTTCAAGTTTTATTTATTTAGATAAATATATAAAGATAGCAGATGAAGGAAGACAACTTATAGCAAAAAATAACCTTTCACTGTCTTATTTTCTAATCAATTTCTCTCTCATTTGAAAACACCTGAAAACATCTACACCTGAGGCTGTTAAGATTTTGGGTCTTGAAAGTAGAGGGGAGAATTAATTGCCAAGACACATGGTAGGTTACCATCTTCCTGAAGAGATCTGCCTACCATATTGCTGACTGTGCAGTAGGATGGGGAGCCAGAGAGCTACATCACTCAGGAACACCATTGGGAAAATGGCTGAATGCATGCTTAGCACAAGGTCAAGTTACATGTGGCTAAATTCCACTTCAAAACTTTAGAAAACTCCAAATCACTTGTGGTAGCTGATATTGTTGAGTACTGTGACTCTACAGCCACATATTTAACTTACTAGAATATTTAACCAGTTAAGGAAAAGGATGCTTAGAAAACAGAAAATTGTCTACACTATATAGAAAAAGAATTAAAAAGAAAATACAGGCACTCAGCTGGTCAAAAGGAGGCTTCTTTCAGTGTTTAAAATATATTTGGAATAGACAGACAAGCTTAAGCATATCAATAAATAATATAAACAAAATCCATAGGAAAAACAGAATTAGAGTCACCAAAATTGTAAGGATACCAGTGCCTAAAGTGCTCCTTTCATGCATGGCTTCAAACCCAAGCAACTCCAGAACCCAAAGACAGTACCCTAAAAGGATTTGGGAGCAGCAAGATATTGGGCAGATCTCTAGTATTTAGTGACCTGGGTTTCTACAGAGTTAGACATTCTGGCTACATGCAAAGCATCTGGGAGCATTCCCAGGCACTGGAACTCAACCATCCATAGTAGAAAACTATTAAAACATTGCCTGTTACAATTTTGGCAGGTCATAACTAACTTTCTCCCAAGGACAGCCCATTCCAGAGACATTTCCCAAAAGGCAGTTTGCATGCAGCCAGCGTGTTTTGGAGTTTATGAGAATTTGTTAGCACGGTCAATGGGCCATTGTGTGCCAGTTGGCCTAATTGTCTGGGAATGTTTCTGGGAATGTTTAATATAACAGTTTATTTGTGCCCAGTATTTTTGAGCCAATGTAGCAGATCACCACCATCAAAAGGGGAGGATTTGTTCCTTCTCTTGACTGCTTCTTATATTCTCCATTATATCAGTTCTGGTGCTTGTCAGGCACTTTTCTGGGACACTTCAACTCTGTAACCTGGAGAAATCCATTTGTTTCCTCTTGCTGGAGCAGATGACTGCTGGTTTAGAAATTTGAATGGGATCATTGCTCAGTCTGGCAAACACCAACACAGTTCAAGGAATGTATGGCTGTGTCTGGAAAGGGGAGAAGAGTGAAATACCAGGGTGAACTAGGATCTCTGCCCAAAAGTGCCAATGATGTGTTAGGCTGTGCTTCATGTGAATTATTGAGATGAATTCAGACTGCTATTTCAAGAGTAGCCTGAGCTGATGTAAACCCTCACTGCTGCTGCAAGCAAAGAGTCTTTTTGGCTGCCTTTTTCCAAAAACTCATTTCCCATATCTCCTCCCTCCCTTGTACCAGCACAGCAATACACAGACAGCCACAAGTGAGCTGAACTGAGGAAATGATCCTCAGGAAAAAAGTTATTCCTAACTTGCTGTAGTTCCTTGCATGGCAACAAGTGCTTCTGCCAAAGCAAGGATCTCAAGCAGGGACAACACTGTGGAAGCAAAGCTACTAGATTAAAGTAAAAATTAGAGTAGCAATATCAGGATTTATCAGCTTAACCTGCTTATGGAACTGCAGTATTTGGTATTTCAGAAGGCATACAAAAACCTTGAGAAGGTATTCAGATTAAACTACAGCAGAGAGTCATTGAAAAGAGAAAAGGGCTTGTAGGCACCCCAAATATAGATGAAGGTTCAAATACCATCGTAAAACGAAAGACAGCTTGTAGAGATTTTCTTTATTTTGGTTCTTTTAATTTCTGTTACAAAATTTGTATTTTCCTAACAACATTAGCTGTCACCTCCTGTTAAAAAACCCAAACAAACAAATCTATATCTAACAGGATATGAGGCTCAAAAAAACCCTTGAAAGTTGTTCTGTTCTTTATGACAATCCAGAAACAGTTACCACAGATAGCTTTGAGCTGCAACAACAAAGTTCATGTTAGTGGGACATTTTTATGGCATTTATGCTTTCTTTCAAAGTCTGTATTGCAGATACAAGTTGGAAGAAGAAATGGAGAAGCTTTAATTGCCTCTTACTGTCAGATTGGTCTAATTGGTAGCATCCTTTACCACTAATTACTTAAAAAAATTGCATTTTGCAACACAGACAGAAGTCATCTTAGATTCTTGGAATTATGATCCAACTCCAGAACATCCCATGGAGTACTTTTCATTACACATTTGTGTAGGCTATTTAATGGCTTGAAACAGTTAATTAATTTTTTTTTAACAGACATAGCACTATTCACAGAAAAATATTTCTATTTTTTTTTCTTTTTTTGGCCTTGAGCGTCTCATATAGCTTTTCCACTGGGAATTTTAAGACTTGACACTCCTGCTTGATAACTTTTAAATTTTTTTTCTCTAACCCTTTCCTTTCAAAGAGCTTCCCAGGCTATTTAAAATACTAGCCAGTGAAAATCAATACAGTTCTGTAGTTTTAACTTGCCCTATACTGATCTAGACCACTTGGGAAACTATCATGGACAATCTTTCAGTGCTTGCCACCCAGAAGTGCACTGCCAGCTGTGTCATTCACTGCAACTGCAACTGTGATGCAACTGCTTGAAAATAGAGCAGATCTCAGGACTTCACAGCACCCACCAACATGCAGATTAATTACATTAGAGGATTATAAGTGAATTGAAGAAAGCAAAATCTGTAGGCAGAGGCAATAGTTCCTGTTTATCCAGCCCATAAAACTGGGGGGAAAGTGGAAAAAGGGAGGCATGAAAGCTTTCAGAAGCAAAAGTTTTCTTCAAGCCTTCTTCAAGCTGACCATTTATGTAGTTTATGTATGTGATTAGGTTTGAATGAGATTCTTCCATACAAAGGCTTTTGTATTGGGATATCAACCTTGAGATACATCTCCCATGGCATACCTAATAATATGTTTGGGTTTAAAACTGCATTCCTGCATGAATACTAATCCTACAGTCCTAATTACATGAGCAAAAGTAACAGAATCACTGTTTGCATTTATATTTTTGAGATCAGAAACAAAATTATTCCTTTCCTACTTTTATTCTTCTCTTTTCTGTCTTTTCTTTTTCTTGTCCTGAATTTCCCTGTTTCTATCTTTCCCTCAATTTCTGAAATGATCAATATCCATCTTCCTCTTTGGGCAATTCCATTCACTAGTCCAGCTGAACATGCACCCAGAATAGAAAGTAATTTAGTTTTCAGATATATCATGAAAAGGAGAGAGTAGTCGTAGAAGGGATCTTAGAATGGGGCTCAACATTCATGGTCATTTTACTTGCCTTTGTTAAAGCAATGCCTTCCTGCTAAGATAATTTCTCTTCATTATTTATTCATACAGAAAAAAATTCTAACAGTAACTTAAACAGAGCAAGTATCTCCAACAGTTCCACCAGTTGGAAGCCTGTCTCAACACAGCTCAACAGATGTTCTGTACCAGCACCTGCTGTGCTCTTCAATCACTGCCTGCACTCCTGCTGCCATGTGGGTTCAAACCAGGGTGAAGGATAACAGCACCTCATATTCATTTACTTGCAAGATAACTGCAATCAAATTTACAGACTTTAGCTAAGGATTGCTTTATCTTTTGCTGAAATGTAATCATATCTGAGCTGTTGCAGGGGTGACTCTTTAACAACAGACAGTGTAGCTACAGATTAAGACAGGAAGATAAACTATATTATGAACATCTTGAATTAGGACAATTTTATTGGATAAAGATCAGCTATCCAAGTTGAAACAGATCCAGGACATTAGAGCTAACATTTCTGTTTTAGGAAAAAAATCAACAGATCTTCTCTTGCGATAGCTATCCAGCATATCATCAGATGTCAGAGCACACGAAGATATGCCAGGCATACATAATTAGAAAGCATATAAAATTCAAATGCAATAATAGTGACACAATTTCCAGACAATAAAAAAAAAATAGCAAAAGTATTCTGCATTTCCCATTATTAAGAATGTTGCCATAAAGTTGAGCCTAATTAAAGTATCTAGTCAAACAAGCACACAACAGTTCCAGGTTGATTCAGCTGATCCCAAGGCTGGATATGCATTCATCTATGCCTGGAGTTCAGAGCTCTGGCATGGGACAGGCTATGCCTTTTCCCTTCTGTTACTGATACCTGCTGCCTTGTGTGTCTCAGCAGCAAATCAAGATGCACACAAAACACAAGGAAATTATGTCTTCCAGCTTCCGCAGAACCCCAATTAAACTCCATTCAGCAGCTGAGAGGAACAGAGAAAGCAAAACTTGCATCTGTTACTGTTGCTGCAGTTGGAGGTGTGAGCTACGCAGGAGATTTGCCAGACTCCTCAGCCTCTGAGCAAACCAGAAGGGAGAAAGATGAACTTATGCCAAGGCATGAGCTGTTTCCAAATGCAGCAACCTGTGCAGAACCAGAAGGTCACAGTCTGCAGCTGGCCCAACTACAAGCGAGACAGAGGGAACGGTCTTAACAAGCATCAAATTGCCAGACAGGAAAGAGAGGCTTGGGTGCTAATCTGCTCAGAATGAGGAGCTGGTCTGGGATAAACTGAGAGAGAGAGTGAGAAACATGTGGGAACTGTTTGTTCCTTTGTCTGTGATAGACACCCTTCTTCAGTATTCTGGTAGACTACTTAGTCTGCTCTATACATCTGGGATAGATTCACCTTACACCTCCTTTGAAGAAGGGCACGGTGTGAGATGATAGGGACTTTCACTACTTTATTTCCCAGACCCCTCTCTTCTGGTTTTCCAGAATGGCCCCCATCTGCTCCTCGTCTGAGCTTTTGGCCCCAGTTTGATTGTAGCATTGCTTTGACTGTCACTGACATCACTGGATTGCAAACTATAGTCTCCATGTATTTCCCGAGGCACTGCTTCTATTTGTCTCTATTTCTTGTAAAAAGCTTTGCAATGAAATTAAAACTTGGGAAACCAGAAGATATCCTCCAGTTTCAGAGGTCACAATATGAGTCTTTCAAGTAAATATTTGTCAGAAGTAGAAGCTATTATTCCTAGCCAGTTGGGTGTTTTACAAATTTCCTTCTATTCATTCACCTTTAGAATTAAACTGTGATTGTATTTCAAAGATATCCAAAGTTCAAGAAGAGATATTTTATTCTCTCAAAGCCCATGCTGAAACTTCAATAAAGAATAATTTCACTCAGAGGAAAAGGGATTTAAAAAGAAACAGAGAAAAAAAAAATCTCTTGAACAAAACTGCTTTCATTTCTCTTTAGGGAAGTTCTATACTGAATCCCAGGCTGCCTTTCCAGAAGACTAGTACCAGTGTTTGGTTTTAAAAATCTGTGTAATAGATTTGGAGAAACCTCAGTCCTGAAACACAGCTGTTTAAATTTCTTCTCTTTCCAAAGTAGTTCTATGACACATTTTGAGACTGATCAGATCTAGATTGTTTGGGTTGATGATCATTCTTTGATGGTCTGAAAATTCTAGCTATGACTTTGGCATACCATGCTCCATCACTAAAGATAACAAGAGCTTGGTTGATGTCTTCAGTGGAACACAACCATACGTTAAAGGAGTACCCTGGGTTCTTCCATCTAAAGCTGGATAAATAAATGCCATATGATTTATGTGGTCATGACAATACCAGGAATGAGGTCATGAGATCAACTCTTTTAAGGAACAAGCAGTCTGGTTTGAGGGAAGATAATATTAAAATGCAGCAACAAGTAAGAATTGAAGAAGTAAAGGCAGAGACAGCAGGATTTATGACTGCAGACATATTGACTAAATGGGCCATAAAATAATGACTCAATATTCCTCCATGTAACAATTAGACATTGCAATGTAATAGGAAAAGGCAATCAAAATTCACAGACACAGACAGTCTAGGAGAAGCAAAGCTGGACCTTATCCAAAGCCTCAGTGAATGGAGTGCACAGTCCTTCACCAAAGATCTCCTTTGGGACCTTCACTGCAAGAGAAACCTCTCATTAAGAAGGCCCTTCTTTTAACATCTTATTAGGGAAGTTAGAAGTCTCACATCCAATTCTTTCTGACTCTTCTCAGTCTCCTGAACAGTGTGATTTCTTGGCTCTAGTAATGGAAACTATGGAATCAATGAAAACTATAGGATCAAAGGACTAGGTTTTACCAGTGGAGCCTGGGTATCCAATTTTTCCCACTGAGTTGATCTATGACAAACAATCCCCTGGCTGAAGAAATAGTGTCCTCTCTCTGCACTTCAGGCTTTTCACAAAGGCTGATACAGATGGCGATAGCAATATCATTGTGAGCCTGCAGTGAGAGGAAGCTCTTTTGTCTGCTGTGAAAAGTTGGTGAGTGCCAATGGGCACCTTTTCACAGAGAAATATACTGATGTTCAGTGAAAATATCCAGGGCATTATATTGATATGCAGGGATCTTACTTGGTTTCCCCGGATCAGCAGCCAAGCTTTTGGCTATCTCCTCATTTTCTCTTTTAAGCCAGCCCCAATTCCACCCAGTGGAATTAGGCTTCTCTAAATCATAGGCTCACTGCCTTGCTGCTGCATGCATGCACATCACAGCTCTTCCCCACAGGAATGGTGAGGCTGCCCACTCATCCAGGGTAATTAAGGGTTTATGGGAACTGCTCCATTTTCAAATAAGTATTGTTTTACAAAATCCTCTTTACCAGTGGCATACTAACAACCATACTAACATATAAAGAGCCAGAGTGCATACATGATTCATATCTGCACACTGGCAAGTACTGTCCTTTTTTTTCTCACCAGGTATGTGCCAGTGCATCTCTGTTATTGTAAAAGAGTCATTTTTGCAATTTAAGTGGAAAGCTGAAGCCAAACAACAACTAAAATGCCTCAATATTTTAAATTACTAGGATGTAACCACATCCCTCTCTCCAAACTTGGATAAAAGCTTAGGAACCATTTTAAAGTGTCTTAACTTGGCAGAATCAGAAGACAACTGCAGATCTCTGATCTAAAGCCTTCTCACCCTTCCATATCTGTCTCAGCAGCAATGTGTTTTCATTACAATTCTTTACAAACACCTACGTGTGGTGTTTTTACTTACAAATTAAGCAATGTATGGCTTCTCATTTTTTAACTAAGATCCAAACTCTATATTTTGATATGTAAGACATGTTCCAAGTAATACCCTTTACCACCTTGGTGCAGCTCATTATGAATATGAAACATGATATGTGGTTTGTTGGGCTATCAAGGTGGAGCTTTGCTGTCCTAATAAATTGTGGATCTTTTTTTTCCCCCAATCCTCTTTTTTATCCATTGGCCCATTTGATACACCTACAACATTCTGGCTCACAGCCAGTTTTCTGGAATAGAGAATTTGTCACCTAACAGTAAAATTCCTGACATAACAGGGTGCCAATGCCTGACTGATTTCTGAAGTATTGCCATGTTAATAAGGCAACCTATAAATGAATGCCATAATCTGAAATATAAATAATAATCAGGCAGAATTTTGTTAATGTAATCCAGTACATTAAAAAACACAACATAAAAGCATTCTAAATGGAATCAGGTATTTTGTTTCCTTTCTGATTAAAAAGAAGTCAGATTGCTCAGTGCTCTTTCTCTTGCAGGCTGATTTGCAAACATCACCACCTTCCCAAACACTCACAGATTCTGAGGGTGACGGACCTCGTCAGGAAAGTGCAATGTGATATCGAGCTGCATAAATTGCTTTTTGCGTCCCCTCCCCTGAATGTGTACAATTTACAGAAGGAAAAAATGGAAGAGAAAATGCTGAAAAATGTTGCTTTTCCTGAGCACATTCCTTAGCACGTTTCCGCTGTACGCACTTGGTTCACTCAAACAAACTCTTTTCATTTTGCCTCTTTCCTTGGTTTATTATTATTTTTCTCCCTACCCATTTTAATTTCTTTTCTTCCTAAAGAGCTGTTTTTAACAGCTGCATCTCCAGCTGTCAAGTGAATAATTCAGGGGAAATTTCTCACCATTTCAAGAATTGTTCCACAAAATACTTTAAACAGTCTTCAAGTTTGTCAGAAAAAGCTTCACATGACAGCTGCATGCACAGAGTGCTTTATTAGTGGACAATAGAGCTCTTTGCAATGTGTGCTTAAACTTTGCTTTACTTTGAGCAAGCAATTTATTGCAGACATACTGACAATGACATGACTCGATCTCACTGCTGACAGTGATCCTACCCTTGAGGACTTAGGTTTTCAAAGCCTTCTTTCCAAAAGATCTTTGACACTTTTTTGACTCTCAGTGAGATTTTGAAAACATGTCATCCAGTGCCACATACCATGATGCAATGTAAATGAATGTAATTAAAGAGAGTTCTCTAGGTAAGGTATTGCAGCTGACCATGGCTGTCTAATTACAGGGAATCAGCTGTCAGTGTTCAGTATCTAAAAAGTTTCCAGTACCCTTTGAACTTATTTAGAGCTTAGAGCATGGTTCTGCAGTAGCACTGTGTGCACTAGACCTGTATGATATATCTCCCATGCATATCACATGGTCTAGAAAATAACATTTTTAACAACTGAAATATATCAGAGATATTCAAACCCAAGGCACCCAAGTTCTCCTGACATGGCTGAGAAGCATGGTGTTTTCTGTGCAAATGGGGATAGGTAACAGATACCATGTACTGCACACAGTTTTTGAATGCTTGGAATTTGGTTTGAGAGGCAAATGTGTTTTCCCTTTCTTTTTGCCAACTGACCAAAACATAATCCTCAGATCTTTGCACTCACCAAGTTGCAGAGGTTTTATTTGAGAATTCTCTCCTAAAACTTAGAGGTCTCCCTTCTAGCAGAAAATTTTGTCTTCTATCTTGTCATTCTATCTAGCCTTGTCAGATACCACTTCTGTGTCAAACAACATTCAAGGATCTGTAACTACTGCTGCCATTTCCATCAAATAAAATAGGAAACGTAATAAAAACTTAGTAAAAACAAATAAAACTCCACTCAGGTCAGCTCCATCAACTATTAAATGTGTTCTAGTCTTCCTTTCCTGAGACAGGCATGTTTCAGGCATTGGCTTGAACTTGACATACATTACGTTTTTTACTACATCCAGTGCTTAGCATGATAAACCTGGGCTTTATGTTTGACTCTGATTTCCTTCAGTTATACCTGCTCAGGAGCTCAGAGCAGATATTCCAGGAGGACTGTGTTGTCATGGACACTGTAGACTCCTATTTCAACAGTTATTATACATGGACAGTGCAGACTTCTATTTCAATGGTTATTTTAAAACTATACAGCTATTCTGCAAAGGCTTCTGAAGAAACAGAGCCACACAGTCTTTGCTCGTGCTGGAATACTTACTGCACATATCACAAAAGTGACCCTGAAGGCTGATAGTGATACATCATCTTGCTGCAGGTGATAAAGTTTGCCTTGGAAGATGGACTTTCAGCTGCTTTTCAAAAATCAATGAGTCATAGGTACTGTGAGTAAGACACTCCATAGCATCTAAAGCCAATATTAACAATTCTCAGTTATCACATGGATGGTGACCAAAACGAAAAGCCATAAATTTCTTCTCTGCCCCTCTTCTCCAGCCCCATGCTGAGGCAAAAGCTGATCATTATCCTATTGATTCTGGCCAGCAATAGTGTAGAGTAAATCACAAAATCAGATAACCTTGTTTTCCAGCCTTTGTAAACTAATTATGTCTATTAATCACAGAGACCTCAGAACCTGTCCCTCACACTGTAGCAGAAACGTCTTCCATTTTCTTTCCAATTTTGTATTGCCTTGCTATAGCAAAATACAGTCCATTATCTTTTCTCAGCATGTTAATGAGATGAGCAAATCCATATCTAAGATTAATTAAGAAACTCATGAAAAAGTTTCAAAAGTATAAAAAATCAAAACAGTCACCCTTTTTTAGCAACAACTTTCTAGAATCCACTGGAAAACATAATACATAAGAATAAAAATTATTAGTCTCAGCTCTGTTGATTCACACTAAATGAAGGATCATCATGACCATGTTTCATATTTTTCTCAACTGATATATAAGTCACTAAGCCTTATTTTCTACATGACAAATTCCACTACAGAAAGGATTTTGTTTCAAAGCAAGTTCAAGCACCTTTATTTTGTGCACAGAATTTACACAGCTTACTAACCTGAGAGATCAGAAACTTTGGTAAGTAAAACACACTCTTACAGGCACACTGCATTCCCTCAAGCAGATCCAATATCAGACAGACAGTAAAGGTGCAGTCTCTGCTTGTTTAAGGTTGACATACATGGACCAAATCTTGCAATGGAGAACACAGGAATCTCTTAATGGCTCTCTAAGCAGTGTTCAGCAGTGTCAGACAGCCAACTCTGAAAGCCCTGAGCTGTGAAGTGGGACCAAACATGGAATAGGAGTTTATGAGGCGACAGAAGAATAAAGGATACAGAACAAAGAGTAGAACATGAGAAATGTGAAGGCATTTAAAAAGACAAAGCAGTGTAACTAATTGGGGATTTTCATTCATTCAAGCGGATTTTTCCAATTAAAACATTCTCTTTTTCTAAATTTCAGTTGGATAACTTTTGCCAAAAATGAACAAGAGGAAGAGAAGAAGAAGGAAGAGAAGAAGAAGAAGAAGAAGAAGTAGAAGAAGAAGAGGAAGACAAAGAGGGAAGACAAGAGGGGAAGACAAGGAAAGACAAGGGAAGTTCAGGGAAGGGAAGTTCAGGGATGGGATGGGACAGGAAGGGAAGGGAAATATGTTTAGAGAAGGATTTCTCTGGGCATATGTCCCAAAGTTTATCTGAAATGTGGGAATCTGTACTTTAGCATTCTCAAACCATCTCCTTTCTTTCTCCTTTAGGAAAGTGCTGCCCAAAAGGTAAAATCCAGCCTGGCCATCTGTTTCAGTTAGGCTGCCAAGGAACAATCTGACCCTCCCAGGTATATAGGGATAAAACAGGTGACTTTTAGAAAACTTTCCAGCATTTCTCTCTATGGATTTTAGATTCCAGTATTCTTACTTTAATTTTGAAAGTCCCTTTACATATGCCAGTCACCTATTAATATAGCACAAACATTTCTGTCTTTTTTAATTTGGCCCTTAAAATAGATAAGATTATAGCACATGATCAGAAATATCAGAGATTTCTTGTGTTTATCTCACTCTTGTATTTTTCTGTGTTTCATTCAGTCTGTGAATGTGTCTGCCTTACTACTTGGCTTCCTTAACTAAAAGTCTTTTTTCCCCTTTTAAGTATCAGTGAAGAATATCTTGGGATTTATGTTCTGCATCCAGAAATATTTCAATTCAAGTGAAACACAATAATATTTTTCCAGAATTCATTGAAGCTTTTACCAAAGTATAACAGGGCATCATGTAATATAAACGTAGTTACTTTACAGCCATGAAGCCAGTGAAGGCTATTGTGGTTTTTCTAATATACTCAAAAGAATAATTAAAAAAAAACAAGCCAGGGCTTTGAAAACAGCAATGGAAGTCTTTTGCCTAGCAGAATCATTTGCAGGAACATATAAGCAAACTTGGAAATAAGTTACTGCACCATATGTTGAATGAAGGCTCACAACTAAAATTTGGGTTGTACATTTCACATAAATTCTTATTTTACCAGAAATTTCAGTAGAATGATAAAAGAAACAAGCCATAGTATTATCTCCATGTCTAGTGATTTATTGCAAGTTCAAATAAACATCAAAATTTGATAATATCTAGAATTTTTTACACTATCCATGCTCTCATATGTTAAAGATTTTCATCAACTATGGGCCCTATATTAAACTGTTACCACTTATTTAAATTAACTATATAATATATTTGTGTAAAACAAGTACCAATGAACTCTGTAGTTTCCACTTGGACTGTTCCTAGTATGCTGAGGAGTTGATCCACAATGTTCTCAGGCCTCATGCAATCATAAAGAAATAATAGTTCACATCACATCCCATACTCAACACCACTGAAAAATAATCACTCTTGGGTCATCTAGAGGCTCTTGTAGCCTTATGTAAATACAAGCTTTTATCTAACAAATTATATAAAGAGCAATAAAATACAATAAAATAAAAGAGCAATTATATTTATTTCCCTCCTGTTTTAGAATAAGACTGGGATATTTAAAATATTTTAATGGCAAGGAAAGAGATACAGGTCAGAATGAAAGGTAGCCATGTGAAATGTTGGATCTGCCTTGTCTATTCTGGTGCCAAATATAAGGGGTGGATGACCAAAAGATGTGTCTATGTTAAAAAGAACTGGTTGTCAGAGGAGGAATGAGAAGCTGTCTGTGGCAGCATGCAGAGTGTGTGATCAACAGGTTGTAATTAATTCTCAAGAGAATGGAAATAACTTGGAGAAATCACATCAAATTAGAGCCTTGAGGCTAACACAGGTGCACCTGCAAGTCTCTTTAGTATTTCACTATACTGCAGGGCAGTAGCACATCAACAATCATTCTATCTTTGAAGTAGCTTCAAAATATGGTTTTTTTCAGAGAGGAGCTCTTCTGGGGAAATTATTTTTAAAATCATATGCTCAACAAAGCCTCTCTCAAGGCAATCAAAGGAAAAGTGCAGAAAAGCGCAAAGCTTACTGGGCTTGCCTGTTTGTTGTGTTAGCAAGCAGCAACCCACTGTACATTAATGGTACATCAATGTCTTTATCTGAATTACTTGAATTACAAGACTGAAAAATATTTGTCTCCACTCCAATGTAAACATGAAGTTGTTTTTTTAAGGGAGTTTATTATAATCAAATGACCCGTTGGGTTGGAGATTCCTTCTGGTCAGATCTCTTGTACTGTGAAACTTATTCTGCTTCTCCATAAAACAAAAGGTTCAGTAAGCTTACTGCAGATGGGAGAGAAAAATCATAGGAAAATGCATTGCTACTTATTGAAACAAAAGCTGTTTTTTAAAGTCTGGAATGAAATGAACCAATGCCTCTGCTTGATGTTTTTGAACAGTTGGCTTGTAGGATTTTGGGTTTTTTATATGGTTGGTGGGTTATTTTACCACAGAGTAGCAGGAATCACAACCTTCAACATTTTTTTCTCTAGATACAAGAAAAGATTGGGTTTACCAGATTCTGCAGGAGGAATCATATGGTTAGCCTTTAATAACCCTTTAATTCACAGCTCCATTAATACTGTGTCTGCAGAACAGTCTCACAAACATGTCTGAAATTCTTGTTGGTTGCTAAAGTATTTTCAGTATGCTGAGGAAAGGCACTGAGGGACAGGTGGATACAGCAGAGGTATGTGTGCAAAGAACAATTTATACATAATCTCTTCTGTAAATATACAGTTCTCCATCATACACTGAAAATGTAAACCTTGGGAGGAATTGACTGCACTTGGAGCTACTGTGCAGAGCAGGAATCAAGGTATTTTCCCTGCTGCATCCTGCACCCACAAGTAATGTGCAAGAAACCTGACATTCCCAGTTCACAACATGATAAAAGGAAGGGTTTTGTGAAAGACGGAGATCAAGATCGGGGGAAAGAAACCCAAAGCCAAATCAAAACAAAACAAACAAACAAAAAACCATCATGAAGACTTGGGACCTGGGAGTAAGGAGAAAGACAAAGCAGTGAACAGTCACAAGACATGGGATACAAAATAAGGAGCCAGGTAGAGCAGGAAACCCTGGATAGAAGGCAAGAAATAGTATCTGGAATTTATGAATGATGCTCATTACCTCAACCTGCACTGGAAAATTTTCATCCTGAATAATAAGCACCTAGTTCCAGTGTGACAAACACCTGGCAATGAATTGATCTGCAGAAGTCTATAAAGAGTTGGTAGGAGAGCAAAAAAAAAAAAAAAAAGACTGACCATAATGATGTAGTGATGTTGGCTATTTGAAAGGAGTATTATTCCCTCCAGTATACTAGCATCTCTATATACTGTGGTCCTGGAAAATACTATTCAGAGAGGTTTTAGTGGCTTAAATAACTTTTGCTCACCTAAATGCCAATAGCACTTTTGAGAAGAACAAGGACATTAATTCAGCCCCTCAGTTAACGCCCAGCTAGGGTACTATAATGTCCTCTTGTCCCAAATTGCTCATACAGTTCAAACTGCTACTTTTCATTCTGTCATAAACTGTTGCACACATTTGTGTTGTTATAAATTGCTGTAGAGGTAGCCAAGTTTCAGTAATGCAGATAAGCATGCAAATTTCATAGAGCTGTCACCAGAATGCACACAGGCTTTCAGTACAGCCAGGCTACAGCATGCCATCAAAACCAGCTACAGTGTCCTAAGGACACACCTGGAATAAGCATTACAGACCCCCATCTCAAACCATAACGAAAGTAAGTTGCATTAATTTCCTTGTGAAACATGAAAAAATATCAATTTGGATCAAGAATCAGGATTACTAAATGTTAGATTACAGGGGTTTGAAAGATGGGAATTTTACATGCTACAGAACCACAGTAGAAGGTGTACAAGGAAAACTGCCTTAAATCACCTTGCATTTACCATACACAGAAGCTCGTTGTTCTTACTGTTGAAGTGTTGTAATGCAAGATGATTTATGCAGTCTTGTCCCTTGGAGAAAGGCTATTCCCCAGCTAATGACAACATGCTTCTGCCCCATAGTAATTCTGGGGTGATTTCAAGTTGTTTACTCCTGTGTGAGACCTTGAGATTTTAACACTGTTAAAGGACTAGGAAGGGAAGGAAAATTACTGTTTTAGATGATGGAAAATTTGGTGTCATTCAGCTAACAGCGAATTCTGTCATGTAAAAAATAACAGAAGATGAAGGTTTATTCATTTATAACTGACATAGCTTCCTAGAGAAAACACAGAACCCTTCAGAGAGAGAGGGAACCTTAAAGATGAAAATAATAGCTGCTAAATTAATTTTAGCCTAGCATCACATCATTTTGTCTATAAGCTTAGACCAACTGGTGTATCAGCAATGAATCCCAGACAGCCTCAGGGGAAACCTTTGGACTCATATCTGTTGAGTCTCATACTTTCTATGGCAGATCCACAAAAAAGCTTCTAAAAGATTCACAGCACAAGTGAAAAGCGAGTAATAGAGAGCTACTGATACAAGAACTCATTTAATAATTCAATTGTTGAATTCAGATAATTTTTCATTGTGTAAATTTGTTAATTCTTTAGACACCATGGTGAACAACTACCCTAATAAACTACATTTTACGTATGTGAATATCAGCTAAGTTTAGTGTTTGTATTTTGCTGCATTTCAGTAGTCTCTGACTTGACTCTCTCAAGAACAACATGCCTGCTTTCTTCTTGTTCCATTAGATACACAGCTAACAGTGGTTCACCAGAAGGATAACTGTTCTAATATACTCATGGGTTTTATTCTTTTTTATTTAATTTATTTTTTCCTCTAGCAGGAGAAATTATCTGAAAATCCTCAAAACCCTTGAGTTTTTATTCTTTCTTGGAAAAATGACAATATCTTATTAATTTATACAGAATCACAGACTATTCTGAGGATGAGACCCAGGAGGATCATCAAATCTAACTCTTAAGTGAATGGCCCACATAGGGATCAAACCCACAAGCTTGTTGTTATTAGTACCATTCTCTAACCAATTGAGCTAATCTCAGGTTGTGCTCATTACATCAAAATAGTTTGTTAATTTGGCTCCTGCTCCAAGCCCAGCCATGGCTGGAGTTTTAGTACATCCCGACACGTTCACAGATAGACGTGTTTGGAGGTCAGGTGGGCTGACAGGCACACCAGGAGGGAAGGTGCATTTGAGACTGACCATCAGCTGCAGCAACACCACAGTCCTCATTTCCAGATCGACTCGGCTCCGAGTCTTTCCCCGGGGCACAGCAGGGAAACTCTCTCAGCCTACACATGAGTAATGCTGTTTCCACACCTTTCAGGTGGTAGCTCAAGAAGCTTCCGTATATTTCACACAGGAATACATCTTTTTATGTTCTCACTTGTCAGGTTTCAGATGGCATTTTTGACAATGTGGTGCCAGGAGTTTGACTACTGAACACATGCTGAATTCTGCACACCCTGTCTCCAGCTGGAATCAAGGGTCGTTGGCAGGTGACACCACAGATGAAATCTGGTTCTCTATACCTAGTCTTGCAATTGATGAGAGGTTTCATGTCAACACTAATCTCACTTCACTAAATGTGTTTATTTTGTAATGTCAGCTTCTTTTTACAAATTTATTTAACTACTTATGCCCCCTTTATGGCTGTGATGCACTCTGCAATGAAGGATAAAATGTTGCTGCTGTATGGAAAAGGGATCATTACTGTTTTAATCTCACATGAGTAGTCCAGGGTCATTTGGATATTACAGATTTAGGGACTAAAACAATCTCATGTATGAAATATAATGTAAAAATAACTATCTCTGTCTTCTGGAGCCAATTTCCAGAGGATCTTGTGATATCAGCAAGGGCCATCTTTGTAATCATAGTGAGAAGATATTAATCCATGCAGTTTGCACACTGTCAGTTGCTGAAAAATTAGTACATGCCTGTCAAATATATCATCAAACATGTAAATAAATACAGATGTATTAAATATATAATTGAGGTATATAACTTTCTGTGAAAAGTAGAAAGTCAGTCTTTCTTCAGCTTATAATAGACGACTGCTAAAGAGGTAATAAAGAAAGATGCGGAAATCAGGGTTAAAAAGAAGAGAGGGTACTATGAGCAGTAAGAGAATGTTTATAAATTAGAGAACTCTGTGATCATTAGAATTACTGCAAAGCAGAAGCATCTCAATTTCAGTGCCACCAAAAGAGAGCTAAATGCCTGAGCCTGAAACTATTTAATCAGCCTGAGCCTAAAATAATTTAATTCATTTAAATGGATTTTTGATTTCTAAATTTCTAGCCTTTGTATACAAGGAATAGCTAGTGGCTGGTTCTAGTTGCAATTCAAAAGGAGAAAACATTAAGCAGAATTTTCCTCCAGTTCTTGTCACCACTGCGTGAAAAGGACAGCTACAGTACAAGCATTTAAACACTCTGGGCTCTGGGAATATTTTCAGCTGAAGTAACTTGGTGTTGTGCCAATGACTGTAATGAAGCTATTCTGATATCTACCAGATGACAATTTGGCTCAGAAAAATCAAAGTCGGTGAAAGTCCCAACACTAAAGGAGCTGAGAAACCATGACTGGCAGGTTCAAGCTGGCATAGTGAGGACTGCAGGCTGTACAGCTTTGATGGATGACTTCAGTTTCACTCTAAGTGACACATATCCAAATTATTTGGTGGGCAAAGGCAGTTTTGTCTAAATACTCAAATGATCACTCTGACTTACATCCAACTGCTTGTAGGGGTGTCTGCCTAAATACCACTCAAACTTCTTTTCTTTGCATCCCCAGGCTCCTTGAAAGCCATCATTGAACCCCAAAGTGAAGTATTCTTAGCAGATACCTAAAGACGCTCTTTGTAAGTACAAATTTCTCATACTGTTATTTAGTGTGGAGAAGAAAGGCCATTTCCTCTGTTCTTTGCAGTGAATTAGCTGTAGAGAGGCAGTCAAGAAAGCCATTTGCAAAAGACAGACCCCTTTGCTTTTCTCCATGCTTGGCTTTGCTTTTTTTTTTAAGTGAGGAAGAACATTTCTACCCATGGTGAGTATAGCAGGAACTCTACACTTTCCAAGAGCATAATACTTAAGCACATAATCTTTCATGCACATTAGCTTTTGGTGTCTTGACTCTGTTCCATTAAATGCAAGTGCTGTTACAAGAACAATCTTGGTATCAATTGGTTACATAATTCAGTGATCAGACCAATTGCAGGCACAAAGACTTATTAATGGATAACCAAAATCATCAAATGAGGGAGTTTTGCTTATCTACAAACTCCTCTAAGAACTGTAAAAAACAACTAATAAATGAGAACAAAAATGTTGTCTGAAAAAGAGTTTGAGGAAAGAGTTGTTGTTGATTTCACTTAAAAGGTTTCCTGAGAAATTCACTTCCCACTGAAAAATTGAAGCATGTACATGCTACAGGCTGGGTCCGACATGGTCAGCAGCCTGGCTCCAGAACTCATTTGCATCAGAAGAACACAGAGGTAGTGGTGTCAGCTAACTCTGGCAAGGAAAGCAACACTCCTATTGACAGGACTCGGTCTCTTCCTGCAAACATGCAAGTGTGGCAGCTCAGTCAGACTTGGCTTGGGTACTGCAAACAGGGAAAAATGTATGTCCATAGAAACTTACCAAGAGATTCACATCTGTATTCAGTTAAGGTCAGAGTCTTATTTTTTGTGCCCTGAACTGTGTCAACTGAAATGAATGTAAGTTAGATTTAAAATATTTTTAAATATTTTTAAATATCTATTATTTTTCTGCTTTTGAAAAGCCCTATTTCAATGAATAATATTTCAAATATTGAGATAACGCAATCTAAGAGTCACTATAAATAAGAAGAAGCAGACTCAGAAAAGGACAGAGAATTACATTTATCAAGTTTTTAGGAAAGTGCTCACAAGTCTTAGAGTTTAAAATGGGGAAATTGAGTGTTTCTGTTATATGAACAAATACCATATAATTTGCTGTTGAAGTCACCCACATATCAGATATGTCTGGGCACAGTGGCCAACTGAAGTTCAGAAACCCTTTGAAATTAAACCCTCACAAAGCTTGATTGCTGCCAGACAGTTCTTCATTTACAGAAGAAATAGAAATTATGTATCACTAGAAAGTATGTTGAACAAAAAGCGTGAAAGTGTGCCAGGTAGGATGAAACTACTGAAGCAAGCCCCAACTAAAAGCACAGCAGTCTTGAAAGGTTCACAAGTATTTGCTGTCCATAACCCCAGTCTTCCTGTATCAAAATATAAGATTATAGCAAAAGTTCAAAGCTACAACCATGCCATGAGGAAAAAATACAAATATTGTCTGTATGAAAACGGTCAGTGATGTGCTAACCTTGAACATGCAGATAAAATTTATCAGCCAAACAGCAGACAATTATGCTGAAGAGATTATCAGGGTCTCTCATTTTAGATTATTGCTAAATGTGTCCAGTTTCCAGTGCCTTAAAACAAATTCAGAGCTTAGTTAGATATCCTGGAAAACAAAGGAGTTCCTTCCTTGCTTGTGTCAGGCAATAAAAGCCCACTTTACTGTTTCAGTCTTTTTGCATTCCTTATTTATCCACACCAAAACCATCACCAGCTGTGCTTCATTTTCCTACTGTAAAGTGGACTTCAGCTGTAATAACTTCAACTGTAGACTGCAGAAAAAGTAATTGAAGACTGCACTTTATGTTCTTCCCTTCAATAATTTTAACTATGGTGATTTGTCCCAATTTAATTTGTGTTTACTGCAAATTGGACTCCACTCAGGTTAATTTTTGTTCACTGTGATTTTCTTTGGTCTAGACACAATATGAGTCTTTGGCAATAAACCCTCTAAGCTCTACTTCTTTATGTGGTTGGGAAGTTTACGTCATTTACAAAGGCTTAATAACACATCCATCATAATACAGTCAAAGAAAATGTACAATCTTTATGCCACTCTAGCATCAACATCATGAAAAGATTAATATTAAACATCATATAAAGAAAGTAATTTTTTCTGACCAAAAAATTATTATTTAGCATACCTGTTTGTTTGCCAAAAAGAGGGATTTTTGGAACTCGGCCTCAGAAGAAATTACCAGAAATGGAAGGGAATTTTGTTTCTTGTTCATTTGTTCCCAGCCTACCCTGTGTTTACAACCTGGTTTGCAACCAGGTTTTTTTTGTGAAGTTACAAGCAAGAGTTTCTCCTGTCTTGGGGTGCTCTACATTGCATAAGATGTCCCCTGGGGCCAAGGGACCAGGTGGAGGTGACAGATGGAGTGCAAGGAGGGCCAGCAGGCTCAGTGGGACTAGGAGTCTCCTAAGACTAGGAGGCAGGTAAAGTAACTGGGAAAAGAGATCTCTCTCACAACTGAAGATTCATCACAATTAGGAAGCTACTAAAAATATGTGAAGCACTTCAAAACAAAAGGGCCCAATAGCAATGACACAGACATGAGGGGAAAGATGTTTAATTTGTCTCAGTTCCTAGACAGACCTGAGATTTTTTCTGATTGATCCAAGAATCATGTTCTAGTTCCTTGCTTTTTGCTCTATCAAAACATAGGTTTAGAGACTGAAAATCTGTTATTTTTTGGTTTTCCGCTGTTCTCGTGTTAAGGAAAACATTCATTTCAGAACTCTTACTGACTTGAGGTCCTGCCACACAACTCAAAATTTATTTTGGAGGCTGGACAAAATAAAGTGAAATTTTCAAACAGGTGACCTCATTAAAGCCCTGATCAGTGTGCAGACACCAAATAAACTGGCTTTCATGTCTAAAGTGTTCTTGTTCTAAAAAGATCTCATAGGACTTTCAAATTTTATCTGTGATAGTCATTTCACCCACTAAATTAAAATGCCAGGTGCATGATGCTTAGAGAATGAACACAGAGCTGAACAACATCGAATACAGATACAGCCAGCTGGACCTTGGTAATACTTATCTCCATCAGTCCAGAAAGCAACAGCTGGAAATAAATGGAACATCTTTGCTGTTTTCCTGCTCCCAATACTGTTTCCCCATGTAACTCTGGCTTCTATCAACAAAAGTCTCCAAAGCTGTGAA
This sequence comes from Polioptila caerulea, assembly GCA_013397295.1. Classification (NCBI taxonomy): domain Eukaryota; kingdom Metazoa; phylum Chordata; class Aves; order Passeriformes; family Certhiidae; genus Polioptila; species Polioptila caerulea. Next base: position 97,885 of record VYXF01004480.1, on the reverse strand, counting down.
TTGCAGTTTTCTTTCAAGCCATTTCCTTTAGACAGCAGACTCTATTATTTTAAATATCAATATTTACATTTTAAAAGGCTTGTTTATTTGCCTTACGAAAAAAATGGATAAAAAGGAAGACGTGGAGAAATGGAATGTAAACATGGAGACTATAGCATGATGGGAAAACACATGTAATAATATATTTTTGCATGTATCTTGCTAAAAGACCTGGAAGGATGACACAAGGGAGATATTGCTTGCAGTAACAATATTTATTTACCAAAAATTGAAGTGCACAATATACAAATATGCCTCTGAAAAGTGTTAAGAAACCATATGCAAACTATTTCCCTCTGTTAAACTTCAGGAATATCACAGTGCTACCATGACCATTCTAGGCAGGTTTTGCTACTACTTTTAGAAAGAATTGGTTGTGAAAATTGAAGGTAAAAGAAGCAGGTAAAAATTTCCTCACTAATATTAAAAAAAAAACAAAAACTAAAAATGAAGTGCCATAGGACAGAGATTGTAACAGCAGGATTTTTCTATGAGCAGAAAAGTCAAAATATTAAAAAATTTAGAATGTCTGTGTATATTCAGTTAATTGTGTTTGAACAATTAATTGTTGAAAGGTGGTCTATCCAACAAACCAACAAACGATAAAAAATCTCAAACTCATGAAAAGTATCATAATTGTAATGAATACTGTATCAAAATCAAAACTGGAACATAAGCTATATATAGACTAAAACTGAACGAAATAAATGACCAATGAAGTAGGAGACATTGGTGTTATATTCAGAAGCATAACACAAAACTTACAAAAATTGTGCAATTTTACCTTGCTTTTAAGAGCATTATTTAGATACAGTTAGGTCATGCAAAGAACAAATGAGTTCATATTATTACTGATATTACATTCATATTCTTTGCTATTAACTGGTTCTGCAGAAATTAAAAAAAATGTTTTATTTACATAATCATTATTCCTCAGTCAGTCACAAAGTTGCTTTAATAAGAAAGGAAACAAGTATTTTGGTTTTTAGAAGGGTCAACTGAACATATTGAATTGCATTGATTCATAAACTCTTAAGGCTTCCTTCTTCCTATATTTATGTATGGTTAATTCAATTCTATAGCTACTAAAACTAGATAAATTCTACATCTAAAACAAAAACTAGCCTTCTAAAATATCCAGAATAGAGATCAAAAATTAATTTAAATTAATCAAAAAACATACAGAAGTCATGAGGAAGAAATGTTTTAGATGGAAATATATGTTCATATTATGTTTTAGACGGAAAAATATTTTAGTGGCTCATATAGGCACTGTACTGCCAATATTTCTAGAGTCTACTCCCAACCTTTTCAAAAATTAAAATGTATCCCAGGTCACCTTGTTGTCCCTATCCAAAAGCACACAGCTCCTCTGAGCTATCTGCCAAACCTCCTAGTACTGAAAACAAAGAACGTACTTGTAGCAGCTGATTCATCTCTTCCTTGTAGCACCCGCTTCATCCCTTCCTAAAATAGAATGAACTGCCCTCTGAAGAGAACTATTAACTACAGAGGACATTCAGGTGATTACTGTTGGGAGGTGTGACATCTACAGTCATGGCATAAGTTATTCAGCTCCTCTGTGCTTTAATTTTCTGTCACTGGAAGGGATTAATAGCATTCCTTGTTTTTCAATAATCTCTTGTCCAGGCAGAAAAACAAACGAACAAGAAAAAACAAACAAGCAAGAGGAATTGAAAACCTGCAAGGAGATTAGAGCTGTTTCCTTTATCATTTTTGACATTGAACATGGCTTCAACTTAATTTACAAGTGAATCCTTGTATATAAAATGCTATACATACAATAAAATACATTTTTCCAGAACTTGTAATACCCACTTAGAAGTTGGGAGGGAAAAGACTGCTCTTGCTCCCCTTTTTGTCCTGTCTAAAGAGCTACTGTCCCTTCCTTTGACTATAACAGAATTGCAGGTAGTCAGTTATGGGACACTCAGGCATTAATTAGTAGTTTTGGCACTTGAATCAAACACATCCAAAGTGCTGAAATAGAAAGCTAAAAATGGTGCAAAAGTCAAAGTAGACTTGGAGAAAAATTTGTGTATATTTCTAGAATTAGAAGATATTCCTACAGAACTTTTTTTTAAAATGTGGGAAAAATTTATTTATTTTCTACAAAGAAGTATTTTCCCAAGGGATCAGGTTAATAAAAGGACCCTAACTGCTTTCTCTGTTCTGAAGTCAATAGAGACTTTGACAAGATGATATTCAGATCCATAGTTTCAAGGTCAAAGTGAAAAAGAAGTATTTTTTTCTCATAATTTTTCTATAGTAATAGAAACCTATCCAAACTCTGCTTTGGATGAGACTGATCTGGTATTTTGCTTGGAAAGAAGGGAATTCAGAAGAGAATATTTTATTGCTGGTCTGTGTCTTCAAAGGTAAATAAGATGGTCACGCTGTCCTCATAAGTATTGTCCAATTTACCCAGAGCCTGTAGTCCATCTGTGCCTGTGTTCCATCAGCTTTAGGTGATGCCTGGTATGATATTGAGTTCTCAGCTCCTTCAGCTGCAGAGCGAGATTGCACAATCAAAACAAAATAGAGATACTCAGAGATGGAGTTTACTGGTGTCGTGGCCACATATGAGCACATAAATCTACAATTCAAGCCTAAAAACAAAAAATTCATCTCACCTGCACAGGCTTTGCTTGTGACTATAGTATGACCTGGTTTTAGCATGGAAGAAGTATCTGATTTTTAACAATCATATCACTTTTGAAGAGGTAGAGATCTCCAGAGCAATATCATGCTCTTCTTTCCCAAAGAAATATATCAATGACTTCTTACAGCACAAAGGACCAAGCTGACAAAGAAAACTTGTGTATGAGAAGAAAAATCCTGTATGACAAAAAATTACATTTCAGCAAAGTTTTTTACCCAAATTGTGTGGGCCTAAAAGCACAGCCAAGTGCATGCGTGAACACACAACCTTCAGGCTCGAATTGCTTTGTAACACACACACAATACCAGAGATGTCAAGCTGGTAAGCTGCAGTGATTTGACAAAAGCAGAAAGGGGGAAAGAGGAAAATGTGAGACACTTGGGTGAAATAAAGGAAGTCTGGGCTTAGAGCACCAAATTGCAATGCTTCTTGTGTACTATTCAACATTTTCCTGTGCTAAAAGGCCACCCTAGATTTATAGCATATGAGGGTGTTTATAGTATAGACCATAAACTGCTGTCTGAAATATTTGGCACAAATGTATTTCCAAAGATGAAAAATGGCTTACAACCAAAAAGAAATTTAGGCATTTGAGGTCATTGCTTTTACATACCTCAGAGTGTCCTTGGCTTTAACTAAGCACAGGCTTGTTAGCAACATCTGAGAAAGAGCATATCAGATTTTAACTATAAAAATTGATTCCTACTAGTTTATTCTCTCTTCTTTATTTCAACTTTTATTTTCTAAAAATAAAAAGAGAATCTTTGTAATATTCTACCTTCTGTTTTTAGTTCCTGTAAATCAAAGTCTACAGAGGCCTAAAAAATGAACAGAGGAATTTCTCGTGGTTGTCCTGCGAAAAATTAAGAATTAAATATTGAAATAAGACTGTCTAATTTAAGCACAGTTCAATATAAGAGTTTTTCCAAGACTATTAAAGGATGGTTCTGTTAGGCCCATCACTTGGCATATACATCACTTAGAGTGAGATGTATTCTGGATGGGACAGAGCTATGCAGATTGAAATGAAAAAGATTATTACATTTGTAGTGATGTTACATTACTAAAGAACTGTGCTTTAAGCATACATTAATTTTCATGCAAATTCTGTATTTGGGAGGATTGTTTTAATTATATAAATGCTGATAATATGTGGCAAAAAACAGAAAAAAAAACAGCAACAAAATACTTAGAACTTTTCAGCACAGATTTCCTGGAAGTATTCAGTGAGTTCGAAGTCTGGTCTAGATCTTCAGGTTGCTCCTTGCAAGCAGAAGCCTCAAGAATAAAATGCAGCAAGTACTTAAAAGGCCCAGGAGAGTACTGGAGTCTAGAACAGAAGATAAAACACACAAGCCAGAGGGCCAGGCTAGGTAGCTGCTGCCCTTGGAATGTATGCATAGCCCAGGATTTAACATCTGGCTGCTGCAGAGATCCCATGGGCTGCCATCATAGGTCCTCAGTGTCTTTCTTGCAGCTTTTAAAAACAGTCCAGGTTAACCTACTAAAAGGAGCAGATTTTTTCCTGTCTATGAATCAGCCACTTTATGTTTAATTTTGCAGTACTGTGGCTAGGCTGGTTTTCCTATTAATATATTCATTAAGAAAAAAAGAAAAAAAAGAAAGATAGATAAAATAAGAGGGCAAAGGGATTTCTTTGTAAGCAACCACCACTTTTTCAGATTCTAACAGATGCCAGATTGTCCCCCAGCAGCAATCTGGTGACTCTGTTCACCATTGTAGCACACCAAAAACACCCTTGTTAATCAGACCAACCAAATTAATTCAGCTCTGTTATTACTTGCTGTGGCTGGATTTTTTTTCAAAATACACTGTGTATATTCATTAAATATGAAGAAAGAGTCCACATGAATATTAAAGTTATGTCATTAAGGAGGAGAGGAGAATTAATATAGCAAAATCACTGTAGTAAAAATTTTTATAGACCATTTTAAAATTACATGTTTTTTCATATTTAGAATTGTCCAGAAGGTACATGAAATACCAGACTTATAGACATTAATATTGTTTATAATACTCCTTAAGTAGATTATAATTTCCTCTGGCTGCTCTGCTGGTGTAAAGTACTGTTAATATTTTATAGGTAAAAATTTATCTAAAGATTTAAAAATATCAGAAGGCTGATCTTGGGACAGACAAATATTGATCCTGAAAGAAGCTTAGGATGTTTCCATTCTCTTACATATGATTATCAAAAGAATTTTCTCTACAAATTTATCCTCTCAACATATTTATTGATCTTGGGGATTGTGGGTCTGAGAGAGGGGCAGATTTGGTAACCTGTACACCAGAGCTAATCCCATCAATGCTGCCCCTGATGGTGACTGTTGGCCACTATTTACAGGATGTGATGTCTATGAATGCACCTTAGCTAACCCTAAATATAGAGGCCAATATAAGCTGGTGCAGGTCAGAGCTCACTCCATGTGATTTAAAAAGGTTACATTTCATAAAGAACTGCAGGCCAGTTGAGAATGATCAGCCTATGCATTTCTGCATTTTCCCTGACTTCTCCAAAGTTTTATCTTTCTTCTTTATTAGCATGATGGCTTTCAGATTTAGGATCAGAAGTGGTTTGGAGAAGCTAGATTATTTTCCTTGATAAAGATATGTTGCTGTCATTGAGTTCTGAGTATAGAAGATACTAAATGAATATTCTATCAAGGCATTTAGAGTCCCAAGCATAAGCACAAAGATATACAAAACTCATTCATATGAACATCAGATGAATCAAAACATTTTCCAGTGTACTTTTTCACCCTGCATTCACCCTCTCTGGGCTTTCTCTTGAGCAGTGTTTGCCCAACATGCAGTGTTTGCTACACATGCTGATGGTTCATCAGCAACCCTGTTTTATCCTGTCTCCTACCTACAGGCACACAAAACTTTTCAGAGCAGTAGCTGTCTGTCCATGTCAGATCCTACATTTTCTTTTCAGCACAGAGTGTTTTAGCTGAGAAAAGAGATTATGTATTTCTTATGAAGCTGCTAAGAGCAATAGGCTTACACTACCCAGTTTATTGACCACTCAGCTGGATTTAGTACAATCCATGCCTACAATAAAATAGTCATTTTTCCAAATACTGGTGTGATATCTATTTAGCTGCCTGTCAGCATCAATAAGAATGCCAAAGCAGTAGGACCTTTCACCCTGAGAGACCTTATAGAGGAGATATTAACCTTGCAGAGATATAAACCTGAATTGTAGAATACATTATGGAATAGTGACAGGGGAAGCATAGTGTCTAATCCCCTGTAAAATGAAAATATCATCTACAGGAAAAATGCTTTTGCTTTCTAAGTGTAATATGAAGTTCTCAATTCATTAATTTTTGACTAGACACTTGAAATTTTGTCTCAATTTCTATTGATTACAGTCCATATGATCTCACAATAACTCCATCACAATTTCTCCACTGTGGATCAATATTTTATTCAGTTTGTTAAGTACAATATTCATTTCTGCTCATGTGGAATTTTATGTGTGGTCTCTGCTTTTGTCTGTCTGCTAGCACAGGAATACTGATGGAAATTAATGGTGTAATCAACCTCTTGTTTTTTCCTTTTATCTGTAAAAGTTGAGACTTAAACCAAAATTTTAGATGACTGAATCAGATTCAGGGAGGAGAGGAAGGAATTCACAATCTGAAATAAGATCTAGATGAAATACAAAAATGGCATTTTCATTTCTTAATTACATCAAATTAATAGTCTCAATAGCCAGAGCAGATTTTATCTGGCACTAGTAAAGCACTTAGAAGCAATTGCACAATCAGTGTCCTGTAACAGACCATTTTACTCCTATTAGTTAAAGACAGACTCCCATTTGAGTCTTTGATGTATTTATTCCTACTACTAAAAATCACTGCTGCATTTTAAACCCTCCAGGTATAGTGATTCATGCACTATTTTTGTTTCCTTTGGCCTAATTGTATATCCCAGAAATATCCCATCCATTTTGACTGAAATGTGTAACTCCATACAAAGTTTTATTTTGACATAATTAGTTAAAATGCATTTCAGTTTGCAGAAACAATCAGCCAGTGCCTAATTGTGGAGGTATATTGCTCAAGTTATGGAAACCAGGAGAGGCCCATACATGGCTTAATGTATTCAGACAGGACACTTTAGAGACTTGGTGTTTGGATGATTAGTAGAGCAGATGTTAAATGAATATTTTTAAATTATGTTTTCTAATTTGTAAATATAATTTTTCCCTTGGTCTTCAGTATGATAAACAAAACATTCATGAAGTTGGAATCAGAAAATTCTCTTTGTTGCATAATTTCTGATTCACCGTTGTCCAATTACCTGGCCCCACCAGGCTTAAAATTGGAAAGAGAATGTAATGGGTTTTTTTCATTACTACAGCACATCCTGTTATTTTATCTGGATAGGAAAAGAGTGAAATGAGCCCAGCAATATTTTTAAGCAATCCAAAGGTGATTTTTAAAGGCTGGAGTGGAACTAAAAATCAAAGGAATAAAATTAGATACAGCAGAAATTAAGCCAAAATGGGAACTGATATGATGAGAAAGGATGGACCATGCCAGCCTTTGGTTTTGTTGTTTCATTTATGTTTGTTTGTTTGTTTGTGGGTTGTTTGTGGGTTGTTTGGGTTTTGATTTGGGTTTTTTTTTTGTTTCATTTGGTTTGGCTTGGGTTTTTTGGGGGGATTTTTTTTGTTTGGCTTGGGTTTTTTGTTATTATTTTTATTTTTATTTTTTTCTGAAATTAGAAAATAGAAGTGATGGAAACTGAAACAGATTGCTGGAGGATCCTATGGCAAAGAAACAAATGCTTTCTTGTTTCTCTGCCTAGTCTTTGGACTCACAAGCCTTAAGGAACTCAATAAGTTACTAAAGACCCCTAAGAACTTTCAGGAGATTATAGCACTGAAATAAATCGTGATTTGTCTTCCTTTTTCTATTTTTTAAACACAATCTTGATAACAGCATGGAATAAGACAAACTCACAAAAATGTGAAAGCTCATTTCAGCTTAAAAAAGGTCACTGAGGGACACACATCTGAACGAAGTGGGGTGTCCTATTCTGGGGGAGGTTTGGACCTACTGTGCTTACACTACTTTGATGATCTCTTCTTATCTAATAAATTCAATGTTTTTGGGACATACAAAAGTTGTTTCCCACTGTAAGCTTGCCTTGTACCAGTAAGTTGATAGATGTATGATCTAGGCAGACCCCTGAGATCTTCAGGTGTGACATCAGGGCTAGAACTACTCTGTAGTAAGTACACATCTAGAAATCCTACACCAATGTAAAAAAAAAAATCCCCAAATCTTTTTAGACATGATTTCATGTCAAGGAAAGAGAATATGCCCAGAACTATTGTGTTTGTTTCTCTCCCTGGTTTGTCAGAAGCTTGTAAAGCATTCTTATATTCAGATGTCTGAAAAAGAAATAAACTTCTGGTTTCTACCAGAGAAAGATAACAAGTAAAAAAAAGATTTTATTTTAACTTCTCTGTCAAAGAAAACTCTCTAAAATATTTTGATCAATTTTTTTTTTTTATATAAAAGGTGTATTTTTGTGTTGGATCCTTAAGACAGGGAATTGAACTGCATTACAGCAGTTCCAGGGATAATTGCTTTTTTCTTGCTGATGCAGATGCACCAATTACTATGTAAAAATTGAATTTGTTCTAGCACTTTCCCAATTAATTTTTCTTTTTTCTAAGATGTGGAATTACAGAAAACAATCCCCAACATAATTTCAGAGAGCTCAAAAGAACTTCTCCTTTATCCTCCCTATCTTTTCATAAAGTTATATTTTTTTAAATTAAAATGCATATCAGCCAGATTTTTAAAAACAATATTACTTCTCCTGCTCTTTATGTAATTTCTACTGTGCTCAGGCGAGCAGGAGATATTTTTTAAAAGTTTGAACACTTTTACTAGCTTTAAGTAACTGTAAACTTTGCTCTGCATTTACAAAATTCTCTGCATAAAGCACACAAGTCTATATCATGATGTGATTTTTCACTCACTGGTTCCACAGACTGAAGAAAGTAAGGGTTGGAGCTCTGGTTTGGATCATTGTCCAGTGAGAAAAGCTGTCCTACTGAGAATCAAAAGGACAGTGCCAGTTTCCTGCTTGACTTGAATGAGTTCAGCTCCTTCTTAAAAAATTTGCTTCTTATAAAGAGATTTTATTAATGGTCTCACTTACTAAAACCTGACCAATCTTGGTTTTTTTTCAATGTGCTGTATCATTAAGAACTGTAAAAACAAACAAACTGACAGGCACATGAGAAACAGCACTTTAAAAGAACAGATTCATAATATTTGAGGTTTGGAGAGTCGTTCTGTTCTCTTTCCAATAGTTTAAATGACATTTTGAGGCCAGAAGGGTTATTAACAACTTAGTTTTAAAGCTCTTAAAAATCTAAGCACTGACTGGATTAACTACGAGGGTGCAGAGGACACGTTTCTGTTTCTGACTTCAGCCACTCCCATGTCTGTCAGAATGGCTGAATTAGGGCTGAATCTGATTACTGTATTAAAATGTAGAGTAACAGTAGAAGCAAATAAAATGCTGGCTCCAGGGAGTCCCCTGGGTTACATATAAGTCTGCAGTCCTGTCATTGCTTCTCTGCTGTTACAAACCTCCACCAGTGTGAAAGAGTCAGAAGTCCTCTGGCTACAGTGAAATTGATATCAATAAGTTGTTTGTGCTGATCCTGTACAAAAAGTAGTAGCTGGGACAATCATATAACACCAAAACTACCACCAGTTCAGTGATGAGATCAGATAGAGAAAAAGGCCTTTTCTACCACCAGCTTCTGGTACACCCTGAGCAACATGCCAGAAGTATTAAACTAATTATTATCTAATATTATGAGGAGGGGTTTTTTTCTAAAGATGTTTTTAACTTTGTAAACTAGTCTTTCTAAGTAGATCACAGGAGGTCTTTGTTGTTTTTTGGTTTGTTTGGGGGTCTTTTGGGGAGAGGGTTATTCTTTCTCTTTTTGTTAGTTCATTTGTTATATTTGTTTCCACAGAATCCCACTGAAAAGAAAAAGTTTGCAGGATTCCAACATTTTAGTGCATTTTAGTATCAGCACAGCCTGGAACATGATAAGTAACCCTGTCCTTAACTCCTGCAGTGGAGAAACACAGTGAGATGAGAAATTAGCAAGTCAGGAGAGGTGAGGAAAACCCCCAGAGCTTTTTGACAAATGTGATAGCATATCCTAAACTGGGTTTTCTTTTAAGTATTGGGCTATACCTATACACACGCACACAAGATAAGAATTTTTTAAGGAGAGCTGATATTAGATTGTCACAATGAAGAAAAGACAGGCATTTTCTGGAACACAAAACCACTTTTCAGGTTTAAAAAAATGAAGAGATAAAAGTAGCGAAGAAAAGCACAGTTGGGAACAGCTTCCTATCTGGTTACATTATTTAAAGAGAGGGGATGCCACAAAAAATTGTCTGGTACTGGTGAAAAGAGGAGGATGTTGCTTAGGGAAGAGAAGGCAGGGAAGGAAGCTACTGTATCCTAGAATTAGGAAATATGTAGTTGTTAAAAACAAAACCCTGGATATGAAAAGCGTCCACTTAAGTGGTTAAAAATTCTGAATTTGATTCAGCAACTTGCCAGGATCTCATAATCTAGAATGGACTAGATTATGTCCAAATCTCCTTTTGGATCACTCAGGATCCTCTTCATATATCCATATTTTGTGGCTTCTTATGTCTGTACTGAAAACTAAAGAAAAATAAGTACCTAAATGACCATTAAATTTTTTCTTGGTGTCAAAATAAGTAAGGGACCAAGTGGAATAATTGTAAATTATGTTTATTTAGAAAATATTAAGCCTCTGGATTTGAAACATCAGTAAGGTCTCTCCATTGCCAGATATTTTTTGATCTGAGAGAGAAGAGCAAATCTGCATAGGAGACTTCAGGGATAAACCAAACCTGAACTAGACATTGAAATACATGCTTGTTTCCCCCTTCACTGACAGCTGGTGACAAGATGATGTAAAGCTGCATTTATCATCTACTTGTAAGAGATTATGCAGTTGTCAAAAGAGATGCCAATAGAAGCTTCGGCAATTGCTTCCTGAAAGATTTTGGAGAAAACCATTGAACTGTATCTGGGTTTTGATAGCTCTTTACAGCTGTACACATCTGGGCAGATGCTGTGGTTACCTGTATCTTTCGTCCTGTCTGGGTATGGAATGGCTGCAATGACAATGAGGTGTAGCAAACACTTTCTTTATATACTATGATTTCAGTGTCATCCATTATAAAGCACACAATCTCTCTCATTATTCTTCATAACTGTATGTCTGGATTCCCACAAATAAAACTATAATTAATTATGCTTTTGTTTAACATGATTTAAAATTGCAATGATGATTATTATCTTCCTTGGTTACTCCAAGTGCTTACTGCTGAGTTGCAGCCCTGCAGCAAGCTCTCTCTTTCTCTTTTTCTCTTTTTATTTTAGAGACATACTGTCTCTAAAATAAACATTTTTCTACTCTGTAACAACATCAAGAAAGTAGATAACCAATGTAGTCTAATTTTTCCAGATTATGTCTATAGTCTTGTAAACACTTTCATTTAAGCAGTTATACAAAACTTGAGGTCATTTATATGAGGGGAAATGAATAATACAAAATAGTCTTTAAGAGAGGACATTTATTTATGAAGGAAGAACACAAGCTTTTATTTCCCTAAACACAGTTTAAAATATATAAAAAAGCCACTTGGAGTTTTATTCTCAGATTTTCTGTGTCTTAGGCACAATTTTCAGCTCTGCCTGTTCTATCATATCTGTGACTAAGGATACCTGCCCCCCTCTAGGATTAAATCTCCAGCGTCTCTCCTGCCTTTCTTTTCAGTTTCCAACTTCAGCTCATGAACCGCTTGCCAAGCAGTCCACTACTTGCGGCATTCTAAGTCTCAGGGAAAAAAACCCCAAAACTCTGAAGGTAGGCTCAAGCCAAAATCACCATATTTGCAGGGGAAGATTGGATATTTTATGATTCAAGCATGGATTCAAAGCCAAAATTTTGTCCTTGGTTTTTTTACATGCCCAGCCAATATTCTTAAATATCACATTCTGCATGTAGCAGGAATGAAACAAAGAGCCAGAAACTGTGTTCCAAGTCTTCTTCTAAGGCCTATATTCACTAACTTTGTAGTTAAAGCATTAGTTGGGCTGTCCTATAATACAATAAAGCAGAAAGGCCTGTGACTTATGTTGCTTTATTGTAAATTCAAATAAGCCAACATTCGATAAGAAGAAGTTAAATGTAATCCATTACAATTTTACTATGAACTTTGTCTCAACTTAAGGAAAAACATTTGCTCCTGTATGAGAGATTTTTAGATTAAAAATCATATAGCAAAAAATAACCAATTTGTGAGAATTTTTTTTTTTTAATGTAGAGATGGGTTAACTTCAGAATCAAATATAGTACAAGCATATTAGAGAGAACTCTGAAAAGGACAGGGGGATTCTTCCCAATTTCTATTTCACTCTATTTTTCCTTCCCTTCTCTTTTCCTTTTCCTATTCCTTGTCTTGTAATTGAGAAACAAAAAATCAATTTCCAGAAGTTTTCCTGGTTAGCCTGTCCTGTGTGCAATTGATCATCCCATGTGAGGGAAGAGACAACCTCCCTCTCCTCTGCAGACACAGACCATGAAGTGACTTCACTAAACCATTCCACTTTGATCCATGAGCAGAGAAGTTTTTAAAAGGCAGAGTGGTTGTGTGCATGGAAACAGCAGGGAAGGAGCAACTCTGTATAACTCTTTGTAAAACAAGCCAGGACATTCATTTCTTGCACAAGCAACAAGACTCACCCCAGAAGAATATCAATTTGGGAGTTCAAAATTACACTGAAAGGAAATATAACGGATTTTTTTTTAAATATTAAAAAAAATTAAAGGGTGGGTAGATGTCATGGATTTTTTGTCACAGCATCGTCATACAATACAATTTCATACATTTCTCTAACAGTCTGGCTATGGATAAGCTAGGAAGAAAAATGAGATATGGTGAAGATTTTTCATTGCTGTGTACCTTGGAAATTTATTTTCAGTATCTTTTGACTTGGGCAAGATGTCAAAGAATTAATTAGATCCCAGCTTTACAAAAAGACGCATTGACACTGTTTAAATTGTTGCTCGTTAATACTTTGTACTACAGAGTTCTAGTTTTATTTCCTTGCAATTTCTGTTTTGCCTTATAGCAGTGGTATTTTGCCACCCTTCTTGGAGGAGGCAAGGATGAAATTAATCCAATTATTCAATTACCACTCTCTGAAAAGATCATTTCTCGTATGGGGAGGAGTGGGAACAAATCAATCTCCTCACTGATTAATTGAAGGTGGGTTTTCTCATGCAGCACTTTTAGAGGGCAGAGAAGATCACAAGGACCTTAGGGGAATCAGCATCTTCATCATGTCAAAGTGCCTGCTCTCATACCCTGACAGAACTGAATTGTTAAGGAGTGAGATCCTGTTGATTTATATACATTTTTTTAAAAAAAAAGTGTCAGTGCATCCAATCCTTTTATAAAAATTGTTGGTTAATACATTGAGGTGAAATGTATAAGGTTCTCGTTTTTTTGGAAAAGACAAATACTTGATTGAAAAGACTTGCAAACTGTTGTTTGCAATTTTAGCTGAAATTCATCATTTAAAGAAAAAACTGAATTTAGGCACATGTGCTCTGTCTATAGTCATAAAGTGAGATGAGCAATCCAGAAGTGAAGTGAGAACTTCACTGAGATTTATTAATCTTTGAAAGAGCAATATAAATTTCTCCTGTCATTTTGTGAAAGAAAGCTAATATGGATTATCCTGACTCTCATAAGTGCTTCAGCAAATGCACACACACAGTTTGTGGTGATTGGGAATGGGGCTAAGGCCGAGCCTCATCCCCAGTGGGCTACAGCTGTGTAGGACAGGTGAGCAGTGTTAAAGTTAAAGGAACCTGGAATGCTGAGGGGTACGGACCAAGCAGAGAAGGGTGGAGAGGGCACACAAGTGTAATGCATGCAGGGTGAATGGGATAAAGGTTGTGTGGAAGAACAATCGAGTGCTGATGCTTGGAACCATTCATGGTGTCAGCTGTACATTCTCCTTCAAGCAAATTAGCTTTTTTTCTGATGAACAGGCACTTTGTTATTTGGGCTCACATCTTCCCTTCTGTTTCATGTGTAAATTCTTATCTATTTAAAAAAAAAAAAAAATATCCAGATGTCTAGAACATATTTCAAAGGACTCCCTAACAGTCATTTTGATGCAATACTCTATTAGTGAACACAATGGTTTGTCTGTGTAGTTTTAATTAACTTCTTGTGAAACTGACCTATATTTATTATTATATTTATATTTATTCGTAAATAACCACATTTCCAAAATATAGGAAACTTCACCCTATAAGTTTAACAGATAAGAAAAGTTTGGTTTTTGTACTGTTCTTTAATTATCCGTGAATGACACCATGATGATGGCATTTTTGTGTTAGCTTTTTACAAATTGTTAATGTGCCTTGAAAACAAGATGATGAACTGTAGGCAAAGCAACTCATTGAGAAGGATTGACTGTTATTGTGAAACTAAGATTCATTTCAAGAAAATTATTTTCAACAGTGGTAAGACCGTGTTACGCATAATCAATGCTCCCAGGAAAAATGAGGGATAAAAACCCTGCTGTTGTCATTGAGAGATTTGCTAAGTAATTCAAAGATGAGAAAAATTCTACTAGCAATCTTTACTCCCTGTTTTTTTTCAGGAATTGGATTTAGTCACTCTGACCTAAAATCAAAACATTCATTGCTGTTTATCTCTTAAGAAGCTTATTGAGCTTGACTGTCAGAAGAATTAGTCTGCACTATGGCAATACAACTGACATGAAGAGAATTGAAATCTAAAACTGTTCAGGTCTGGTACAAAATGTTATTATATATGAAAATAATCTAATCATGATTGGACAGCTACATTTTGTGTACTGAATCTGGCAGGTAACAAAACCAAATAGAAAGGTAAGAGAGTTCTCTTATTCATATGTTACAAAAGGACAGTTATTGATGGTACTTTCTTTTTTTTTTTTTTTTCTTATTTTCTTCCTAATATAGGCCAGAATTCTGTCCATTAATAAAAAATACTATTCTTAATATACTGTATGGTAGTTCATCTTTAAAAGCAAGATCGTTCTACTCATTGTATGTGAAAGTGAGAAATTAACAAAAAAAAAAATAAATTCAGATGTTTGGGTACCCATGACTACATCTTAACATAAAATTATATTATTGAGCAGCCTTTTAGGTAATATACTATCTTAGGGGTTTGAGTTGTTTTATTTTGCCTGCAAGACTTTTTAATAATTGAAAATATATTCAACAACTTCTAGAAAAAGGATGTTGTAGTGAAACTGAAAACAGAGTCACCAACCAACCCTCACAAAGCCTTTAAATAAATGTTCATCATTTCCGAAAGAAGTAGCTTTTAATAACATTTCACAGATGATTGACAAGCATTTACCCATCTAAGACCAAACTCCTGAAGAGGAAATTGTCTTAAGTAGATAGCCTCCTCATATTGTCAGCAGACCTTAAGCATGTGGTTTAAATTTAATCATATTTACAAATGCTGTCCCAAAGCTGAATGCTTTCCTTAACTGTCAGCTGTAAGAGAAGAACTTGTGGTTTTTCCTATTTACTTGTAGAACATCTAGCAAAAAGCAACTGATGGTTCAATTCAGACTCTGGATATTAATGCACTGCAACTTAACATACAGAGGATACCACTGCTTAGGATAAGTAAAAATAAAAAAACTAAAAAGTCCATATAATTAATAGTATAGCCTAAGTATCACAAGCCTCACAGCTCTATCTTTCCTCCTATCTGATAGCTAAAATGTAAAACAAATAGTCTCCCTAAAGAAAAAAAACAAACCTACTGAAGACGTGAATGGAATATGCAGAGCAAAAACTGACAAACACTGGTCAAAGCAAAAGATTTTCCTGGAAGCTGATGACTGACTGGGAAACCAGAATGCCAAAAGACCTGCCCCAGTAACCTCCTCCAATCCTTATTTCCCTAAAGAAATGTCTTGTTCCAGAGGATGTCAATCCTGGAGCCCGTTTAGGTTTGGGGTTTTTTTGATCTAAGATAAAAGTTTTATATGAGTATCTTTGATTGGTAATGGTAGTGGCACAAGATCAGTTACTCCATATATGAAGTTTCTGGGTGGAAATTTTATCTGAGAAGATGTCACTTTTCCTCATTTATCAAAAAAAATATCAAAATTTTTTGGTTCAGAGGAAAGTAGAGCTTTTATCAATGTTTAAACATTTCCAGAATAATTCTGGTGAGATAAGGGGATGTATTGTTGATTTTACTTTGAAGAAAATGTAGTCAGAATTTTGACCATCTACTCAACAAGTCTGGAATCCTGCTTCCACAAAGTAAGCCTCTGAAAGTGAATATATTTATTTTTATATATATATGTATGCATGAAAGACTATTTTGCAGAATAAAGGACACATTTCTGAATTAATTCCACTGTGTAGCTTGAGGTAAAAAATTCCTTCATAATTTCAATAAATGATCAGTTGGCTACATGGACTTACTCTCCTTTTATCTTTCACAGCTTCCCTGCAAACAGCTCTGAACGTGCCAGATCTTGGAAGCAGGCTGAAATCTGGCTGGTGACAGTAAACTTAGATTACTCCTGAAAGAAATATTCTGCTCGGGAACAGAATTGAATTACGAATTTTGATTGTGATCCAGTTTTGCCAGTGGAAGGAAATAATTTTTATATAAAGACAGCAATTTTGACACACTGTTTTCACACGCCTTTATTTAAAAATAAAACAAAACTACATTTAGTCTTAAGACATTACTTTGAAATGAATGCCCAAAAGTTTTCACTTTGAAAATACAAACACATTATCCAACCTTTTTGCAGCCAAGTTTTAGTAAGTGATTCAACAATCTCCCCAAGTCTATAAGTTCCACACATCGACTAAAAATCACTAGAAAAATCAAACAATATTTCAAACTTGAATTTCAAAAATGCTTATGGCATTTAAATAATAAAACCTTCAGAGAATACTAAGGAAGGGAAAAGAAGTGGAGGAAAGATTGAAAAAGATTTTTCTCATGTTCTTATATTTTTCTTTTTTTAGTTATTTACAATACATTACTTTTTTCCCCACTAGAAACAAGTTAAAATAGAATTCACCAGGTAAGAAAAGTGAGCTGACAAGCCTTACATTTTTTGAACACAGTGAAAAGTTTGATAAAAAAAAAAAAAATGAAAGAGCTGTTAGTATCTCATTTAAGTACTGTTAGCTAGTAGAGCTAACAAGTAATATTAGCAAGGATAATGTTGGCAAAAAAGTATGTGTGTGCTTGAACATTTTAATAAATATATATTACATAGTAAAATTACTATAAATTTTTAGTGCATTATGAAGCATTATATAGATGTTAATTATTATGTCTGCTTTAGTGATGTAGTCCCTTCTAAATCTCACTCTTTCAAATATTTTATACTTTAAATAGAAAAATCATGCCAGAGGATATATTAATATGCCTTATACATACAATAATAATATGTATTAATATATTAATATTAAGAAATGGAAAACCATCTCCCCTTACTGGCTATTATATATAATTAGCTTCAGAGATTATTCTGTTTGAATAGTTTTGTCCTAGGATTTTATGAGTTTTTTGCCCTACTAAACCTAGATCATACACTGAATGTAATTAAAATATAATGTACTTCAAACTGAGACCTAACAACAGGAATTTAGTCACTGACAGTGCAGTATGGTGTTATCCTAAGTGATGAGGCATTTTGTTTTAATTTTAAATGATCAGTACACAGGTGAAGCATGCTTTATGGGCAGGCCTGCAGAGGGAAAGTGTCTCTCTTTTCCCAGAACACACATAAAAGACATAAAATGCCATATAAACATTTTCCACATCATCATCTTTCCCAGTAGGACCACTTCTGAGGGAGAAGTTTTGTTTTCTAGTCTTGTTTAATCTTCATGTTAAATTTTCCTGCAATAAAAGGTTGCCTGCTGTAAGTTGTGTATAGGTGGGGGTCTATTCTTTCCAGTTCATATCAAGTTCACTCATCCCTAGGTCTTTCCACATTATTATGCCTCAGGCTCCCTCTTCTTCCAAATCCTTCTCAAACAAAAGTCTTAAAAAAATTAAAAATTACTCACTTTCTAGGTTATCTTGCCTGTTTTGATCCCACTTAATTTTAATATTTTTATTTAAGCAAATTAAT
Organism: Polioptila caerulea; assembly: GCA_013397295.1. Taxonomy (NCBI): domain Eukaryota; kingdom Metazoa; phylum Chordata; class Aves; order Passeriformes; family Certhiidae; genus Polioptila; species Polioptila caerulea. The sequence goes on along the minus strand of VYXF01004480.1, from coordinate 79,839 downwards.
TTAAGTAAATGTTTTGATACGACTATCTTGTCAAAGAGTATAAGTCTTGTTTATTATTTAGCTAAATAATGGGGTATTTGCCTCATAGCAGGTACCTACCAGATGAGCATGAATGTGAAAGATTGGACTTGACTGCTTGTCCAGTAGACGAGACACAAAACTTTAACAGTACTGTGAGGACTCTACTGCCTTCCTCTTCTTGAGGCCACTGAGATGTATGAGTAGAATTCAGTAGCTCTCAGATCTTCCTGCTTGAATCGTGAATAGCCCCAGCTGCATATGGCAAAAAATAAGATTTACAGCATTTGGCACCATTGGTGAGAAACAAATCTGAATTTTCTTTTGGCAAAGATTGATGTTCTAGAAGCCAGACAAACCCTGTTAGCCCAGCATCTAAGGGAAGATGTTCCTCCACAATGATACAAGAACTACCTTGAATTGGAAAATAATTTGAAAAAAAAAGTATCTTTCTTGATTAGAACACCCAGGCAGACACCTAGGAATGGCTCCCTGGATGAGTGAAATTATCTATGCAGTAATTGTGTAAGGAGAAGTGCTGATTTTGAAAAAATGCTTTAAGTACGTTATTAGGGACAAATTCTCATCTGGGGATCTTGATTCCTGCAAATCTTTTGGCCTTTTTGTTTTGTGGTTTTGTTTTTGGTTTTTTTTCTCAGTTATTCTAAGCATGTTTATATATTGAAGAGTTACCAATTTATATTCATGTCAGATTGTATCTGAGTTCTGTCCCACAGTTTCCTGGAACCAACATATAAAAATATTTATATCTGCCAAAGCATACAATTTTATGTCCCAGGTAAAAGCTGAGGTTGGAACTAAAACTTTCATGGAGAACAAGGCTGAAGCACTCATCCTACACAACAGGAAATAAACTGGCTCATATATGAGACTTATGTTCTACAGTCAGTAGTGATAGGGGTATTTGCAAGTCTCTTTAAATGAAAGTGTAAAGATTTCCACAGGTGTGTACTGGAGACAGAATCCTTCATACAAATATGGCTGCTCCATTCATATACTTATCCCCTGTAAAATGTAAAAATGGTTTTAAGGATTCTTATCACAATGATTACTTCAGCATCTTCTTGCCTTTCATGTATGAAATAACTATATATTATTTCATGGCAATCATTGAACTTTTAATAACAGTGATCACTCATTTTTTGTATTACCCTTTCTTTACTTTCTACTTTTTATTTTCCTGGGATGGTGTATTGCTACATCCTCCAGATTAACAGGAAAATATATTAAATAAATCTGTAAGATAATAATTAATGACATTTTTTAAAAATTAAGCCATATTCTGGAAGAATACAATTTGAAAAATGCAAATAATACTGAAGGGTCTAAATGACAAGGAATACTAAGAATTCTAGCCACTCTTTAGTAAGTCCAGTGAATGTTTTACAGTAGACTCACAGGATCTAAATTAAGCCTGAAGAGAAAAAGTTAATTTTATTCTATCACTCAGGATGATTAGTCATATTTCTGAATTCTAGGCCTTTCCTACAGCACAAAACTAAAGGAAAGTGCACTGTTAGGGACACAGAGAATGTATTCTACATTTTATTGGCAGGGCAAAGGATAGAGTACCATTCTTTACCTTTCTCCACAGAACTGGACTTCCTTTTTCCCTGTAGCTGAAATACAATATCCACTGAAAAAAAAATGCAAGAGTGATCTGATTTGGAGTCCATCTGCATGAACAGTGAACCAGCCTTGACCTTCAAAAGCCTCACAGTGCCAGGAGAGTAGAAGACTAAGGAACCACTGGAAACCCATGAATACTTCAATTTCTCAGTAATCCAGCTTTCTCACAATCCCACCAGCTGCCTGCTTGGTGCAGAACACCTTTGTGCACTCAGTGGCCAGGAGCTGACGGCCGCGGTTTGCAGGACACCTAGCACAGGGTGTCCAGAAGAGGACTCTTACCAGAACATAGTCTGGAATTTTAGGCACTGCCATGGAGATGGAAGTTAAATGTGGATGGGAGCCCTTTTAGTGAAACAACTGAGTCTGGATCTCCCATACCCTTGGCAAAA
>VYXF01004480.1:26653-77738 GCA_013397295.1 Polioptila caerulea | reverse complement strand
AAAAAAAAAAAAAAAATCCTCACCACAAGTCCTGCATTGCAGTCTGAAAAGAACTAGATTTGAAAACTCAAAGCATGTCACTTCATATCTGTGGAATGGGAACAATCTGTTGATATAATCAAGGACTTAATTGTTTTCCTTCTTTGTGTCACTATAATCAATCTCAAAAGAATTCTCTGTGAAATCTTCCTGTGAACACAAGCCTGTTCCAAGTTACATTTCTCTGGACAGAGAACAGAGAGAAGCCCTACTGACCCTCTGTTCCTTGGGACTCAGAACACCCACACTTCAGTGGAAAAGCAGGCAACCTCCCTCAGGAAACCTCATCTGTGTTTTCAAGGCAAAGAGGAGCTGCACGACATTTTGTCTGAAACATCTGTAAGCATGTATTAGGAATGCCTTCCAGAGCAAATCCAACTGGCTAGAGAGCTGAGAGACAGAGCCCAGAGGCGGCTCTGCGTTTAGAGAGAAGCCAAACCTTCAGACTACCCAATAGTGCAGCACCTCATCAAACACCTAGGCAAACACTACTTAAAAACTCAGGCACGCTTGGAGTCTTAACACCGCTAAAGTTAGATAGAGTTGATCAGATTTAAAACTTCCTGGCCTAAATCTGATATAAATTTCTCTTATAAACCTGCATCCAAGTCCACAGGGTTATCCAGGAATTCTGTTGCAGAGCCAGAAATTAAATCCCAAGCTCTGGAAAAAAACGAGTTATGTAAACATTGGATGTTTTAGTTGGAAAACTGAACATATTTTTCAGTCTATCCTGATAGCAAAAATAATCAGTGAAGGTTTTCAGGGATGCAGATGGCTGTGCACTATGTGAGTTGAGAGAGAGCACATCTTTTGCTGACCCAAACATTTCTTTCAACTGAAAATCTTTCTTTTAAGCCAAATTAAATGCTATTTACCATGTTTTATGATTTTGGTCAATTTTGATACTCAAAAATATAATCTCAAAATGCCAAAAGATTTTGTTTGAAGTTATATCCACAAACAGTCTTATTTTCTGAAAACACTTCTCATTAACTTGGTGTTCCCCAAAGAAACCTCATTATTCTGTGAGTCTGAAGATTGCTTCTTACCCACTGAACTATCCTTCTTTGCTAGTAGGTTTCTGATAACAGCATTATTCTCCCCAAAAACAGTTCAGCTGTGCTCCCATTGCAACTACTGGCCTCAAAGGCCTTTTAACTTTCAAATTAGAAGCTTTTTCAAATGAAAAGAAAATAACTCTTTTGTGCATTTGAAATTTTCTCAAGGAAGCCTTATATTAATTAAGAAGAAAAGGTTCTTTTCTTTTTTTTCAATCAAACCCAATTATAGCGTCTGAAAGTACAGTTTCTTTGAACTCTTGTTTCAAGAGGAAAGGAGGAAATCCTCAGTACTTTCTTCATGTGAAAACAAGTTTTGATCTATTCACATTTAGTTAACCAATTTTAGTGAATTTTGTGCTTTTTACATGTTCCTAAGAGGTATAGAATAAAAATATTTGAGTAGCAGGGGAATTATAGTAATATTTATGAATCTTAAAAAAAAACATAAAATACTGCATTCAAATGAGGAGTCCAAAGTTCCTGTTTTTCTAGGAAACCTCCTTGATCTGGTTATCAAGGGGATAATCTCAAAGGAAAAGTGTTTAGTCTTATCTGAAACTTCTGGACCTAGTCAGAATTCAAGGGTGATTAGAGGCTTCTTCTGCTGATTCTTCACTGTATGTATAATTGACACAATGTTATCATGGCTCACAGCTCTGCACAGAAAAAGTAAAGAAGAGAATTCAACAGAGAATACCATGCTGGTTGTGCTTTGGCAGCATTTATTGCTCATCTCTGTAGAACAAGCACCAGACCCAGAGCATTGCTGCAGCACCAGGTGATACCTGAGGATAAGGTGTTTTATGATCATTCAACCAATTGGTTTCCTTATATTCATCTCTGGAGCAATGTCTCTTGTCAATACTGATCTCTGCCCCTGCTAAATATCCCACCAAACATCTTCTAAGGCCTTTTGTAGAGATGCAGTGTCTTTAGCTCCATCAGGAATATCCTCGAGCAGTGCCACTAGGTCAAAGATCAACATTCTGCTCTCCCAGGGAGCCACGATGGGGTGATAGCAATGCCTACTCTTCATATCTGTTAATATAATGAATGAGGGCTATTACAGAGAGCCCCATCCCCACCAAAGACCTCCAAATGAGGGAGCTCTTGGGAGAGCAGTTGAACAAAATAAGCTGCCAAGTCTGAAATATGCTTGGTGGAGGAGGGATGGTCTGGAGCAGAAAGGAGCCTGAACTGGTGTAAACTGGTGGGATCTCTTAGCTCCTATATCTCACCTGTTAGAATCTGACCCCAGTCCAGGGCAGCAGTCTGTGGCCCCAGAATGACAACACTTCCAGTCCAGACAAGAAGGAAAAGAGGCCTGTGGAGGCCTTAAGAAGGGCTGCTGACTGCTGGGCTACTCCTCTGAGCTGCAGGTATGAGCTCAGTGGGAGCCAGAGAGAGACATCCTGGCATGTCAGACAAACAACTGAACAGCCTCCAAACTACGGACTTGAGTTACTACTGAACTTGAAAGTTAATTAACATATTTCAAGTTTAGAAGAAAATGTTAAATTTTGAGCTGTAAATGCCCCAGATTAATTCTCTCAGTGACTCTTCTTGATGAAAGGGAGCAGTTACCTCATCTTTGCCTGAGTTTCCTAATCTGTGTAACAAGGTTGATGATTCTCAAGAGTTTATCTCACAGTAACTTGGTAATGCTCTTTTAAAATAGCACAGTGCCAAAAAATGCTAATTATAATAATTCTCATGACTATGCCCACCCCAATTAATTATCACACCGCAGAAAAAAAATGTGCTTGTATTGGAATTGTAGCATAATTTATTTATGAAGGGATTGTTTTTTGTATATGTCTATGTCTTCTCCAAATATAAAAATTCAGTGAGTGGAAGTTATTCCATATTTATCCAGTTTTGAATTTTAAGGAACAGGAATGCCATAAATCCATGAAATTTTTAAACCCAAAAGATAAACTAGATTAATCCACTTCACATAGCTATATGTTCTGGAAAGAGGTATTATGCAGACTTTTGGGTAAATAATGTTTAATTTAATTTAATTATTTAGCTATATAGTGCATTCATTTCAGGTCAAGAGAGAGAATGATTAAAAAGCAGAGGCTGGTTATCACTATGGATATCACTATGCAAATTTTCAACATATTCTTAAGTAATCATGTTAAAAATCATATAAACTATCATCATTTTCCTGAAAAGTCTGAATTTATTCTAATTTATAGGTGCCAAAGATGATCTTCCAAATGTACATGTTGTTCCTTCTTCAGTGCTGTCATACTGCTGTTCCCACAGAGGCACGACACTAAGCTAATACAACAGCATTCCTAGGTTCAGAGGAGTTGCAAGCAGATTTAGTTGCCATAGGAAGAATAAAACTCTGGGTGGGGGGAGGATGGCACTGGCTGGGCCGTGGGCAGACTCTGTGGCTGGAAGAGCAGAGGACACAGAAGGTGAGGGGCGTTCTAGTCCATTAACCACCTCAGGAGCAGGAAGGTTAAAATGTGCCCACAGCTAGTAGCGAATGTGGGCTTGCAAATGAGCAGATGAGGGAAATGTGACAGGTGCTGGAAGGTCACCTGCAGCAAAGATGCCGAGGGGCCAATAGGGCACTGGCCAGCCCACTGCCCAGTGTCCCTCTGCCCAGCGTCCCTCTGCCCAGCGTCCCTCTGCCCAGTGCCCCACTGCTCCGTGCCTTCTGCCTTCTGCTTCACTCCAGCCCTTTACTTTCATAAGCAAAATATCCACTCATTAAATCCTAATTAAAATTAAACTCATCAACTCCATCTTCTCTATCCTGACTCCTCATCTACCCAGCTTCTCATGTTGCTTTCAACCCTTATGGATTCTTCTCTTATCTCCATTTTCTCCCTAAAAAGGTAAGAGACCCCAAAGGCTTTGTTGCCTCTCTTAAGAGTGACCCTTCTCTCTCAGAACAGTTCTAACAATTTTCTCACGTTCTGGTATTTTTAGATGGCAAGCCAGAAGTTTCACTGCACAAACAAAGAAAGCAATTTACAGCTTCATGTAGAAACAGAGCCACTTCTAGTTCATTTGTTTTTCATCTTGATTATCAACACGTTTGTCATCTCTCTGTAATTTATTCATTATCTTTAGATGAGGGATGTGAAAGGGAGGGGTGGGAGTGAAGAAGGAGATAAGTGTTCTTGTCAAAATGGGAAACAGATGTTCTAACAATGACTGGAGACAATTAATGTTCTCAGTAGGTATCAACAGGCAAGGTCCATGGATTGCTTCAAATTTTTGCAGCAAACTGTCTTCTGGAAGATGCAAATACAGAGGCTTTATTTTCCAGGCACGTGAGAGCATGTCTTGTTTGTAATGAGCTGTCTTAAGGAACTTCACATTGCTTCTTGAAAGTGTGGCTGTTCCGATCATTGCTGGCCTAAATAATAACACAGCCATGAAGGGGGAGCCGGGCACCTGGTAGCAGAGCTAACGAACCTGTCACTGCTCCCTCCCTCTGCTTCAGACACAGCATGCAAAGCAAAGCATTTAGCACAGGTTTAACCTTGAATTGTTCAAAGTCAATAGCACATAAGTATGCACCTAAAGCAAGTGTATACTTTGTGATTGCCAGGGTAGGCCACTACAAAAGTCTCTGCTGCACTGGGGCTTTCATTTCTCGCTGAGGACTGACCCCCTTGCTACAGCCCTTAAGAGACAGACCCTCATCTAGTCTCCCATCCAGTACAAAAAAAAAAAAAAAAAAAGAAAAAAAGTACAGGCAAGGCCTCACGATAAGGCTTTAATCTGTATCACTCTGGGAAATACTGCTGGAAAAGCCAATTATAATAAATAAATATTATAAGACAGAAAAAAAATCTATAATGAATAGATGTGATCTGATTACTAGCATTTGTAATAATAGTTTATTGTTCTATGCCACATGTAGATTCCATCTTCTCTCTCTGCACTCTGTCAGTTTAATGTTCCCTTCTGCTGTTATCTAAAATGATCAAACACCTACCATGCCCTGGAAAGTACACCAATTAAGAGCTACATTTAAATCTGCATGAATGGGTCTGTCACAAAGTTAATTGGAATAAACACATATTTGATATGATATTGTTTGAATTCTGCTTCAAGCCTGACTACTGTCCATTACAAGCTTCCTTCTTAATAATTTATATTCTTTTTCTCACTCATCCTGCATTTGTTTCATTACTGATTGACTAGTGACAGCAAACACCAACATTAGAAGTTCTTCCTCTTCTTCCCCCTCTTTCTTGCCAACACTGTCTCCCTCCAGCTGGGCAGAGAGGGCAAGGCTTCACAAAGGGCAGCTGTTGATTCAGGTGTCCTCCTGAGAACCCCCTCAGCTGTGGAAAAGGATTCCTTCACCACAGACCACACTGGGCTTTCAGATTTAAAAAACACCAATGAACCTATCCAAAGGCCTGTTATATATAATATATGGCAATGAGTTCTATATTAGATATAAAATAATACATTTTTACATGCTATGAAAATAGAACACTTTTTTTTCTGTTTGCCTCATTCCTGCTGCCATGTCTATTATGAAAAAGACTAGTGTTTACTTAGTGACAGTCAACAACTGCTCTAATTTTCTTCCCAGTGCAATGACTTCAGCTTGGTATCAGCACTACAAAAATTAAAGACAGTGAATATGGCAGTCTGTGGCCACTATTTCATAAAATCTGCAGAGATTTACAGCCAATTGGTAAGATAATTTGATGTCTGTAGCAACAGAAGCAATAAAGTTTGATCAGTATATAAATCAAACACTGTTTGGGAAAAGCATGGTAATACAGAAATCCTTGTCATTATACTGTCACTGGGATCAGGGTCTTGGGGTTTTCTGAGGTGACAAGATTTAACTAGTCTAAAAGGATCTAGAATGCTAATTTCCCTCTCTAGCTTCTTATCTTCTGAAATGAATCAGCTATCCAAATGCACGGCTGATTAAACTGCACTGCTATCACTAGACCCATATCAGGAAAAAATTTTATTCAAGGGATGTATTATTCATTTAAATGCTGGGGTATGACATTTTTAAACATGCAAATGTGACTGAATAATTTTTACAGGAAAGACATCTCGGAAAAGAAAGAGTTTTGGTTTTGCCAGTCATCATGATTTTGTGGTGTCCATGCATGGTACACAATACAAAGGCAGTGTGAAAAAAGTCCTCCTCACTGTTCATAAAGGACGTGGCAGCTCCTCTTCATGCATGCAATGTGTACTTCTTCTCTAACAGTAGTTCAAGTATCAAGGCAATCTATTTTTCATTTTCAGGACAGACACATTTATTAGCAGAGTTAATAAGACAGTTTTTCTCAGAGCATATTGTCTGTTGTCAAGATCTAAGGATTAACATTGTATTGCATGTCTGAATAGAATTACTTTCCCATAAGACTTGCTATACCAAGTTAGTTACATGGTCCAGTGGGTCTGGTACCCTGCCAGATGGCCATAAATAAATGACAAATAAATAAAATTTTGAAGAAAAGTTTAATTCTCTCCAACCAACTCACTCCAACATACATTATGTACCTTGATAATTGTTGCAGTACAGAACATGAGAGGAAACATTTTCTTCTGACCTCTGTGGACAATTAGTTAATGCCCTAAAACCTGGCATTTGATTGGGGTTATCTGCCAGGCATAGCCACAAACACCATTATCAGAGATTCTTTCAGGATTACAACAGCCTTATCACATCTCTGATTATGATAAGGAACAGTAAAGCATTCACAAACCTCTGTGGTAATCCAGATGAATTAGATTTCAGTAATAAGAGCTTGATAAAGGAACATGTTCTCCTAGCCCAAATCACTCATAAATTTGTAGACTCTAATAACTAATTATCTTAGATTTTCAGGAGATTCTTTTTCTGGGAATCTGTCAACAGCAATTTTATTTTAAATGTGCTCCTAACTTCTCAGACACAATTAGTTCATAGTTTCCAGACATTTCATAAATAGGAGGAGGAAGGTCTATTTTATATGATGTGTCTTCCTCACTCTGAACTAATTGTTACAAATATGAAATATATCTATTTTGCTGTGATGTTGAACTTTTCAGATCTTTTCATTTGAGAGATCAGAAACAATCCAAATAAACTTCTTACCATCTGGCTCCTTCACATCCCTTTTTGCAGTGGAATTATATAAAAATATAATTTCCATTCTGAAAATAAAAGTGGAGTATAATTATTCAACAGTGACCTGGATGGACCCTTAATTAGTAAACTGTGTTTACCTAAAATGATGATTTGATTTGCTGAATTTCTGCTCCTGAAATTGGCAGGTGCTGTGGGCCCTCCTGGAAAGGCCTTGAAAGAGGGGGAAGCAAGGAGGATTGTTTTTTAACCCGGCAGCATCCCCTACTGCTGCTTTTAAGGATAATTCATTCCTGGCGTGTCCAGACGGGAGGGCAGAGCAGCTCCCAGGGCTCCACAGCGGACCTGGAGGGGCAGCAGCAAGGAAATGGAAAGACTTAGTGTCCCCATGGGACTCACAGGTGACTCTGTAAGGGAAAGCTATTGCCCAGATAATTCAAAATACTGCATATTTCAGTATCATAAAAATATCAATGACGGGAGTAGCAATTTTCTAAGGAGCCTTGACCACAAGAGACACTTGCTAATTTAAAACAGACTGTCTTGAGCTGTTGTGGTTTCTCCCAGTGAGCCCTATTCCCTCACAGAACATATGCCCATGTTTCTTTTAGTTATGTGGCAGCTGTCAGCCCCAAATCGGCTTCCAGGTGTTCATAGAAAAAATGAGTTTTTGGGTGTACTTGGATTTTTGTTTTGTTTTGTTTTGTCTTGCAAATACCTGTATGCCTACCCATAAATCTGGAACATTTCTAGATGCCATAATGCTGAACTGTACACTAATGAAATCCTTTTCTCCCAAAGGGAACCTGCAAGCACTACTTTCAATTTGCATTTCTAGAGGTATTGAATTTTTTCTTTATGTATGAACAAAAGTTTGCAAAATATATACACAGGTAGAGGAAGGAGTCTGAATATATGTCTACTGATTTCTCTGCATCTTGCTTTCTTTATCTATTAAATTGGGTTAACAGTACTTCTGCACATCCCAGGAGTGTTGTGAAAGCTTACTCATTAAAGTTTGTATAGTATTTTGAGATCCTTGATGGCAGATGCTACACAAGTGCAGAAACATATCACCTGATAGATACAAACAGCAAATTACTCACAGCCTCAACAGTGTTCAGTAAGGGAGTAACTGAAGGATATCAAACGCTGCAGGCTCCAATGAAAACGAGCTCATCAAAATAAACGATTTAGCAGAGGCTTCCAAGCACCCTGCTTCCTACAGATGAGATGAAGAGTTCATCCCTTTCTCTGCTTGACAACAGAGAATAAACCATAGCACTGAACATCACTAACAGTGGTAGGAGCATTATTCTCTGTTGGAGAATTTCACTTTATTGTAAAGCCCCATTAACTGATGAATTGAGGTCAGAATGGTTCATGTAATCATTGTGAGTACAGAAAAAAACTTGGCCCAAACATGGAAACCCAACTGATTTTCATCATGAAAAAAGGCTCAGGGACAGAAGGATAGTGATACCTATGAGTATTGCCTTTTAGGAGGGTCTTTTTCTTCAATCTTTTAGCTAGCCTAATCAAGTAAAAAGCTTGTGGAAAAAAAAGAAATAAAACAACCCCCAACCAACTTTTGAATACGGGAAAGGATCCACTCGGATTTCTGTGTGATCTACAGCAGGAAAGATTTATGCATCTTCAATACAGTGAAAAGCAACCAATCTGAACTCTTTAATTTTGAGGGTTTATACTGACATAGCTACATGAGTCCCCTCTGCTCATAACCTAACTCCTTAGAGCATCAAAATGTCTAGCAGATTCATGAGTCCTCGATTTTCTCGATATCTTGAATTAAAAACATCTTATGAGATAGAACTTTCTGATTCCATCAAATCTCTTCAGAATTTCTGTGCTTACAAACTTGATGCCTAGTCTGCTCAAATTGACCCAATTTGCCTTTTGAACAAAAATCTGATAATGAAATATCTAACACTCACTACAGCTGGACTAGAACTAATTCAATCACATCTGACCTAGTGACAGACCAGGTATCTCACATCTCAACCCAATTAGTAGTTTTATCTATGTAACTCGAAAAGAAGAGAGGAAAGAATTTTAAATCAGAACAGAACACAGAAATTTCAGAGACAGTTTTTTTACTCAGAATTAACCAGTCCAACTCCAGTACAGCCTTGTAACCCCAGACATGTTTTGCAGCTTGCATCAATCTTAATCCTGAGCACCACTGCAGTTACCAAGAGGGAAATACCACTGTACAGCTTCAATAAGGGTGCTGGTCTCAAAGCCCAATCCAAAATCCTTTTGGATCTATGGCAACTTTTTAAATAGCTTTGAACCAGAACTTTAGCTTCTAATCAATTTGCTACACTGATGGAGTTTCAGATGCCAAACTGACAGATAAGAGGTGCAGCTTATTTCCTAAGCACCTTCTAGTCCTATTGATTTCTCAGATCAGGCTGAATGAATGCTTTCAGTATTTTTCTTACCCAAAATGTAAACTGTCTTCATTATATTATTCTCGCAAAGTTGGCATAAATGATTTCTAGACAAAAGAAAGTAATCTTGAAAACTGAGAAGGAAGATAACATTCACTTTCACTTTAGAGCCTGTTAGTATTTTTAAAAATTTTTCACAATTCATGATCAAGCAACTTATTCCTTTCTAGTCCTTTCTTTAAAGGAGATTAATTATTTTCATTATTAACCAAAAGGTTTTCTTCTAATTAAAAGAAATTATAGGGTGTTCACCAGAGACATTATTCTAGTCAATAAACTAATTATGGTTGTGACAAATGAAGGAAAAGCCATTCAACTGATCTAAATTCTGTGATTTTAAAAACATTAAGTATGCAATTTTCACATTTCTTGAAAAAACAAAGATCTTACATGCACTTTTAGTCACTGTTCAGACTGTACAGAAAAAAATATTGAAATGAGCATATTGCCTCTGGAAATTTCTAGCTGCTCTACCTACATTCACTTGGTGCATCCTTGTGATGTCATTTCAGTTGGAGAAGGAGAAGAAGAGCATTGAACCTCCCTTTCTTATTTTTCTGTTGAAATTTCATGCCAGTTGAAACAAAGTCATTCCAAATAATGAAAGTGGCATTTTTTTTCCTCCAAAATGACATTAAAAAAAATTCTAATGCTATAAAGACTTAATTGATTTCTCCCTTAAAAATACTGCTATCATCATCATCACAGCAATGAAAAATGTTTTTCACAACTTGGCAATGGGCTAAGAATGTTACATTAACTGTACATTACAAATAAAAAATTGAGAACTAGCATAGTGGTGTTTTTCTAAAAACTAGATATAAAGTCACTAGCCAAGTCAAACCTCAGTTCAAAGGCAGGGACTTTACCTGCAACTTATTAATTCTCTTGCTTTTTGTGCACTTTCAAGACACCTTTTTGACACAGTTGAATATATGAGCACAGCTAGACACTACATAAAAACTTGTGATTTTCCTCAGCAGAATGCACCAGCTCCTAGGCATAGACTTGTAGTCTACTGCAACATAGAGCAGAACTGGCTGATTGATGGATTCATCAAATCACAGAATCAAAGAATGGCCTGGGTTAGAAAGAACTTTAAAGATCATCTAGTTCCAATTGCTCTGTCAAGGGACACCTTTCACTAGACCACATTGCTGAGGGCTCCATTCAGCCTGGCCTTGAAATGTAAATCGGGGGTGGGGGGAAGAATGTTTTTATTATTATCATTTAGGTTTAAGTATTGCAGTGCAAATATTGGCATAGTCCATAACTCCTTCTCATTCTCCTCATTCGTGGTGGTTCCTCTTGTTTTGAAGCCATTGTGACAGGGTTGCAAGAGTTAATACGATCACATCCTCAACCTTGGGGACACAGAAACATTTTTAAAAGGGATGAAACAAGAGAAGGAAAAATATTTAGTCTGGATTTTGAAGACCAATAACAAAATCTTCATCATCATAATCTGAAGTATTCCAGCCATGCCACTTATACTTCTGCCTTCCTTTATGATAGTTTGCCTCCCTCATGTCTGCATGAAAATCTTCCAAAATCAATCTGCATTGGAAGGTATTCTGAGGTCATTTATACAATCAAACTGTATCAGCCAACAGTAATAATGCATTAAACTATGGTTAACACTCAATATCTATTTGATAATTTTTGCATCAAATCATAAATTCTGCTTTTACTGTTGGGGCTTTCTGATAAAGATTTAGCATTCCATTTTGAATCAACCATTCAGTAAAGGGGACTAGGTGCTAAAGTTGCTAAAAGTTCAGGAAATTTGCTAGGTAACAAACATTTCTGAGAATCTTTTGAGGTTTGTAGCACATTCTTTGACCTAGTTATTGACTCTTTGCAGCTACATAAAATTTTGGACTGGAGAGGAAGCTAGAAATTGTTAGCCAAAGAAGACACTGCCATTACTCTATTAAAAATGCAAAACAAAAGCTGTAAGTTTTTGCTGTGCCAGACATCTCCTCCGTTTTCTGGGTTATATACAGGACCAGTTTGGATGAGAAGCTGGAAAAAAAAAAAGATTGAGATCTAATTTACTTTCACCATTATGAGTAAAACTGAAATGCGGATCAGACTCCATTATTCTCACACAAGAAAAGAATTAGGGGAATTAGGGGAAAAAATTTAAATTTTGGGCCTCACTGGGCCTTCTTCACAACCTCAGAGGCATGCCATCAGCTGGCCCTCAGCTCTGAGGGAAGGCATCAAGAGCAGCAGTCATATTTACCTGGATGCTCCAGAAAATGGGGAGAAAATGCTTGGTTTTTTTCAGTCCATCTTTCTTCTTTCCTCCATCCTTTTCATTTTGCCATTGCATTTGTCTTTCCTGCTGTATGGATTAATCCTCTCAAACATTTCTCCTGTGCCCATTGAACATGACTTCGCTGAAGATGTTCACCGTTGCTTGCAATTTTCCCTACCATGGACCACTGTCTGCAATCTCAGGCTGGATTACTGGCCTTACTTGTGAGGTAATGGCATACAAAATGGCCTTTGATATTAAGCAATTCCCTTGGAGTGCCATCAGTAAACGTTTTTCTCCATATTTATTGAGTTTCTACTTTTCCTGCTACCTTCAAGTCACAGCTCAATTCTGATCCTTTCTGAACCTCATCTCTACTCTGTGTTTTTCTGTTCCTTACCACCTGTAAATCCTTAGTCTCTTCTTACTCACAATCTTTCACATCTCACTTTTTATACAGCCTTTCAGACTTTTGAAAAAAACCTGTCCTCAGTTGCTACAACTTTAAATCCTGTCTAATCTAGTTCCCACTGACACAGCAGATCTCATCTTTGTCTTCACACAGTTACCAATCCTCCCCCTGTTGTGTCTCAATTTTCTCTCTCTTGACTTCTTGGGGGGAAGTGCAGGGACCTCACATGCAGAGAAAGATTAGCTGGGATTTACATGTCTAAGTTCAGACATGCTCGACAAAATACCCAGCCACTCGAGAAGCCTTTATTTTGGAAGAAAAAAATTCCTTGAGTGCCTCTGAATGAAACTGTGGGGCTTCCCAAGAGTTACAAGCTTTATGCCACTCAGATGAGTGGGTTTGCCACTAACTATGGGAAGATTCATATATGGGATATTTCTTTCGCCTCTCCTGCTCAAGTAACTTTGATCTAGTTGACTTTCTGAGAAGCAGATGGCCAGATCACAAATTCCAGGTTGTAAGAATTCATTTTAAATATAGAAGTGCTGTTTTCTCATTTTTATGTTTCTTTTGGGGAGGGTCATTTGTTTGTTTTTAATAATACCACACAGGTGGAATAAATTTTATCTACTATCTCAAAGAATACGAATCTACCCTCAGAGGCTGCTCTAATTTTTGTCTGACAGAATTTGTCTGTCATGAGGACATGAATGCTTGCCATTAGCAGTCAATCTGCTGTATAATTAAAGGATGAAAACCGTGTCTGAACAAAGGGTAAGAAAACAAAGATAGAGGTTGTTTTGAATAATGGTCCTTTTTGCAGTGCAGCCCCACACACATTTAGAACATCCAGAAGAGCAAGGCAGCCCCATCTGCTAGAGAGATAAAATGAAGTGTTGGAGGAAAAGTGAGAAATACCCTATAGCTATGGCTTTATTTGTACAATGCTAGTCTCTCTTTAAGCTATTTTATGTATATATTGCCCAGTTCCCCAACCTTCTTTGTAAATGGGAATTCCTGCAGGCACTAGAGTGAACATGGTACAGAGAAGGCTGTAATAGCAAAATCTCTGCTGACAATTTGAACTACTCTGTGAAAGTGTAGATAAATGCAGAGAGAGTATTCGTGACAAAAAAAAACCCCAGATAATTAGGCCATCTTTATGGAGCAATGCAAATTATTAAGAGCAAGGACTGGGGTGAAATGGCAAAAGCAAATTAGGGTGCAAAGGGTAAGAAAAGAAGCTTAAGCTCACACTTGAATATGGCCAGACAGGTGTGAAGAATGACACAATCTGAAAGACAGCACAGTGAAAATGTCCTGGCTGCTTAGGAGCATCATTATTTGTATCACACTCCAACCCAGAGGCTTCACATGAATATCAGGGTCCCATTGTGCTATGTATTGCACAAACACAGCAAAAGTCCAAAGTCATAATCACTGGAATAAGCAGATAAAAAGCATAAGCACAGCAACACGTAGGAGGCAGAGCTTGGATGCACAAGGAGCAAAGTGAAAAGGTTTCATGCCGGAATGACTCTGGGTTTGCTACAAAGGATCATGAACCTCTCAACGAACTTGCAGCCCAGTGAGTTCCATGTACTTCCAGGTGCTGTAATGAATGTTTCACAGAGAGATAATTAACCCTCCTCACCTGAAAGCTCTGCAGTGTTAATGCTTTTCAGCACAATCTGTCCATGACACCATGGTAGAGTGCAGAGCCAGCTTTATTATTTCAGTTTGTTCTGCTCCTTTTTACTGCTACTGCTCTCTAAGGTTAATTGTACTCCCTGTGCTGATGCACAGTAATATCTATACATAGACCTCATTGTATGGATTCTTTCTTTTCTTTTTTCTTTTTTTCCCCCTTTTTAATCAATAAGAAGTTAAAATGCCATGCAACTTTCTCAATAAAATGCCAGGAGTCATCCAATGAAGTGGGAAAGGGCAAGAGTAAAGGAGCAAACCCTTGACCCTCTCTGACTCAGCCCATTCTGCTCTAGGGCTAGAAGAGGATTCAAAGTAAATGAAAGAAAAGACACAGGATCATTCAAATGCAAGTTTTTTCCTTGTGAAAGGTGTATAGTAAGTGACAGCAAATACCATGGCCTGAGTTGCTATACCTCAGTCTTCTTCCAGACCAAAGTCTAAGATCCAGCTAAATGTCTAGGCCATTCATTCTTCAGACTACTAAGAGAATGTTCACTTCAGAGCTATTTGGGAGAGCATATCAGTGGGAGTCCCATCAGGGATTTGGAGATATATCCTTTTTGGGATGGGCTTCAACCAAAGTGACTGCATCCATACCAGGAGTAGCACACATATCGGATCTTTCTCTGTCCCAACCAACCTTGTAACCAGGCATATATAGAGAAACAGAAAGAACAAGACAAGTCTCTTGTAAATGTCTTCCTATTTCAGTAGCTAAGGGTAACCCCAGTTTTGGGTTTAAAGTGGAGGCTCAGCTTCACCATATGCTAATATAAGTATTCTGCTGGCTCTGCTGTCTTCTCACATTAGACATGATCACACTATGAGATAAAGAGAACCAATGATGTGCCTCTCAAGATTCAGGACCATCAGAGGGACTGAATCTGACAGTCACCATGTCCACAGCCTCCCACAACCAATTGAGGGGAGGACAAATGTATGTATTTTATCATCTTGTTAAATGAGAGGAGCTCTGTCTTAAGCAGCAGCCTATCCAAAGGGCTGCTCACGGCACTTGCTCTGCATGGGGTCTCCTTGCCTCAGACATCTGCAGCTCCAGCAAGTGTTTTGCAGTCTCCAGTTTTCTCAGGCATCTACAAACAAGCACAAAGATAACCAAATTCATATGCCAGAGCACAAGATCCAAAGTGTAAAGATTATGATAGATGCACTTCAGCACTCAGCCAATTAGGTCAGGAAAAATTATCTTTCTCTTATTAGGTGCACTGCAAGAAATTTATAACAGCCTCTAACAAAACTGCCATTAGAATCTGATGAAAGTCAAGTGTACTGTCAGATCATTCCACACTGATGTCTGTTACAGTATGTTTCCAAGATAACCATTTAACACTGCTCACTCTTAGCGAGAATCTTTGAGTTATATTTTAATTTCATTTTTTGAGTAAAAAAATTGCATTTTAACAGGGATCCGTAACATATTCATGGTAGTAAGCAGTGAAGAGTTAAATCAGATTATTAATTTCATGCCAAAATAAATCTACACTGAAAGTAAACAGCCACCTTTGTTCTCTTTTGGATGATCTTGCTTTTCCCTTGCTTTGGAACAGTTAATACTTGAACAAATCTCTGCTTGTTTGGAAGTTTAGATTTGAGGAATAGACCAAGACAGATGGTTTCTTTCTCTGTAAGCTATTGATTAATGGATTGTACTAAACAGTGTGACATGCCCTTTAAATGGAATTTACAAGTAATATATTGTATGGCAATTGCATTATTAATGATTTTGATACCTGGTATTTGTGTCTTCCTACTCTGATTTCTTCTTATTTATCCTGGTGAAGATAGAGGGCAAAAGCTGGTTTCCTCCTGCTTGTCAGCTTCTCAGTCATATATATTCCAAGGTTTGTTCCCCTTAATCATATTACATCTAGCCTGACAGTTTTCCTAACTGCATGCAAGCATAAGGAGGGAAAAAGAATCTTCTCTTGCAAGGAAATTGCCAAAGCCTCTAGATAAATGTATCTATGTAAGAATTCAAAATTACTGGAGAGTTCACTCGTCATTATTAAAAGATGTTTTCAGTCCTATATAGAAAAACATGCAGAGAGAATCAATCTTGATTCTTGCTTGGTGTTTTTTATTAGTTAAAACTTTCTCTGCTTATTTTTCCTGCCTCTGAGAGGCAGCCTGCAGTGCAAATGTGCTATTTTGTTTACCAAGAGGTAGACTTATGTATGGAAGATTGAAATAAAAGGCAAAGGGAAATTAAAAAGCAATTAAACAAGAAGGAAAACTTAAACAACAGCAGTGTTCTGTTCTTACTATTCAATCTTTTTAAAAGGAGAGAATTTTGAAGTCATGGAAATAGGGGGATAATTCACAGAATATAAAGACATTGCAGAACAAATGCATTTAGTCTTCACAGGCAAAGGCATTAGGGAGATGTTCACTTCAGACCCTTTCCTGAGTTGTTGGAAAAGAAAATATGATATCAACCTGATGAGTCAAATAATGAATCATAAGAATTTGGTTGACCTGCTGAGGAAACTTCTTAGTAAAGTAACTTGCAAAAGCAGAAGTGGCGCAACCTACTCATTAAGGTATTTTGCTGTCACCATTAAAACCAAGGACCTGGCTTACAACAGGTAATCATGCCTAGCAGCTGTACAGAATACTGAATATCAGATGTTGAAATCAGTCTTATCTTAAACATCTCAGAATGATCCAAGGAATGACAGATTAGAGCTGTCACCTGGCATATGTATCTAAATAAACATGATATGACAAGGACTGGAGGTAATTGAAAGTCAGAAATGCCACTTGAGAAATTTTGAACTTGTAAAAATAATTTACCCATTTCAGAATGAACATTCTAGCTTCTAAAATGAGAGAATGGGAAGTAGAATCAATTGCCTGAAAAAATCAAAACATTCAGTGTTGCAATTTTCCAGGAGTCCCAGGCTCTCACTGGGGCATAGACTAAGTTAACCTCCATTTCCAATGCTGCTGCACCTAGGGAACAGACTGGGAAGCACGTGGGCACAAACTCTGGGAGTAGCATCCAGATAGACACCAAGCTCGGAAGTCAGGGTTCATGTTCATGTCTGCAGCAGGAATCTGGCAGCCTGATCCCTTGAGTCAGTCTGAAGCTGTAAATTTGTCTCAGAATGGTAGATGCTTGAAGCTCGAGCTCTGGATGAGGAAGCTGGAAAAGTTAAACTTTTTATTAAAAAGAAAACCTCCCCCCCTACCATGCAAAAAAATTAAAATTAGCATTTTTTTTTTAGATGAAAATAGCCTGTGTTACAGAACAACAGATTGGTCCAACAGAGAAAGGAAGAGAAGTAATTACCATCGGTGACAGGCAGGTGTAAAAGTGTGGGCGTGCTCTCTGCTGAGCATGTCAGTATACAAACTTAAATCCTGTGCAGTAATTATACTGTTCTACCTGTGCCATGGTGTGACATACAAAATTCCAATATTTCAAAAAAACACTATAAGAAGAACAAATATTGAACAGGGTTGTAAAAGCTTTGAACAATTAAGAAAGAATAGATACACTTCAATATTCATCAAAGTAATTTCAGGGACAATTGCTGCACTCCAAGAACAAATATTACTCACAAGCATAATTCATCTGGGGAGAATTTTTTGAACCTTTACTGTCTCAGAAAAACTCATCTGAACTACATCTTTTAAAAATTAAACCAGAGAAGGGAGCTTTTTATCCACCAGTTCTTTAGTCTCCAAGCAGCATTTGAGCAGTCCTCTGAAGACGCTGGAAAAATTTTCAGGAACTGTGCAACTTTTCACATCTTGTGCAGCACTGAAAGCAAACAAGGATGAGAGAGAAAAAGATGGGTTTTTAAGCCTAATAATCTTCTCAGGTGTTTTCACACAGAAGTTGAATTTTCTTGAATCCATTTATTGAGTGAAATGTATTGGATTTCCTTAAACTAGAGATTATTTTGGCCTGTGCTTTTGTATTATTAGGCAAACTTGTTTTTCTGTTTAACATCAGGGTTTAAACCACTTTCAATAGCATGGTACATGTCTTCTGTGTTCCAGTTCAATGTCAAACTTTCTGAGATGCCAGCTGTGTTTAGGTGCACAAAACTTCATCTCTCACACATATGTACAGCTTCACATTAAAAATTAAGTGTTACTCACAAAGCAACAATGTACAATGAAGATTCCCATTATGAAAGAAAGCTACTGTTTTTGTAGACTCCATAAGAAGAACCGGATAAAATAAGAACTCATTTGTTATATAGGGCCAGTCTATATAGAAACTGACCCAAAATCTACTTCAGGTTTTAAAAATTGGTTATAATCTGTTTCCAAGTTATATTAATAGATTGTTTTTAACAATCTGTTTATTTAGAGCCCCCCCCCCTAAAAAAAAAACAAAAAAAACCCGTGTCTAAGGAGTCTTTCAGTCCAGTAAGTATCATAAATTTTTCTAAGAAAATAAACATGGTATTATGGAATTTTGACACCATTAATGAAAACAAAACACAAATCACAGTTTCTAGTCTAACAATGAAAAAAAAAATGGGGGAAGAAAAAAAAAAGCCTTGCAAAAATTATCTATATATCTGAAGAAATTGATAAGCAGGAATTCTGTAACTTTTATCCACTTATCTGCAGGATTTTTTAGAGTAAGCCATTATTTCAAATTGATTTCATTGACTTCTATGTTAAAGATAAGTGGTAAAGTTGAAAATCCTTTATTCCTTTTTCAACTGAAGTAATGATACCAATTGAGGAACATGATAAATTTTTTTCCAAAAGTATGCTATTTCCTTATAACTCACAAGATTGTTATAACAGAAATGGACAAAGAAAAAAATGGTAAAGAAATAGATTAAATTTACTGGTGTAATAACTTTCAGAAAATGTGTAAACATCAGGTGTACTTAATTACTTTTTCAAAGATAACAGAGTGAAGAAATGTATTTTTAAAATTAACCTACCCAGTCCTATGTTTCAGGTTACTGCTTAGGAGATCTATTTGTGTGTCGAGCTAGCAAATGCCCAGGAAGAGAAAAGAAACAGTCTATCCTGATGTTCAGGATACAGACGAGGTGGGGTTGACCAATGTGGTGATTAAAGGATGATTTATTGCAAATTCAGTCTCATGGAAGGGTGAGACCTTAAGGTTGTTACATTCAGCGCCGTTACATCAGAAAAACACCTTAATTCTAGTTATTTTTTTTTTTAATTTCTTATCCAATCAACTACTTCCACAAAATTCTCTAGCATCTGCATAAGCCAGTCATTGATTGCTACATTTGCTAGGTTTTACATGATTCACTGCAATGCATCTCTTTTATCCAATCATATAACTCTACAGAAAATTATTGCTGTACCTTCTACTTTTAACAACTCTATAACAAGTTCTATTACCAAACTTTAATATTTTCTACCATCTTGCTTAACATATTTATTTGCTTATATGACACATATTTCTACTTGCTTAAAACATATTTATATTTAAACTACAAATGCTTCTTTTACTTTTACTGTTCTAAACTCCCAAGCCTTCTCCAAGGCTTTAGGTCAAACATCGTATCCATCTCTATCTCTGAGCCTGTATGCTCCAGGCCTTGGGAGCTCTCTGGGCCTACATTTCCCACATCCTATCAAAAGTTTTCTGATTTGCTTATTAAAACAAAGTGAAAAGTCAAATTTTTGTCTTCAAGAAGCTAATTGAAATTATTTTTAATTCTCCTGATTTAACAGCATTGCAAGTTGAACTTCTATGCAAATAAAACAAAATTAACTATAGGTTTTCCTATAATAATTTCTTTCTGTTCACCTATAAGTCACCTCTTTGACCCAAATTATTTCTTTCTGAACTGATTTTTTACACAGTCTCTAAAGATTTCTTTTTCAAGGGACAATACTAGTAAAGCAATGCAGATTTTCTGAAGCTCACCTTACGCAAAGATAACAACATAAATTCTACAAAAATATACACATAAATTTACACATATACAGAAAAAAAAATCATGAAAAATCAGAAGTTTGTGGCTGCTTCACTGAAGAAATAACAGCGTCTAAAATTCAAATTCCTATCATTGGACCTTCTGTGGGCAAACTCAATGTCCCCCAAAGCAGAAACCCCACTATCATCACATTGGTGATGAATGTGGCACATGGTAACCAAAGTTCTCATGGCCAAATCATTGAATGATTTGGTGCTGAAACACTTGCAGCCTGTCATACATTCCCAGTACTGTTCCCACTAAACAGGTAGTGGTTATTATGTCATAGTAAGGCATGGCCACAGTCAGCATCCTGGTGACAAGATCTAGTCTGTGAAGCAGCCGTGGCAACTGAACTACCTTTCCTATTCTTCCTCCTACCTTGCGAAAAAGCATTAGCAGAAAAAGATTTTCTGTTGTACTTTTTCCTTGATAACAATGTTTATTTTGAAAGGACTTAAGTTTGAAGAGAAAGAAGTCAGCACCTTATATTATGAGAATGCCCTGTTTCTTTCAGCATCTCTAGAAAGAAAAGTTTCCTTTTGGAAAAAAAAAATCAAACAAAACACACCAATCAAAATGAGACAGAGACAGTTACCTTCTCCTTCATGGAACATATTAAAAAATTCATATATGTACACATATATGTCAAGAAAATAAAAATAATATATATTCCATCTCCTTTGGAAATGGGAGAAAACTGTAAGCAAGGATAATGCAGAAATGAGACAACAGACAAAAAGATGAGAACTTAGGAAAATGCAAACTTGATAATCCCAAATACACTGCCACTGGATTGTGCCAAGTTCTATATTTAACAAATGCCTGATTGTATTTAAAACTCAAGTTGAGGCCCATCTACTTCAAGACCTGAGGCAAAAGATGTTTGGTCTTTCCTCCATTCCACCACAATGAACCTCTCTACATGCTGACTGCTAGGCTCTGGCTTGTGCTGACAGATAGCCAGCAAGTTACTGCAACATCCTCACTGTATGCCATACCAGCAGTGATGTGTCTGCAATGCCCATTTACTGCAGGAATCCTGCTCTGACCAACCAGTCCAGAGCACTGCCCAGCCTTGTCAAAATACCAGCTGTTCCCAGGGCTGCCTGAGACCTTTTGCTGGGGTGGAAATGGCCCCAAAGTGCTTACAAAGACAGGCTGTCCCCTTCCTTTGACTTTGAAAAGAAAGAGTGCTCTCCCTTTCCTCAGGAAGCAGAAGGTCAGGAAATATCTGCACATAAATGGAAATAGTGCTAACACCAGGAGCAGCTCATCATTAGGGACTATTATCCAGCAATATGGAATGATTGATGCAGAGTTAAACTAATGACTTTAGAGATGATTAGGTCATTTTGTCACCAGTTGTTTACTCTGTCTATAGACACAAAAATCTGTTTACCTTAACCACTGCAGAGCCCTGCATGATGCCTGATGGGTAGGAAAGAGAGTATAAACTGTGACACCATAATGCACTATGGTAGAAGCTGACCTGGGAGATAAATGTTGAAACCAAAGAGAAAACTTGGCATTTGTTTAGGTAAGCAAGCTGCAGCACAATTGAGGATGGGTTTGTCTGTCAGGAATTTCTGCATCAGATGAGTGCCACATCTGAAACCTGTGAGGTTTGAACTAAATTTACTATTTTCTATAGTTACAAGGAGTCTTTTTCCCATTCCATTTTTTTCATTTGAAGCAAAGTTCAGAAAATGTTTGGAGACAAAAATGTGCAAGCAGAACCACAAAAAACATTTCTAGGTGAAAATGTCTGAATACACCTAAATGAGGTGGTAAAGACCAACACACCTGTAAGAAAACCAGTCTTTTGATCTGATTCAACACAGAACAGGAGAATCTACTTGTACTTTTAAAGGCAGCAAGCCTTAATCACCTACTTAATCTCAGCATGTTCTCACATGCTTCCCTGAATGGAGGGGGTAAAAAATCCTACCTCTCTAAGTGCACTGCTGAACCAAATATTCAATAATGACCTTTGAGTTGTTGCAAATGAGTCCTGAGTGAATGTTGGGTCAGCAGAGCTGCTGGGACTCCTGGGTCTGCTTCTTCATAATCAAGGCAAAAACAAGCAAAAATGAGCTCTTCTCCCGATGCCCCCAGAGGTGGGTGGTATTTCACCAGTCTCATTCATTGAACTCTTCATTACTTAAGATGTGCAAAATACACCCAGTTGCTTTATACCCCAAGCCCAGGAAGATACATGAGTAAATAACCAGAGCAGATGATGCACGGGAGGGCAGCCCCCCAGGAGAGAAGGGAAGAAGCAGGGAGGTACCAGGAGGCCACGCCTGATGACATCTGTCATTACTGCAGCTGCCTCATGGAAGACAACCCTGCAACAAAACCCTACTAATTTCTTTGTAAAGTATCTCATTAGTCTCTCCCTTCCTGAGCTGCCTCTCTATTAAAATGTGATAAATTAATTCTGCCATTCTCAGTTCCAGCCTGTCCCCTTACTGACTCATGCTGGCCAGGACTCAAGATAGAGAGAATTATACAGGGGCCAGGGATAGTATTTCATTTGCTGACTGCTGAGCTGCCCTATCAGTAGTGGAGATGGGATCTCCCATTTCTCCCTTTGCTCTAGGAAACTCTGGACAGAGAATAAGAGAGTATGGAAAATACATGATCCCTCATGAAAATATTCTATAAACGGGCTCTGCATAGCCTGTTATTATAACATACATCTGACTGACCAGGAGCAGTGAACTTGAGGAGTTTGATACTGAGACCAGATTTCTGTGCTGTGCAGGTTCAGTTCCCAGCTGTGGTCATGCAGTAACCCCTGGGTGCAGGACAGTGTCTGTGAGTGCTCTCCAAAGATGGGCACACTGGTATGAATGCTCTCTTTGCCTCTCATGGGGGTGCCTGCCTGTGCCAGCTGTGCAGAAAGGAGGGCTGGAGGGCTGCAGCCAAGGCTCTGACCTCCCTCTCTGCAGTTAGGGACTGCTTCTGAGAGGAAAATGTCCCCTGCTCTGTGTGCAGTATTTCTGACTTCCATCACACACACTCGCATACAAGCACACTCTTCTGACTTCCACTGGGCATTTAATTTCTGGCAGGCAGTTTATGGGTCATAATGAACCTGAGAATTTGACTGATTTTTCTTTTAGCACACTGCCCTCTTAAACACTGACAGGATCTAGAGCCCCTGCTACTTTTCACAGCCAGATAAGTGCTGCACTGATGTCTCGCCAGCTACATTTGAATTCAGATTGTGCAAGACAGAAACATCTTCTAGATGTGCTGGGATTAGTTGGGTAAGGAAAGAAAAGCAAAAAGTTATGAGTAATCTGAGAAAAAAAAACCAAACATTTTTATCCACCCTAACCTCCATTAGCAAAAAAACCCAACCTTCTTGATCACCATAATCACTGTCCTCCTATCTTTTTTTTTTTTTTTTAGATCAAGAAATAACTGAGACTAGAGCTAAAGGAGATATGATTTTATTTTTATTGTTTAAATTTATATGTTATATTTCATTTACATTAGAACAACAGCCACCCTAGGGAAGTGCCTCATATTTTCCACTGTTCTGCTGTGTAATAGCTGAGAGAAAATTAAATTAGCAAAAAATGTTGTATATATTTGAATAATGTCCATTCCCCATACTTCCCACACTTTAAATGTTGCCCTTAAACAGAAGCAGAGTCATTCTGTGCATGTATGCTGCCTGTAGCAAGCAGGGCCACTAGCAAGTGTTATACAGGATACCCAGACAAAATCCCCCTGAGTGGAGGCTGCCCAGGACACCTGGGCTTGTAGGAACTCTCTGCTAGAATTAAAACTAAAATGTATAATCAGGTAACTGAAAAAAATTATAAGAAATTAAAAAAACCAAATCAAAAATAGTACAGGTGTACCTCCTCCTTTCTTATCTGTCCTAAAGTGTCTTTTTTTCTTTTTATTTCCTTTTCTCTTTTTTAATATATTCTTTCATATACAAAGTGTTTTCAGGCTAACAGTGCATTAAAGAATAGGATCAGCATGGATCAGCACAGAGCAGAGGCAATGTCTCTGTGAGAGAGCATGGTTCAGGTGGGTAATTCACCATGTAAAGAAAGAAACAGCAAGAAGAAATTGTGATGACAAATATCTCTGACCCTCCCAAAGATGTCTCTCCACCTCTCTGTCCATCTTAATCCCTGCATTCCAAACACCCAGGATAGCTTCCCACATCATACCCAAACTGGCTGTTTGCTGGGGGGCTGAACCAGGGTCACAGCACAGTGACCTCATTGCTGCCATTTGTAGAAGTAAAGATGTGGCTAGTGAATCCTAGGGAATGCAAGACGCTGAATCAATGTCTTCATGTCTGAGCAAATACAAAATACACAGTCGTGTAAATCATATGCAAAACTGAGAACAGAAAGGATATCATCAATTCAGAGAAAGAGGGGGAAAGAGATATCAGATGGGAGGAGGCTGCAACCACTAAGACAATTCATCTGATTTAGAGCCTTGAAGTTTGCCCTTAAAATGAGCACAACAGAGGCAAATTATTCCATGGCTTACAAATTATTAACCTCTGGTATTCAGATTCAACGTAGAAGCCATAGCTAGCAGTGGTCTGCTGGTTTCAAGTAAAAGATTTGAACACAGTTTCTACACACTTCCAAGATAATATCCTAATCACTGGCTTCATCTCCAAATCTGTTCTAGATGGAGTGAAATAGCCACTGGGGTGTAGAAGTGAAATCTCATTGTTTCAGTTTCCTAATTCCCCAGCTGCTGAGCTATCTATATTTTATTTCTGGATTTTCTTCCATATTGACTTTATAGAATATTATACAATAAAGCTTGTCTATGAATACCTTTAGAAATTGTTCATCTTTTTGTGTACTTGCATTCTCTACAGTGAGTGTCATGTGCTCACATTTACCAGAAGAGACTGAGGAAAGTGGGAGGTGATTCATTATTGCAAGGTATACTCTAATTTGCACATAAGTTGAATTTTGAAAGGGGCTGTGGAAAGGTGTTAGAAGGGTGCTGGCTTCTAAGTGCATTTTGGAAGTTTGCAACAAGACTTGCTTTTTGATCACTTCTTGAAATCTCTTTTCCTTTTTTAATAAAAGCAAAATCATGCTATGAATACAGGTAGGTGCTTTGTGAATTTTCAGTGCTCTGTAAAACCTCTACAGATTAAACTTCCAGACCTGTAATTTTAGATTCTCTCCACATAATAACATCCCTAGGTGTATGGAGTGGCCCACTAATGTTTTCAGTTAACAATTTCAATCTATATCTTTATTAAAATGTTTTGCCCAGAAGATGTATACACAGCAAACTACAGTTTCATTTGTCTGTCTCAGGAGGGTGAAGAGCCAAGAAAATTATGACAGAATATAACTCAGTACATCCAGAGAGGCTGAATATTTTGAATTGGATTGCTGAGACACAGGTGCCAACCCTTTTATTCAAAAGAGAACCTCTGAATTACATTTGAGCTGTACATTTTGCTTTTAGCGTCAGCTGCACAGAAAATATAATTGAAGAGATGCGAAACTAAATATTTTTTAATTAAGCTTTTATAAGAAATTAAACCTAAGAATTTGAACATTGTTTTCTCCAGGTACCACATGGTCAAGAATGTGCACGCCCTGCATCTTTTCAGCTCTCCCTCCCTCCCTGTGCAAGAGATCTGTGATGCTGAGGTAGCATAAAGGGGCAGCATGAAACACCCACCAGCAGAAAATTCTTCAGTTCACAGGATGCGCCCTTTCAGTTCTAGCAATCACAAGCTGGCTCTTGCCTTGTGCCCCTTCCCTGGCCTGGGAAAGGTGATATCTCAGGGCCAGTAGCTGTGACAGAGAGGAGCTACACTACACTTTTTTGGTGGCACAGAGGATATTAAAGGATGTTAACCAAGCAGTGGAATTAGAGTAGCACAGGAGAGCAACATCTGAACTTGGGCTGGCCTTGCTCATAAAGGAAATGTCAATGGTTTTATCAAAATTGCATTAAGATTACAGAGGGTGGGTGATGTCAGCATTCCTTGATGTGTTAATGGAAATCTTTCTCTTTACATTTTTTGCCCACAACTTGCATCAGTATTTATAAGCAATTACATTTTTATTCTAAAATATTGTGACCAATATGATTACATCACTTCTGTTCTCTCTCCATCTCTTCCTACATTTTCATGGAGTAAGCTACCCTCAAGTGGGGATGAGAACAGAGAACAGGCAGAGAATAAAAACACAGTTTACTAAATAAAAAAAGGAAAAAAAGACCTCTTACATATGTATATGTTGGTATGTTTATATGTATACATATACACACATATATGTGTGTGCATGTGTATCCATTAATGCTGTAAACAAACAACTATAGTTTGCACTAATCACAGACATTTCAGGTAGAGGTCCAACCTGTGGCCAGTCCTACGCCTGGACAGGCTTCAGATATTGCCACCTTGAGAAATTACCACTGCCACAGCCAGTAACATATTTTTCCAATTAGTTTCAGGGAGGAAATGAGACATTTTTCTTTGTTATTGCCTCTCTCTCTTCCTCTGCTTGCCCATCTATTTTATGCTTCCTGATGGTGCTCAGGAGGCTGTCAGGTTCCCTCTAGCACACTTCCTGCTTCCACCCAGCAGGAATAAACTGTTAGCGCTTTGTTTGAAATGATTCCTAAGTCTGATTCCTCTCACCAAAATGTGAATAATTGTAGCATTTGACTCTCAGCTTCCTCCTCAGGGATCCTTCTGAGTTAAATAGTTATTGAATTTATCCTAACAGAGATTGCCAAAGAAAACTTTATTTGAAGGACAGAGGGGGGAACAAACTGTTTGCTGAACTGAAAAAAGTTTGAAATACTATAAAGGGAGAGAAAAAGTCCCATAATGGAAGGTGGAAATCTAGGACAGACAAATCAGGCCATTAAACGTAAGATCAACACAGCAGTGGGAAGCAGGAAAGCATATCCTGGGCCAAACATACCAATGGAGACTATTACACACAGTGACCTCAGATGTCATATACAACATGCATCTGCAAACCACCTCATACTCCAAAGTCCCACATTACACCAAGCTCAACAAGTCCATGCTGGAAATGAAGAGGCCTGTGTCAACAACTGTTAAGAGCTCAGTCTATGAGTCTAAGATACAGACATCTCCAAACCCATGCATCCAGTCTTTCATTTCTGAACTAAGGCCACTGCTTTTCCTGTTTTAAACACTAAGAATGTGGCTCTAAGCAAGGAAAAAGTGGTCATCCTTCTTAACACATCTGCTTAGTGTATGCCTTTTGATTGTGCAACATCCAGTCCAGTGAAGAGGCAGAAAAGCATGGCAGAAACAACACAGCCCTGAAAAAGGGAGCTTAACTCTCTTTGGACCCATGCACCATGAAGTACAAACAAGGATCCTTGAATAACAGTAACTGTTATTCAAGTGAAATGCTCACAAGCTCAATCCAAGACAGGTGACTTCAAACTTCCCAGTCACTTTCAAGTGCAAAGCTCAGATCTGATTTTCAACACTTCTGGTTTCCATCTGAAAAAGATGAACGTAAGTACTTGAAAGAAAGTTGCTTTCCAGGTGTTCTAGCAGCAGTCTCTGTAAAAGGTGTCAGAGCAAAAGCCTGCTTTCTGTTATATTTTTAGTTTAGCTGTGAAATTGGTAGGTGGTCCTCTACATGGAAGAGTAGCGTCACACTTTGGCTTGCACATAACTTTGTCACTTGCCAATAGTAATGACATGGTAGAAAAAGACTAATGGAGGATCTCTTACAACTGAAATATCCTGTTCTGATTTGTTTTATTCTATTCCTTTATTTTCCCCAAGTGAGCTGGTCAAATGATGGGAGATAACATAGAGTCCTCTTGCTACAAGGCACTGAGAAGCACAAGATTTTCATCTTTATGTCAGCAGCCCATCTTTCCAGGGGTTTCCCCACAACCACAAAATGTGCATATATGCAACAGTGGGCTGTAAGATTTTCCTCTGCTTATGCAGGAATACCGTGATGCTGATACATGTTACCATGTTAGTCACAGAATGCACTGAATAAGCTATTTCAGATTTAATTCACCCCAGAATCTGAACAGCTCACAAACTGATTGAAGTACATAACCTAACATTTTTCAGGTGATGTAAAGAAATGTCATTGTGGAACTTAGCCTAATGAGAGGAAAATGACAGACCATCAGACATAGGCCCTGTCACCTGCCCCATTGCACTAGAACATCAGAGCCCTTCTGTGAGCACTCACAAGAACCCTGACAACAGCAGCTATTGTCTCCATTGGCAGCCAGATGGTTTTTTGTTCTGGTCACCAGGAGAGCATTCTTCTCTGTCATGGCTTTTCAGTGTTCCAGACCTGGCCATAACTTCAAGTTAATGTAAACTCCTCTACACTCACAAGTCATTTTCCTCTGTCTCAAGGAACTATTATTAGCATGGCAAAAGTCTCTGCAGACAGAGACTCCCATTTTCTCCTGAATTTTCTGCCCCAGCTGATATAGCTCATGAGAATTCACAGATTCTCTGAGAGGCAACAGAGAAAGCATGATGGTGGGGAATCCCACCCTTGCTGACAGAATTCTTGTGCAGTTTAAACCCACCATAAGACACAGGGAGGGCAATGGAGGACTAGTAGATGTGTGCTAGAGCTACTAGCCTGAGAGTACCCTGTGTCTTCACTGAAATTTAACTAAATAGTAGGATTGTCAAATTGTCATCAAAGTAAAAACAGTGGCAAACATTTTAAGTGCTGATGAACTTTCTCTTTATACTTACCTGTGTTCTCTAGGTATTATATTACAGAGTCAAACCCTACCTCATTTTTCTGCATAGCCTTGTTCTGTACACATTGTGTAAACCTTGGAAAACCTACTCTATTGGCAATAGTTAGGATTGTCACTAGTGCAGTGAATCTCAGAAAAGAGAAAGGGAAGCATTTACAATTTTACTGAGACTGGAAATTTGAAGCTTTTACACTCTAGCCCATGGAACATGAAAACTCTTAGTACTTTTTGGAGTTATTTCTTATCATACTATGAATTGTAACAAGGTGTGCAGATAATTAAAGAGCAGGACGTTATAAACAACAGAGTTCACAGTTCTGTTTGTGGCATATTTTGTCATTGTTTTAAAGGTTTACCCTAGGATCTCAAGGGATCTGTACAAAGACTTCTATTTATGTGTGGAAAACGCTTGTGACAGTGGTCAGAAAATGGAGATCTTACTAAGGGAAGGAAGGGGGGTAGGGAAATGCTAGAACAGTTTTTTATGGATTACAAAATCAAGATCAGGATCATACATGCTTTCAGAATTATTCCATTCCATACAAAGATTATATTCCACTGATAATCAGGTGCTTTCCACAAAATAGTCTCCCATGTTATCCCTTACAATTCGGATTTTCCCTCCCATGTTCACCTAGGATAATGAATGAAAGTGCCAAGGTATGCAGAGGAAAGGAGATGGGTCCAGCCTGTGTTCATGATGAGTTTAGAGAAACCACATGTTAAGGCTCACCCTCCCACCTCCTAAATATCCATGAACTTAAAGAAAGAAACCTGAATTGCTGACCTCCTGAGCAATGGAATGAAAACAGAAGGAAAGAGAGGCCATAACTGCTGTACCCCTAAACCACAGCATTCTCATGCTGATCAATAGCAAATAAGGAGTGTGTTGCAGCAATGGACATTCAAAACCAGTCCCTATTCTATCCCAGAGCAATCATAACTATACACAAATTTATAAAAGCAGTCATGCTACATCAGATGAAAGGTCACTCTCTGCTAATACCTAGGGAGGAGTATAGGAATGCAGCAAATGTGATTTCCTCAGTGCCTCTTGCAAGCTTTTTGTAATGTGAGACTGAGAGACCTCTGAAGCCAAATAGCATTTCAGTGAATACAATGATTCTCAATGGACTCCTCTTGCAGGAACTTACCCCATCTTATCTCAAACATATACAAACTTTCAGCCTGTGGCAAGTAGTTTTGTTCTCCAAGGATTTAAGACCCAATTCTGATCTGACACAGTTTTGTCATCTTGGCATGGAGTTCTCAGGAAATCACCTCTGGAAAATGCTGTGAGAAAGTCTTCAGAAAAGAGAACTTAAAGATAAAAAAGGGAAAATTACAAATTACCCCTGGGCCAGGGACAGTGGGTAGCGCAGAAATTCAAGCAAAAAAACACCAAAGTGAAAATATATAGAATCCAAAGGGAAAAACCAGGAAAATGGTACCTCATCATCATAGAGGATTGGCTTGAGGGAGCAGCAGAAATCAATCCTTCCCCTCCTGACCCTTGCCTGCTTTGTCAGGAAGGACTCTTGGGATACTTTATCAGGTGGTGAACCTGCCAGCATTTTACCTTGTAGTTCTCTAAATCCGCTCTCTCTTAGGTGTGTTATCTAATAAATATTTATTTTATACTTTTAAGTCTGCTTGCAGCATCTTTTTGTGGGCAACTAAGGTGCAAAAATGAAGATTCTCAATGAGGGAGGTTTGCACTGTTCAAAGTATAAGGCATTCATGCAGCACATTAGCAGATGAATGTACATGACCCAAGCTTTAGCACTTGAGACTTCTAAATGAGTAAAGGCATTATGTCTTCCTAATCCACAATTTTAACCCAGTATTTCTTTTTTGTTTGTTTTTACAGGCACTGTGCATAAATAGGAACCATATTCTTGGGCCACTATCAAGCCTGACAAGAGGGTTGAACAACACACACAGATTTTAAGGTCAAACTCAGCTTGTGGGGAACAAATACCATTATGGAAGCAAATACAGTACTCTGAGAATGAACACTACTTTCTCAAGGAAACAAAACAGATGTAAGACACAGGGAAACTGTCACTCTAATGTACCCACACAATCAGATGGAAATATCTCAGTCATTTGGGATAAAACAGCACTGTCAAAGGATCAGTGTTTCCTACTCTGATAATAGATGCTTTGCCTTTTATATAGCAGCAGGAAATTATGATCTGTCTTGAATACATTAATGCCTTAGTCTATTCTCATTATCCCTTGACTCACAAAAACATAAGAGTTCACTTCATGGTGAAAGTCCTAGTTAAGTGTCTGTGGGAGACAGATACATACGGGGCATGATGGCAGAGGGAGGGGAAGGCACTGTTTCATGCGTCAGCAGGGGAATTATTTAGTCAGGTATGCCTCACTAACATGGCAAATGTTGCCATAAAAGTCTCTTCCAGTTAATAATTAATTTTCTAAACACAAACATGTTCTCGTCTCACAAGAGAAAATACACCACTCACTGAAGGGTTCATGATTACTCAGAAATTTCCCCTTCATCCCTCTTATACATCATATCTACCCAAATTCTTTTGCAGCAATAAACTTTAAACAAATATGCATGTGCTGCAGATGTCCCCATGTTCAGAAAGGACCTCAACCAGCTGTTAGCCATGGAGTGCATGTGCCATGTAGGACAGGCATAAAAACATTTGCTCATTATCATATCTGCCAGCTTTCTTTCATGCAATTGTCCAAAAGTGATTCTTGAAGACACCCCTGAATAATCACTGTGAATAGTCAAGAAAGAAAGCTCATAGAAACATTGAAAGCTAGCCTCTCCACAAGCTTGAAACTGTTGTTCCTATCAGTAAGTGTTATTAGTAATGCCATCAATAAAAGAAAGAAAATCAACATTGTTTTTAACAAGTTTTTGCCTTGTACAAAAGTACAGGACTGCAGATACTGTGCACAGAGATACATGTGAGACAAGGCACCTGCCTGCAAGCTCATGGCATCCCACCTGGGGTTTCTGGTTTTCATGGAAAGTAATGAGAGTTTGGCAGCTTTGGCCAAGTATTTAAGTGTTCTTGTAATTTCCTCACAACCCTCCAGTCAATCTGCTACAAATGTGTGTCTGGAACAGCAGAGTCCCAGAGCTAAAGCAGCAGGGTTGATGTTAAGTCAAAATTGACTTTCACAGCTTCTGGCTATAGTGACCCTCATTCTTGCAGCCAAGACTCAATACCCTACCAATAAAAAGTACTAAAATTTATCTTCAAACTGCTAATACAAACTGAGAAGAAAATGTCAACATAATAAACGCTAGGATAATTAAAGCACATAAGAACATCCTTGACACACTCCATGTACTTCAGCTAGTGATCTTGTGGTTGTTTAAAACCAGCTGGGAAGTAAGCCTCAGGTAAGACACTCCATCTCCTCCACCCCTCTCTGGTGAGAAGGACAAAGGCAGAGACTAGAGATTGAAATAAAAATGTACTAAAAGCAAACAGCAATGGAGAATAAGGAATACACAGTAACAGCAACAATATTAATAACAAAAGCATGTGAAATAGAAGGTGCTTTACATGCAAAGGGTGTTCATCACCTCAACTTAATTATGCCCGGCCACTGAGACAAAAACAAGATGGCAAAGTTCCTGCAGTGACACGCAGTTATTCCCAAGACAAAGACAGCAGATGCTCTCCATAGCTAGCGCCACGCGGTCTCCTGAGACAAGGACAAGAGGGTGTGTGCTCTCCACAGCTGGCATTCCCCAACCCCAGGCCTAAGAGAATGAAAAACAATGATTGATAAACCTCCAAAAGGCCAGATCATCCGTGTTGCATCTCTCATTTTCCAGACTGCTGGGCTTGGCTGTGGTCAGCAGTACTCGGCTTGGCTTGGCTCCTTGCTGCTGGGTTGGGCTGGGCTGGTTCCCAACCCAATACCAATGATCACCTCAGAAACAGTCTTGCTTCAGACATCCAGTTGCCTGAATATTCCTGAATGGCCTGAAGCAGTGTGAGTGAGCTAATGCACCACCATGAATTTGTGACCCTACTTTGATGGGGCTGCATTTAACAGGCTCTCTATCCCAGCATTTTCTAATATACTCATCACTGTGACACAGAGCATATTATTTTTCTTCCTCTGTTGTTGTGCAGGGGATACATTCCTTGAATGAAAGCCCTGATGACATTTATGTCAGCATTCAGCTTTCTGGGGTTTCATTTATTTCTTCCAAACCTAAGCTGAAGCACAAGCAGCTACTCGAGGCTTGTAATACAAATGGTTTGCACATAATGACCCAGTCTCTTCCTTCTCAATTTCTGGACCAAGTGCAGGTGCCAGTAAATGTTGTTTCCCACCTCTTTTGGCATAGTGTTTCATCACAAATCATAACCTTCCCAATCCCAGTATAAACTGTCTTGTAGGCTGCTGGCAACAGAAATAAGAATCCTAGGCACTTTACATAATTTCTCACAATGTCAAAGAAACGTGAAGAGACTGAAATAGTACTGGACTATTCCCGCTGTGCTGGAAGCCTCTATATTCTCTTGATGCATTAACAATGGCACATGAGGATACTAAAGAAATCCATGAATCACAATTGTCAAAATGAAGCTGTTTTTAGGCAACGAAATGGAAGATCATGAAAAGCAGCCAGATTAGTTAGGACAAAAGAAAATGTACTCAAAACTTTTTCCCAAACCAACTGGCCTACACAAAGGGCTGCAGCAGGTTAGCAGACACTAGGAACAGGCAAGGTGCAGGATTGCTCTCTACACAAGACTCCCTAGTACATCTGAATGCTCTGTTTTAAACAGGACAAGCAATGGGTCTGCTGTAGCAGCTTCCTTTGGGGAAATTATTTCACAGCCCCAGTAAATCTTGCCATTAAAGACTGCTTTCTGACCT
This sequence comes from Polioptila caerulea, assembly GCA_013397295.1. Classification (NCBI taxonomy): domain Eukaryota; kingdom Metazoa; phylum Chordata; class Aves; order Passeriformes; family Certhiidae; genus Polioptila; species Polioptila caerulea. The sequence goes on along the minus strand of VYXF01004480.1, from coordinate 44,075 downwards.
GCACAGCAACTTTTCACTGGCCTTGACCTTCAGGCACACAAGCAAGTTCACTTAGCCCTTTTTCATTCTTCTCTTATACAAATCACTGCAAAAACAAGCAGAGTTTGTAAAATTGTTATAGCAAGGGGTTTGAAGTTGGCCTTTTTGGTCTTTTTAAGCCCCCCAAAATTGAGAAACTGTGTCTTTTTGACCACCCTCACTCCAACATCTTTGCCTTTATAGTCCATCAAAGCTGTCACATATTCTCATTTTCTGAGATGTCACTGTCATCAGCCTTTTGCTTCTTTATCCCATTATTACCTACACAGCTTGGCTTTAATACTAATTTTTTCTCTTTTTTTATTTCAAATTCTCTGGTCCTTTGAATAGCATTTTTTTTTTCTTATAGAGTTATTTCTTTGTAAGATCATAAATCTTAAACTCTCTCAGTGATGGCATGTCATAATCCAGTATGACACAGCTGGATAGATAGCATCCTAAGTTAAGACCTTCCCAGTGACCTCCCATGTAGTTTTCCTGTTTGAATGTATTGATTTTAAATATCTTCCTTGGGTAAAGCCTCTCATTATTTGTGCCTTCCTGGGGGTCAACCTTTTTTTTATTAAACAATAACTAACATTATTAGTGCAGACGATAAAGTTAGACTTTTAAACAAAATTAATTCAACCAAATTGTGGCTGCATTTTGTATTTGTCTGGGTGTCACATGCCTGTCTCATTCCTTCTTTATTCCAGAAGGGCAAAAGTAAACAGCAGCAAGAAAATCAGATAATCTAGTTGTGTCTGGAACTAAAGCCTTTGCATTTCGTGACCCATGCCTTTCTTCTCTTGGCTTATTAAAAATATAGAAGGCAATACCATTTTTTCTTGGTAAATATTGAAGTGGAACCCAAAAGAATCTATTTCATATATATTCGATTACTTCTTATCTTTCTGTCTTCCTCTGCACTTAAGGAATGTGTTTTGTTGACTCTAGTCAAGTTAGACCCAGAGTGTCAGCTGAAGGGGGGAATAGGATTCACCACCACCTACTTGGAAACACATACCTGAGCTTTAATTTACAGTTGTCAACAAACATAATGGCTTTTCCATAATTTTGCAAATCTTCCCCTTGCAAATTTCTCTGTTATTCTGTTCTAATATGTACTCCTTTCAGTGAAATTGGCAATGGCTTAAAAAAAAGGTCTATTTGATGTTTTGTGCTGTTGAAACAGAAGAACAGATGGTAGCAGAAACTAACAGGAGACCCTGCAAACAGTTCTGAAAAAAAGGGAAAAAAACCCCGTTGTTTAAACCATCAGTATTAACAGAAAAAGAAAGAAACAAAGAAAAAGGCTACTATAATCTGTCTCTAAAATAAGCTCTTCTCCATAGAAGCATATGTGTGTATTGTATTACCAGTAATTTGGTGGGAAAAGCTAAATGATCTCAGATCTGACACAGGCTAAAAGCATGATTTACCATGGCTCAGCTGTCTTTTAGGAGCTTATTCAGTTGCACTAAATCATATATTTAAGATCTAACATAGATTAGTTAATCCAACAAAATATTCAAGTGCATTGAACTGTGCTGGACTATAGCACAGCAGAAGGATAGGAGTCATGTTGACTGACTATTCACTAATGTCTTTAAAATTTTCTGCCTAATTTCTTGCTCTGTGGAATGCAGCTCAGAAATCTCTAAATTCCTATTAGTTAAATGCAGCAGGAAAATATTATTAGTAAATGAAAAAAATACCTGCTCTCTAAAAAAGTAATTTATAAATTACATTTGCACTACATATAAAATGATCATTCTTCCTATATGCCAGACTGCCATATTGTCTTAAAGTTGCTTCTTCTTATCCTTTATTGCTGGTTACAAATATTGAGACCTGAGAAACTTCTCATTACAATTTTTATCAAATCAGATAACTATTTATAGGAATGTTTATTTCAAAGATTAAGCATTTTCTGACCAGCAGAAGAGTTTTATTGGATTATCTGTGTGTTAGCATCATAATTTCCCAGCCACAAACTGTAATAAGGCAACATATCTGACCTTACATTGTGGAAAAACATGTGGTTGCTGTGCATAACAGAAAGAGTAGAAAAGAAAGTTCAAAAGCTGACAGCCTAGGAGCATTTCACTCTCTTTCTCTATTACAAGGTCATTACAGAGTGGCATGAAGTACTATGGCACACAGACCTTTTATCTCCATTTTTTGTGTGAACTACAAGGAAAAAACTCAATACTTAATTCAATTTTATTAGTATTTCTTTAATTTCCATAGGAGAAGTTATTTTTTAGAGTAAATTTAAGCACACACAATGACCCAGGCTGCTCTATCCACTTTCATTTCCAGTCAAATTTTAATCTGCATTCATATTACCAGTAAGTACAACTAATTGCACCTGGCCAGAGCAAAGAATTATTTTTCACTTTCTCAGATCACTTTTTTTGAACTTTACCAGCAGATACCCAAGGAAACAAACAAACAACAGATAATTTCCAATTTCCAAGGGAGGATTCATGAACATGTAACCTCCAGGCATCTAATGATTTCCAGGCACACTCACCAAGTGTCTCATCCTTAATTAATTAGCCAGCTGGCCTGGTTTGTCAGGAGCATTAGAACAGCACAGGCACATCCTGAAGATGTGCTGAGTGGCTGAACTTCCAGTTCTGAGATAGAGAAAACAGGAAAAGTGTTGCTACAGAAAGAGAGTATTGTACAAGTAGAGTCAAGCTGAAAATCCAGTTACAAAAATTCCAGCGTTTTCCATGAAAAGAACAGCAATAGTCTTGGTCAAAGTCAAATGCATGAGTTTTGTCTAATCTCAGTAACCAGATCAAGGAACATATAAATTGCAAGAGGAATAGCTGAATAGTCCTCAGGCTAAAACACCACATGCCCTGGCAGACAACTCACTTTTCTTTAGAATGTAATAAATGAGAACATTTTGAAGAATCTTCCTTATTCAGTTTGTTTGTTTTCTTCAGCTTTACAAGTGCACATCCCTATTTTTCATTCATGATACAAGCTGAAGCTAGAAGAAAATTATTACCACTTGTTACAGATGTTAAATGTTAGAGGTGAACCACTTGCAAAAAAGGATAGTATTGTAAACCTCTCAAGAAAATGGTTTGATGAACCACTGGAGTATGAGAATCTGATGTACAGAGAATGGGAAGCACAAATAAAGTTTGTGGAGCAACCAGATCTATGCCCATTACTCAACAGAGGGCATATTGTTAAGAATTATCAGGCACTGGATACCAGTGATTTATCCCAACCACAAGTTAGAAACAATGCTGGACCAGTCATTCAAATGAGTTTGCTTAATTGCAGTGGATGCAGCTGGGTAGAATCTGAAATCAACAAATTCAAACCAGTTGCATTTAGTCATGTTTGCTACAACCAGAAAGCTGTGAATATGGGAACTGGAAACAACTCTAGATTATTTAACTCTTTAGGGATTTGTTATTTTTCTTTACTAGTTAAGAAAACATCCAAAGATTTTGCGATAAAACAGGTGACAACTGTTTTGTGTTTTTACCAAAACAGAACCTTTGAGGCCTGGTTGTTCTGGTGTTCATAGGGTGTTTAGTTTCCTGTTAAGCAAATACACCTTCTTTCTTCTGGCTTTATATTGAGCTGGGCTGGACCGGATCCCAATAGATAATCTTTTAACTAAATTACATTTTGATAAAGAGTCATCCAGGAGGGAATATAGTCTTGCTTTTGAGGCATCAAGGAATAGAGAATCTAACACTCTTCTTGGTTAAGTTTCTTCACTGCCCAGATCTTTTGTTTATATGTTATTTGATTCAATTTTTTTTATGTCCCAGCTTTAGTTTTTACTTTCTGACTCATTATGTTTTTCTCCACTAGATTTAAGAACTATTTACTACCAGGCATTTTTTTCTCAGGAAGGCACTTACATGCTGCAATCAAGTCACTCCTTTAGGAAAACCTCTTAAGGCTCATGGTACAACATTTTCCTCTAGCACTCCAATTATGTTTTCAATGCTCTCTTTAAAATGTAGACACTATGGCTGGACTCAATATTCTGGTACTGTCTCTCACTACACTGTGTACAAAGTAAATCCCTCTTTAATCCTGCTCGTTAGTCTTTCTTAAATTTCTGGGGATGGTGCATTTTTGGTCTTTGGTTTTATTTTCCCTATAGGAGTGTTCTGGTAGTCTCATGTCACATTGCTTTTTAGGTCTAAACCCACATCTTTTACTGTTTTCACTAATTTTCTGGGAACAAAGCCTGATTGTGTAACTGCTGCATGAATTCAGTTTTCAGACAGAAGCTTCTGATATAGCTTAGTTAAACTTTTCTCTCTTAAATCTTTAAATTTGAAATTGTCAAGGATTTATTATTTTTCACCCAGTAGCAAGGAAAGGCTGTCTGTGACAGAATAAAGTGAAATATGAATTAGACATAATAACTGAAGGACATAAATTTACCTTCAGCTCTTTAGAATTACAAAGTGTTTATCTTCCATCAGTCATGAGACTCTGCAACTCAAAGGTGATTCTTAATGGAACTGGCTTAATCTTGAGATAATTTTGTATGAAAATTTTAATGCTTTTGAAATGCTTTCAGTTCAAGGTAGAGATTCTGTAACTCCTACTGTAATAATTATAAAAAAAAAAAAGAAAAATCATGTAGGAACAAAAAATACTCTTTTGGTTTGCCAAACTGCTTATCAAGGAGGAATTTTCAATATGATTTTGCTTCCAAAAGAGAGAAAATAAAACTGGCTCTTGCTTGGTAATTCCATTGCATAAAATGGAGTGGTCTTAAGATTCATCATTCATCTTCAAGTCTTAATGGTAAGTCAAAGTGAGAGCCAAGACCCCTTCAGTTTGGTATCTTATATGCAACTCTTGAAATTGGTGCTGATATACTCCCCTAAGAGTCAGCCTTTGTTCTTTCCTATATTGTATCTTCCATAGTAATCTCATCTGTTTTAATTCTAAATTATCTACCATCATAGAGTAACATAGGGAATATTTTCATTGGCTTTGTGAAGAAGATTAAAACCTCTTATTTCAGTGGACATCTATCACATACGTTGGTACTTTGGCAGCTTAATGTAGAACTATTGAAAGACTAAATTTGGAAAATATGGATGCAAGACTCTATTTCCTAGACTATCTCAAAAGGGTTTTCTCTTTTGAAGAGTAAATTAAATATATTGCCATAAAGTCACAAGAGATGGAAATTCAGGAGATCTTAGTCTGGTTTACTGCGGAATTGCTTGTTCAAACATTTATCTTTAGTATTGCTAGAGAAAACAGCTCTGCCACGAAGCAAAAAAAAGATTTTTTTCAGTGATTTTGATTACTCTGTCTTGGCATCTCACTTTAAAATAAAAGCAGGTTTACACAGGTCAACTCCAGTTTCAGAGGCAACCAATTTCAGCTGATAAAATGGCCATGGAATATCTGTAGAGAAGAACTTTAACTTCTGCTGCAGTGGACATGATCAATAGTCCTAAAAATCTGGCACTGAATTCTGTGAAGATGAGCACCCAAAACTGAACCATAAAATTTTAGTGCCCTTATTTGAAACTCTTAAATTTACCCGTGTCTTTCATTCTCTAACTGCAAAACAATGTACTTAAATTGTCCATGACATACCTTATACTTAGCTTCCCCAGCTTGGCTAAATTATTATTAGAGGGAATAAGTTATTTTAGTCTGAGATCCCAGAGAAATGTTCTGATATGAAAACATTATTAGCCTGCCTCTTTGGAGAAATAGATGATCATTTTCCTTTGAAGTTACACGTACTATTTGCTATGTGTAATGACACAGCAATTCAATGTGCACTGTACCAAAGCTGACAAATACCTGTGGAAAGATCACATTTCTAGACATCCTCCAGGCTGAACTTCATGACATTACACGTAAATATCACAACGAAAAGGAGCATTTTACCCATATAACCATCATATTTATTTTGAACACTTGAGTTAGTTAGTGCTTGTTCAAGTTTCTAGTCCACTTTAGCTCCACTTAGTCCAATCTTGGGCTTTCTGCCCTCTTCAGAAGGTGCTCTGTGCTCTAATGACAATCTAGAAAGCTAAGGCTCCTAATTTAAACACGCAATATGTATCACAGAAACACAGAATGGGTCAGGTTGGAAGGGACCACAATGAGTCATCTAGTCCAACCTTTCTGCTCAAGCAGCATCATCCTAGAGTTGCACAGGATTTTATCCAGAGGGCTTGAGCAGCTCCAGTGGGGGAGACTCCACAATCCCTATGGGCAATCTGTTCTAGTGCTCGGTCACCCACACCCACACGGGGCACAAGGAAGGGCACACTGCTGATTCAGGGACAGCTTATTGTCCACCAGAACTCCCAGATCCTTCTCCCCAGAGCGGTTTCCCAGCACATTAGCCTCCAGACTGTGCTGGTGCATGGAGTTATTCTTCCCCAGGTGCAGGACTCTGCATTTGCCTTTGTTGAATTTCAGACAGTTCTTCTCTGCTCGTTGCTTCAACTTGTTGAGGTCCTTCCAAAGGGCTGCACAGCACTCCAGGGTATCAGCCACTCCTCCCAGCAGTGTGCTGTCAGCAAACTTGCTTGCCTCATTCAAGTCATTAATGAACAAATTAAACAGTACAGGGCTCAGTATTTAACCTTGGGGGACACTACTGACAGGCCACCAACTACCCTGTGCCAGTGATTCAGACCCTCAAATTAGTAAATTAATCAGAGAAAATCTCAATGTCTCCTCCAGGCCCCAATTTTTTTATCATCCAATTTTTTTAAAGTCCTCAAATTCTGCAGTGGGATTTTAAGCTGTTTTTTCAAGTTTGGGACTCAGCCCAAAATCAATCTGTAATAATAACTTTTCATGTCTTTTTCTAATATGCATTTCTGTCTTCACTGCCTGGCAAGTCCTTAAGAGACAGATCCCTGGCTTAGCCAGTAGGAGAAATCCACCTCATTGTACCTTCACAGTAAAATCTTAAGACTTTTACTGATTTGAATAAAGCTATTTTCAGTCCTGTCATCAAGGGACACTGCAAAACAGAAAGAATTTCTCTCAAAACACTTTGTGGGGATATGGGAACATCTGCCTGCTCATAAAGCTCTCTCAGCCCTGGGGAAGAGAAAGCAAACAGGAACTATGCCTTGATATCAGACAGCATAAAGAACCTACGTCAGATTTCAGGCAGATTGTATTTTCTTGTCTTATTAAATCTCTGTTGAGGGAGAGAATGGAGATTTGTTTACTTTCCTCCTTGTCATTACCCATATAACAGTTCAAACTCTTCCCTTCTTAATCTGAGGTGACTTACAGAGGTTTCCTATCAAACACAGACACTATACAACACTATATTAGATTATACACTTTGTCAGAAAATTGGCACTTTATATACTAAATGATAGCCTGTGCTCTGCAATCACGCTATCATTCTTGCTCGAAGATCTTGTCAGAGCCTGTAAATTAAGTGGGATTTGGCCCTGGAGTTATATGAAAGGGAGGGCTGTAGGAAACAAGAGGATGCTGCCTCAACTCACAGGACTTATTTAAAGAAAAATTCTCTTCCATCTGACCCAGGGCTATCACCTCACCACAGGCTGCCTATTTTAACCTATACATTAGACAATGAGCAGCAGCATTAGGGTACCACCTCATGCTATTCCCTGATGACTGTACCTTGGGTGTCTCCATCTACAGGGACTGCATCTCCTATTGTGATGCTATTCTACCCAAACTAAAAGAGATGCTCTCCAAGTATGCATCAGACCTGAAACAATAGCCTTGACTGCAGCTCATCTCCACAAGGCAGTAGGTGGCTGCTTTGAGAAGCTGAGACACCATTGCTCAGAAATAGCACCCAAGTTACTGCAGAAAAAGGAAGATACAGTGAGCCAGATCACCCCTCTATCACATTCCCACATACATTATTACTTCAGGGAGGAGAACTGAAGAATCCTTGCACTGCAGCCCCTTTCTTGCTACTCCTGAGAAGGTAGAGGAAGCCCTTTTACACTGTCTGTAACTAGGAAGACTCAGTCAGAAAATGAACAAAAGAACAATGCTCTGATGCAATATTCTCGGGACCTCTAACTACTCTAATTTAGCAGTGAATACCTCACAGTAACTGGAATAACTCTGACTATAATTTAGTCTGGCAACCTCCCCAGAAGGAGAACTAAATGCTGTCTTCACACCTGCAGGTATGTTTACTTCAGGGGCAGGGAGCTGAACCATCTACAGAGTTTTTTGCTATTCTTAAAAAAAGACACATCCAATTTCAAAGTAATTATTGGGCTTGCATGGTGCATTGGTTTCAGGCAGATAAGGTGTGTGCAAACCACATGAATGATCACCGAAAACCCCAGTAGTGCTGTGCTCCTGAGGTGTTCAAGGACTCAAAGCATTAGTAGCTTTGCTGCAAAATGCAAGTGATGCTATATTTGTATGCAAAATAAAGGCAAAAGAAACATGAATACATTTGTAGGAAGACGCAAGTCCTTCTTCTGGTCTGAAACAGAAGCAAAAAGATTTTGAGTTAATGACAGATAAGGATGATTTTTTTCAAGTGTAAATGAAGTTGATTTGAGTTAAAGCACCTTGTAGACAAGAGGGAGCGGAGTATCAGAACTCCCTGGTTTGGGGCTGTACACGCTGTGCTCAAGCCCGGCACACAGGGCTGTGCCAGCAGCCGGCTGCCCTTCGCCGAGGCAGAGCTGCTCCTCTCCTGAAAGCCCCCGTCAGCGCGGATTCTCGGGGCAGAACAGAGGTAAAGGCGGCACGGAGCCGGGCCGCTCCGAGCCTCCCTGGGAGCCCTCCCGCCCGCAGGGAAGGCCCCGGCCCGCGGCCGCCGCTGCCCGGCCAGCGCGGGGGGACAGCGCCCTCTGGCGGCGGGACGGGCTGGTTCAGCCGCTCCTCTGCGCCCGTCCGAGGCGGGGGAGCCGGGGAGCGTAAGCAAGCACAGAGCGGCATTTGGAAACCTGCGGGAAAATCGGGCAGGTAAACCGCCAATTAAAAGTATCAGCATAGGAACTCTGCTTATTTTCAAAAGCTTCGTGAAAAACTGACTTTTCTGCTCTGTCATACTGGCACTTTTTGCTTGTTTGTTCTACATGGGAAAAAGAGCGACATGCTGAAAAGAAATGCTTTCCTGGCTCTAAGTTAATGCCCGCATACCAGTCTCACCGGCAGGAAAACTCTTGCTACAGCATAAAACAGAAGGGACTCCCATAATGCCTGTAATCTTCAGATCTCCAAACACTTTATACAGCCCTCCGATGAGGTTTAGAGTATCATAGTAAAGGAAATATTCATACAGCTGAGGCAGCTGTAGAGAGGCCAAGAGGCTTGTAAGCTGAAATATAGCGAGGAATATTGAGTTTTGTCCCCGCCTCCTACAGAAATGACAGACTTGCAAATACCAGACTCAAATTTTCTTCTAACAGTGTCATCAACTACAGGTCACAAAGGGTTTATCAACACAGGATCACAGAATGCTGATCCTGTGTTGGAAAGGATCTCTAGAGGTCATTTGATTCAACCCCAGTACTGCTCAAACATGGCCACTTAGAGCTGTTTGACCAGGACCATGCATTCTTTGTTAATGCTTCATCACCTTACTGTAAAAAAGTATTTCCTGATGTTCAGTTGGGACCTCATGTGCTTCAGTTTGTGCCCATTGCCTATTGTCCTGTCAGGCATGTCCTTCCACGTCATAATGTACACCAGTATTCCACATTTCATAGCACACGAGCCTCTTCTACATCCAAACCCATCCATACTGGCCAGTTGGAAGCTTTAACCTAACACCCTATTGCAGTGTGCAGAAGCACTTGACAAACAGCCTGGTTTATTTTATGTTTTATTTTGTTTATATGGGAGTCAGGCAAACAAGACCTGTCAACAACTTAGTGAAATGTTGCTGTGAAATTTTTCTTTTTCAGTGGGATGGTTTCTAATACATTAATAATCACAGCTACGTGTTTTCAGTTCTCAGCGTTAGCTCTGGCACCTCTGCCAGAGCTTTGCTGGAAGACCTGAGCTTGCATTGACTATGAACTGAATCAAGCAAAGGCAAGTGGGCCAGAAGCAGAGGCTGCACATATGTATATGCTCAACACAACTCCAGCAAACAGAATACTGCCAAAGGAATGTGATGACAGGGTATTGCTAGTCTGGAGAGCAGGCAGGCAGCATCTATTACAAGACTTCAGTCTATACAGAATATAGAATTAGACATTTTAAAAGTAAAAAAAAACCTGCTAGAATGCAACCAACTAACAATTCTTGAATTCAGTCATGCACATTTTACACTGGAGAAACTCAGCTGAAGACAAGCAATAGGCATCATTTGAATTCACAAGCCTGTAACTCAACATGGACCTCACTCACACCTATGAGGGTGAGACTGAAACAAAGTGGCTGGAGAGCTAAAATAATAATAATAATAGCCTAAATATACAGAGTCAGTTCAGACTTAAGCTACCACATGGCACCTGAGTCCCACTTGTTACAGTAGATCACTCATTAGGGGTAGAAATGAGCCAAGACACATGCTCTCATTTAACAGCATGAAAAGGGTCCCGGTTTATTCTTCTTTCCAGCTCTTCCTGACTGACTACAGCAAGCTCCTACTGTAGGGTCCAACTGCAGACTCTGACTGCTGGCTATTTCCTACTGGACTATGACTGCAAGCATTAGTCTGCAGACTCTAACTCCATCAGACCCAGACTGACCTCACAGCTGATCTTTTATAGCAGCAACTCTTCCTTGTTTCATTCTTCTGCATGTCTCTCCGGATCATTCCTTCTTCCTCAGGGCTCCCTGACCAGCCATCCCACCCCTTCCACCCCTTTATCTCACTTATCTTTATCAATCACAGTTATGACCCATTAAGGGCAAGGCTGCTCCTCTTCTTTGGTGATCAGTACAACTGTGACTTATCAGGGGTGAGGTTGCTGTAATCAATCCCTTCTTCTACACCTACACATTGGTTGTTCAGGTACAGGCTCACAGCTCAAAGCACATAAGGAGACCTCAACTTACCTCACAGTCAAAAAGATTGATGTTATACCAAAACTTTTTGTGCTTCTTGTAGGCTAAAAGAGTATCTAACTCTAACCTTACCATACATGTGATTTTTTTTCTCATCAGGCCAGTAATATTCCCACTGAACTCCCTGAAGTGGATCTAATTAAGCCAGGCAAGCTGTTTTACATTAGCTGGATGTCCTTTTTCACTCTCCAAAAAATACACATACTTCTTCAAGCATTTGTGCAGTTTGCTTTGAATACCCAATATTAAAAATTAAACATTTCACACTGATTTTTTAAAATAAGTAATAAAAAAAAAAAACTCCACAGCCAGTGAATGAACAATCAGAGAAAGGGAGAACAGGAGAAAATTGTGTCAGAAGATATCTGTCAGAAACTCTTCACTTGTTTTTACATTGATGTCTCTAGAATCAGCCTGGTAGAGTTAGGACAAGGACTTTGGTCCCCAGAAGTAGATATCAGCAACACTTCATGCTGTAAGATTCACAGCAGGTTTACTGTTGCTATGGTTATTCAAATATTCTTTTCAACAGGAGAGAAATAAATTCTCTAGGTCTCTGCAAAACATAATAACACAGCCATCTCACTGTCAGGCTCTCCATATGGGGGTGGGCCTCAACAGCATCACCCTAAATCTAAACATCAAATATCTAATGGAGGTTATTTAAATATTTAAGAGAAATTAAAAGCAACAATTACTTAGAAAAAGCAGAAGAATATAGAAGATGCAGAAGGTGTAAGGAGAAAAGAGAGGGAGGAAGGGAGAGGGGGAGGGAGCAAGGAAGGAAGGAAGGACCTGATGGGTTCCTTGCAACTCAGCTTATTTTGTGAATCTGTGATTCTGTATCAAGGAAGGCTTCAAATCGAATTGTTCTCTGGGGACAGAGAACTTTCTGAGGTGTCTTCACTTCAGCATGCCATGTTCAGAGGGCTGTGCTGTGCAGTGTTTCCACACCCATGATTTAGGGTCAACTCCCAAACAAGGGGTGCATTTAATGGTTTCATCCAGACTCCAAAATACTCCATCACTGTGTAGGGTCATACTCTGCTTTCCTGTTCTTATTCAGCAATTTTCTGCTTATTTGTTTGAGGTCCCATTAGTTTTCAGCAACAGCATCACACTAAAAGCTCTTGTTCAGTCAATTATCCATCCTGACTTCTAACTCCTTTCAGGGTCACTGTTTCTCTGGAAGCAAGCTCTGCATGTGTAGCCTATTGTCCTTGTTCCCAAACACACAACCTTGCACTTGTGCTGGTTAAATAAAATCCGCTTTCCACATTAACTAGGTTGATCCGTCAAACTGATCCAACTTTACCACTGTTTACTCCTACTAATGTTGCATCCTCTGCCAATTTTACAGGCACTGATTTCCTCACTTCTAAACCATTAATAAAACCTCTGAATTTATAAGACTGAAAAAGATTCCCATGGAACCCTGCTGGAAATATCCTCTGTGGATGATGATTTCTCATTTACAATTCCTTTTTAGAAATCCATCAGACAATTATAATCTTTTTATTATGTGCTACATTAATTTTGCATCATTCTAATTTTTTAATTGGAATGTCATGTGGTATGAAGTCAAATGCTTTTGAGAAGTGCAGGTAGATGTCAGCACAGCTCTCTTATCAGCCTATCTTATTAAAAAACAAAGCTGTGTTTGATTAAGCAGATCTGTTCTCCATAAAGTGAGGTGTGCAACAGTTGCTGCCCAAGATTGTGGATTGAAACAATTCTGGATTCCTAATGAGAAATGAGGAACTGCAGAAGCACAATTTTAAATGGGAAACAGACCAGTTGCATTTTCTTACTGCCAAGCCCAAAGGTTTTCAAATCACAGTTCACTGCATTTTTCTGTAATACATTCTATGTTAAAACTCAAAGTGTATGTGGATAAAGGATTCATTAGGGATCTCTCAGCACTTCAAGTCACAAGCACTTACCTACTCTGCAGTATATGGAGATGAGGTGGACTAAACAGCAGATTTTCTCACTCCCTCCTCATTTCTAATTGGCCCAGCAGCATGTCTTGGAATCAGCTGGCATTGGCTCTGCTGGAGGAAACTTCAGCAGCTTCCCACAGAAGCTATCCCTGTAGCTCCCATGCTACCAAAATCTGGCTACACATATCCAATACAGTCTTGGACATCCTTAATTTGGTGTTGGATTTTTATCAAGAAAAGTAAAACACAACCAAGTAGAAATGGGGAAGAAAGCACATTAATCATAACATTTATAATGTTATAAAACATTATAAGCAAACTTGAGACCATCCCCCAGGTAATCCTTCAGTACCTGATTATGATTTCAGATGTCCTGAAGCCCTTTAGATAATCAAGTTCTTCTATTGTAAAGACATTTGCAATTATCACTATAGTTGCTTGTTTAAAAAAAGAAAAATATTGAAGTAGATAAATAAGGCCTAGGATAACAAAATATATCATCCACCCATTATCCCTTCAATGTATGCATCCTGCTGGCATGGTTCAGAGTTCATTTACATGATAGATGCTTCTGCTTCAGCCTAAAGCAAGGCTGGTCTTCATGTCATTTCCTGCCAGGGGTTGCTGGACCTCAATTATTTATTTGAGATAAATGATGCTATAAAAACACACTTTGCAGTCCAAAAGCCACCTTCATCAACTGCAGAATGCCTGGCTTACTGTTTGATTCCCATCCCCCCATAAGACACTTGCCACAGTAAAATAAATTGTTCTGGTACCTAAGCAACACAAGATCCACTTATTTTGCTCCTCGCAAACAGCCTAGCTGCCTCAGCCATCACAGCTGCTTTCTTGTTCCCTCCAAACCATCCTAGCAAAAGGTAACATGAGAAATAAGAGGAGAGTAACTTGTAAAGCCTGTGGTCAATGCACCAGCTGAAGGAGCTAAAACTGGTTAGGACTTATTGAACTGGCCCATGCTGCACTCATTTCTCTGCTCTGCTGACTGGGGAACAATCTAAAGAGGAAAGAGGCTAGAAAAATTTCATAACAGTGACAACTTCTACCTTCTTACTTTATCCAGCCTGCTGATGAAGTGAACGAGGGCTCAGCAAGCTGGCTAAATTCAGCAAGAAATTAAAATCACTAGATATCAGTTAGTCCTGTCACACAGCAGTACTCAGTGAGATCAAAAGATGTATAATAACAAATTAAATTCAAGTTTATCTCCTCTGTGTGCAGTTTATGTATATAGGAAATGCAAAGGAAAATACCCCATGGGGTGTGGCAAAGATTAGTCTATTAATGTGTTGTATTTGAAAAGCTAAAGTGTGATTAAGTGCTAGACTGATTATTTTAATCAACACTGTTTTCACACCATCTGCAGTTCTATGGGTACAAATGTAACTGTGAAATTATATTCCAGGTATACAGAATCTCTCTCAACTTCTCAATTTGTATTTCATCATTAACACAGCATCCAAACACTTAAAATGAAATCAGATTCATCTGGAGGATGAAACATGAAAGAAAATACAGTCCTATCACATTTCTTCTTCTGAAGGGCCCAGGCAGATATTGTCAGATAGTCAATTGAACATGAGACAGTTTTGATGCACACAGTCTTGATACTCTTGTGTAGGGGCGACAAGGAGGAGGGTGAAAAAAGTAGGCTTTTAAATTTTCATTCTCCTCAGCAGTACAGTAACTGGAAAAAGTGAAGTTTAGACAGAAGAATTTCAACTCTGAAACAACAGAAAGTCACATAGTTCATATTTTCTATTTACAGGCTAACACTTTGAAAATAAAGAGGTTGCAATGTTTTTTTAATTACACACTAAATACCTTTTGTAACCTTAAGAGAAAAGCAGGCAATAGATAAGTCAAAAGAGAGAGGGTTTAGCAAGAAATCTGACAGTGCTTGCTAAAAAAGCAGCAATGAAGTGCTAAGAAATTGCATCCTGAATTTTGTCTGGTGTTGCTCTGCACTGATAAATAGCTTTGGATTGTGCTCCTATATGTTACAGCTGTAGTAAAGATTAGCTCTTAACCTTGATACTAGAAGCTATACCACTCTTTATAAAGCAATCTGTGGATGAAAAGTCAACACATCTCCACCTCCCTTTTTTTTTTTTTTTTTTGGGGGGGGGGGGCGGTACTTAAAACTGTGGAATCCAATATCAACTTCATCCCTGACTCAAAATGACACCTGCCACGGACAGAATGGCACCTGCACCAACTCTTTCATACAGCCCAGTCTGCAAAGCCAGTGGAGCCACAGAGGAGAGGACAAATTTACAAACAACCAAGCTATTATGAAACCTGCAGTTACAGAGAAAGCAAAGCTCTTACAGGGGTACAAAAACCATCACTACCCCATGTCAGTGTAAGCAAACAGGGGGAACTAGGGTGCCAAAGAGACGCAAGTTTTTTCCCTTTCCCTCCCTTCCCCTCTCCTTCCTTCCATTCCCTTCTCTCTTTTGTTCTGCAGTAAGATGTTTTCAAAGTTTCTAGAGTTTGAGTCCTTTTTCTCCATGGAAAAATATATCAAAAAGGCTGGACATTTCCAGCCAAAAATGCAAGAAGGTTAATTTGTTCCTGAATTTACATCTGCAAAGCTTCACAGGAAGCAATCTGTGTAACCTCCATGAATTAAACACACTACAGTCAAAAGCCTTTGGCATCAGTTGGGGATTAATGACCAGCTGGAAAGATGATAGCTTGAAGAAAGTTGAGCCATAATTAATCCCGTGTTCTAATGCCAGGGTTATTGCCATAAGAGGCCTTTTTAAAAGCACAGAAGAAAATAAATATTACAGAGTAAGTAGTTTCTTGTATTGAGATAATATCCCTCCTAAGGGTTTCTGCAGTTCTGAAGAGTAATGATTTTACTCTTGACACATTCTTCCAAAGATCTTTAGGAATCAATGCCTGGATTGCCTCATATTTGGCATGTCTTCCAGAAATCCTGGAGGAAGGACGCCAGAAATGAGCCAGCACTTGTTTTGGTTGAGATGGACCACTTCAGGTTATTGCCAATAGGTAATGGTTGGGAAAACACCACTTCTAAACCAACTTTCTCATATCTAAATGCACTATCACAGACTAGAAAGTCTGTTTCTTGTTTGGAATGATTTCTTGGAACACCTGTGGGTCTGTATAAAATTTAGTGATGTTATAAATGCTGAAAGCCCAAGCTTTTGTAAATGGCCCAGTCCTGGCTATATGGAAAAGGGCTGGATGACCAAATGGAAAATACTTAGTGATGTTAAATTGCAAAAGATATGATCAAAGTGTTAGATCATCTTTCTGTTGGCATAAACGTAAGATAATTATTGCTTTTTTAGACCAACACAAATGAGAAAAACTTAAATGCACATATATTCAGGCTATTAATTTGTAACTCTTTATGGGACCATTTTTATCTGCCACCATTCCATACTCTTGTGTGTTGCAGTAAGTAGTAGGGAGCAACAAAAAGTGCAAACAGAGTCAGGGGAAGCACAGTAGAAGTCAGTGGTACATAAACAGAACTCCTGCTATGAAGGGTTCTTTTACTGAAACAACACTTTGGCTTTAAAATGATGCAATTCTCTCTTCCTAAACAAGTACCTCATTACACTGTGTTCCCTGTTACTCACTCTTCAACCAATTATTACAGCCTCTGGCTTTGCTGCTCTATTGTGACCTTCCTGAACCCATATCTGGACAAAACCATCATTACATGAGAGGATTCCAATGGTGCTTCCATAGCATTGAATCCCAGTCAAGAAACTGGGCCTCATAAACCATAAAACAAGTAAGGCAATTTAAG
Organism: Polioptila caerulea; assembly: GCA_013397295.1. NCBI lineage: Eukaryota > Metazoa > Chordata > Aves > Passeriformes > Certhiidae > Polioptila > Polioptila caerulea. The sequence continues at coordinate 27,272 of VYXF01004480.1, read as the reverse complement.
TAAGGAAAAACAAAAACAGGGAGTGATAAAAAACAGTATCTGTATATCAGTCCAAAAAGTTGAGCCTTCCTACCTGCAACCTTTTCCTCAAATGCCTTATTGTCCTTTTTCTCATATTACATGTAGTCTCCCAAACTTAAGGGGAAGTTAGAAGAACATGTGTCTCTTTCATGAGTAATATGGCAAGACCCACAACAAAGTAAGAATTAATGTATGTTTCTCTCTTTTGAACAGCTAAAGCCATACCAGAATGAGAATACTTTATCTAGGGACAGCCATGTTATCCATGGTTAAATCAACCTAATCAAATAATTGAAGAAGAAACCTTAGGTCTTTGATGCGTGAGAGAAAATATTTGGCATGCAGCCTCACCTGCTTTTGGATCTTCTGGCAGTTGCAATTATTTGAAGCATCTCAGCTGTTGGCCGCTACAAAATTCCACACCACTCACATAAGGAATAAAAAGCCCAGTTTTGATTCAGAATTGAAGAATTGAGCCAGTTCAAAACTTCCACTAGCATTTTCCCACCACTTCCTCACCTATATATAGTCCCACTCCTTTTATCAGCTACTGGAGGCCAGACAAGGGCGAGCTTTTCAGCTTTTCACACTTTTTTTT
>VYXF01004480.1:10147-26535 GCA_013397295.1 Polioptila caerulea | reverse complement strand
TTTTTTTTTTAATTCTAAGGCTTGAAATGGGTAGACATAGGAGATGAATCATCTGGGATTTATTCTGTCTGGAATATGAACAGGAGAACAGTTTCTACAGGAATCCAAGTAAAAGATTCATCTGACAAACAAATTCAAGCTAAAGCACAATTTAGGTTTCTAGAGGAAATCTACAAGTTTGCAATATTTCACTTTTTTTTTTATGGGCCCTTCATTGGACATGTTAGCTGGCATATTCTTCAATATTATTAATCTGTTTCAGTCCTCTTCACTTTGCTGTACAGATATGAAGAAAAATGGGTACCTCATTAATCAGCTTCAGTCCAGTAACCAGTAAGGCAGAAATTTCACTGACTAGATTTTAATGTGTTGGTTGTAGAAAAAAAGCAGATATAAAAATAAGCAAAACTGAAAATCATCTGATGTATTACTCCTCCCAATACAGGCAACTAAGTAGTCTAAATCATTACCAATTACTATAAACGTTTCAGCCTTGTTTGTTTTTCTACATAAGAAGTCCTGTAAAACTTCTATCTTTTGAAAACAATAGGGATTTCACATTTAGTAAAGGTATGTTTATGCTAACAAGTGCTGGGCAGAAATTCTGTACCGGTGACTCAAAATAAAGGAAAGGAGAAATCAAGGTTTGGGAAGTTCTAGCTGGCAATTGAACCTCAAAGGACTGCACCAGCAAAGTGACAGGTTTAACCCATTCTTACCTATTTACTTTGCTTAAGTCAGCTGCTTAAGGAAATCACTGCAGATGCCTGCAAGCAAATAAAAAATGTTCAAAACAGCTAATTTCTGAAAAACAGTCACAGCAATCATAATACTCACAGAAATCATTAGAAAAATGTATTTCCCAGAAAATCACTTTCTACATATTTGTTTCCTCTTCTTGGATTAGGCGTGGTTGTTGTGACATGAGAGCTTAAAACGTCTTATACCAGGCTTGGCAAATTACTGAAAATGAAACATTTAAATAAACAGCTTTTACAAATGTAAGGTATTGCAGCAAGATCATTCAATGCAGCTGGAATCTGGAGCAGATTCTTAAAAGGCACCAGGAAGATAACACTATTGTAGAAATGATACAATTACATTTTTTCCAGCAGGATTCCAAAGACCAAATTTATCTTTTTCCAGATCCATAGTGGCATCAGCTGGAGAAGACAATTGTCCTTGATGATATATTGTACTTGCTTGTATCTCTCTGACAGGGACCAAACAGTGTTCACTTACATGTAGTTAAGCACCATCCACCCCAACTTCTAGTGAAGAAAAATAAGGCACAGAGTTGGGAAAGTGAGAGAAACAGGTAAAATAAATCAGTAGTTAAACTGGGAGAAGAACTAAGCTTTCTGCTTTCTAGAACTAACTTTCTACTCCTAATTTGGCATCTGTCACCTAATGAAATATGAAAATATTACTAGTAGGAGACAAGTGAAACAATATAGGTACCAAATAAATGCTACATTGTTGCTTCATAGTCTGTGTCTCCAAGTTGCATTCTCTAAAACCCCTACTGTCATCTCCCCCATGTCTTTCTCTCTGCAGCCAGAATCTAAATAAAGAACTAAGAAATCTATTTAATATTCTTCCCATTTCTAATCTTCTATTGAAAAGATTAGCTAGTTGATATCAGTGCAACTTCTTTCAATGCAACCTTCTGTCATAGCAGAACAATAAAATCATTACATGATAAGAAAAAAAAATTACTGACAAACCAGGACCCTTTCCATTTTTCTATGTCCCTCATTTTCACATTCCATTTTCTACATTTTTTCTTTCCCTGTTGAATGTCTGCAAAGAATCTCATCTATTTCTATTTTTAACATTACTTATTCTAGTTCAGTCACCTCCCTTCTCAACCTTTTTTCATGTGTTTATTATTCTTTTATATGAAATCACATTCTCTGAAAGTCTGTTCCCAAGTTGCTCATTTTCAGGTGATTTTATCATGCTTCCTGCCAGTAACAGAAAATTGTCTTCCTTATGTTATGTACTACAGTATGCACTTTATAATTTAAGTTAGTTCATGCAGGGGTCATGTCAAAATTCCCATTGTTTCAATTGGAAGAGAGTCTAAAGCTGATCACACCTCTTCCATATTACTCATGTCTTTGTGATTTGCTGTCATTCTCAAACCCTCCTATTTTAAATTTCCTGCAGGAGCAATTTCTTCCTGCTGTAGCTGCACAATCTTATGCCATCCTGTACTAAGTAACATTGATAACACTGTTCACCTGGGGAAAAATTTGAGATTTTCTGTCTGGAGGAAAAGCTCTCTAAGAAACACAGACAAAATCACTTGACTGCAAAGAACTTATATAAAGTCATATAAAACCTATATCACAGAAACAAAAGAAAGCAGAGTTGAGTTCTTTACTATGTCACAGGCCAGGCTGTACAGTTACCTTGTTTTTTCCTAGTCCTTGAGAAGTGCAAAGTGAACAAAATGTGTTGTAGGAAAAAAAACCAAAGCAGATGTGTGGGCTAACTATAGGATCATTCTGTTAAGGCATTAAAATGTTTCTATTTTACTTTTTCTTTTGGTTCAATAATTCTGAAAATCTCTTCTACCTGAAGACCCTTTGGAGACCTCCACAAACAGAATTCCTGATAAACATGAGTTACAGAGAGCATTACTGGAAGGTGAGAACATGAGCAAAACCAAAAGATATGAAAGTACTTGTATGACGGTGTCAATTGATCTGTGACTTTAAACTTCAAAATATACAATTTAATTTTGTACTCTGGTCACAGAAACCTTCCCTTTTACAGCTCTTCCTTCCTGACACAACCTATCCATAGGGCAGCAAGGCAGGTTACCAGTGTAGCACTTCCCTGAAAAATAAAGGCAAATGTTAACTACATTCTCAGACTCTATAGCATCTCATACCTTTACTACAGGAGAAAAAGTGGCTGAACTGCTCCAGTCTGTATCTTCCTGCCAAGTTTGGATGCTTCTCCAAATACAATAAAAACTGGTCTTATTGACCATCTGGAATTAATGGAGAAGTATTGTGGAAATTCTGCAGAGCAATAAAAGATAATTCAGTTTTAGAACAATCTTGTCCAACATCATAATCATTTCTCAGTAATCCCTCAGATTCATATATAAGGCATATATATGTAATAGACCCAATCAAGCAGAGTGCAGTCCAGAGCTGGGCAAAGGGAAGTTGAAATGCATTCCTTTAGGAAGGGAATGGAGCTATAGTATTCAACATATTCAAGCCATAGTATCCTTTTGATTAGGTTATAGAGACTTGTTATTTCCTGACACAAGGTAGAGCTGCCAAGGCAGCGCTATTGCTTATACCAAGTTTTCATTCATGTCCCTCACATTTGAATGCACAACGGAAGTCACAGAATCAAAGAATCACAGAATGGTTTGGGTTGGAAGGGACCTTAAAGTTCATCCAGTTTCAATTCCTCTGCCATAGGAGCAGGTTGCTTAAAGCCCCATCCAACTTGTACCTGCCCTGGAGCAAAGGACTCCTCACCCTGACTAGCAGCAGGCACAGCAGGTCATGTACTGACCATAACTCCCATTCCTTGTCTTCCTGCGCCACTGCAGGGGAGACAGTAGAGCTTCAGAAGGAGGGAGGTTTAAAATAAATTTAACATTTATTTTACTTCTCATTATCCTGCTTTTATTTTTATTGCTAACAAATTCAGTTTATATCCCAGATTTGAATTTTTCTGCCCAGGTCATTATTTGGTAAGTGATCTATCCCAGACAACTCATGATCCCTTTGTCATATTTACTCTCTCTGGTCCAGTTGGGGAGGGGAGCGAGAGAGCAGCTTTAGAGGGTGCCTGGTATCCAACCAAGATCAACCCACTACAGTACCCCAGGTTTCTAAGGCAGGGGATTTTTCACAGTGTATCATAATCTCATATTTCAAGAAGAAAAATAGCTATAAGAAATACCAATTTGGTGTAGATTTTTTTTTTTTTTTGGCTAGAATGTGGAAAACATTCTCTATTAAATAATGGAGAGTTCAATTTTTCCTGTTGAAGAACTTATTAAAAAAAAAAAAGGAAAAGTTTTTTATCTTCATCTTTGTTGCCCCATGTGTCCCAAGTCAAGCCTATGAGCAGCCAGGAAATAATAGGCTTTTTCTAGAAGGGTGATGATATCATAATTAATGGAATTTTTTACAATTTTGATCGCAATTTTCTGAACAGTGCATGCTGTAGTCTTTCACACGTGCAGCCACAGCTAAATAAATTTCTTTACAATACAGAGGAACTGCTGTCTAGCAACATGCCAGCTTGTGCTGATCCATTTCTGAATATTGGTTCATTCTTAAAAAAATTTTGAAGCAAGAGACAAAAACAAGCTTCTTTCAAAACTTCTGAAGTCAACTGATTTGTGTTGGGAAAAACCTTTCAAATATCATTTCAGTTCTTCCTCAATGTGCTGTATAATTGCAGTCTCTTCTCCTCCCCCTGAAATGAATATTTTCTTGTGCTTTTATTAGTATTATTAAACAAAATAATCCTCAGAGCTCATATTCCAAAACTTATTTAAGAACATTAAATGGTACTTGTGTCCATTAAGGACTGATCTGGGTGATATTATGGTGCTTATATTTGTTATCACTGTATGAAAATTATTACAGTAATAAACCCACATAGTTTTCCAAGTGATTCCATTTAATCTCAGCAAAACCAAATAGCTTGTCATGAAGAGTACTTTACGTTATTAATCCACTGCCTATAGATAGCCAGAAAATTCATAACTGTCGTTCCTCATTTACTCCTTCATGCAGACTGATCTGAAAACTCTGCTTGGAAAACTGGCATTGGGTAAGCCCCAGCAGACCTGGAAGATCACTTTGAAGGCAGTCAAGTGCTCAGAGCATTTGAGAACATTATCCTAAAAGACATTTATAACTCTGTAATAAGAATGGGGATGACAGTTCAATGATTGGGTGTAAAGAGTGCCGTGAATAAACAATAAGGTGATACAACAATTTCACAGATATCATTATTCTCATTTTATAGGCAGACAAAGTAAGATATGTCTTCTTACATTTTGGTCTTGTATTTTGTAGCAAGTCTGAACTACAATAGGAGCCTTCTACATCGAAAAATGTAAGTTGTGTGTCCAGCACAGTGATATATAGATTTGAATACCAGGACATTATTAAAAAAAGTTTTGTTATTATCATATTCTTCTGTGCCCAAAGATACTTAATTTTTATGACTCCATATGCCTGAGTTGTTCTATACCATACCACTGAGAATTTGGGAGTCCCTGCCTAGTGCTGCATTGATCATATGGCTGATAAACGCATCTATCATAGCAGTAATAATTGTGTCACATAAATAGAATTAAAGTTTGTTGTATTATTACTATTGATATTTAATTCAGGATGGTGTTTTCACATTTGTGTGCTTGGAAGGAAATGTCTTTAAAAGACACCTCACCTATTATATAATGAAAAAAAGTTTTAAAGAAAAGACTTGTGCCATCTCTGATCCAAAGCCTATGGGCAGTTATAGCCTGATTTAAGCTGAAGAATATATTTGAACTGCACAATTTCTCACAGCTTTACATTTGAGATAATAAATTATACCTTTTGCAGTATAAGTGTGACTTTGATTTTGCATCTCATTATATAGAAGAGTAGAGCAAAGACTGTCCCTAAGAAGGTTCTGAAGAAAGTCAGTTTTTGATGAGAAGGAACTTGCTTTAAGGTTATGTGTCATTACACTGGCAGAGACAACATGGGGGCATTAAGACTTTCTTCCCCAGTTCCTCATTCTAACCAGTGAACCATAGTCTCAAATTTCTGCAAGTCAGTTGGTCCTCATCTGTCACCAAGATTTTCATCCTTTTATGGACTGCTATCCCATTCCTACACTTATAAGAATGGTTAGAGTAGAGTTAGTAATCAGAATTTATGACTTGTGTACCCTATTTTACCACTTTTCCAAAGACTCATTAAATCTCTTTTATGTGTATTTTTCCCTGCCTCATACTTTCATTATCTGGAAAAAAGGAGAATAAAGCCCCATTTGCAAGACAACTGCAGCCGTGCAGGATCCTTGCTTGACTGATGTTCTTCTAATGAATTATATGTATTGTAAATAAGTACCAAAAACTAGCCCAAGGTCTTCACCATTAATTTTTCATTAATGAAATGCACTACTTAGCTTGTTTGACACTTAAGTGATTCCCATAAATTTAAAATAGAGGTCACCATAAGGAAAGCATTTGAAAGTGTCATTGAGGAAACAAGATAATGAACTATTCACCCTTCCTCAAGCACTTCTAAATTCACAGGCTAGTCAGTTATAAAATTTGAAAATGAGTAATATTCTAATTCCTTAAGTAGGTACCAAAATGTAATGAAAAAAATAAATAATAAGTGAGCTTTTGCTTAGGGGCTTTTTCTTCCCTTCTGCTTTCTGCTTTTCTCTCCTTTTACAACCTATGGCAGGAAAATTCTTATATCTTATTTAGCTTAGTATGTCATGAAAAAATTAATAACACCTATATAAGAGAGGAGCAAAGGATAGAGTGGGCTTAGGGTTAACCTGTAACATCCTGCTTTGTCTGGCTGCAATTGATGGTAGGACTTGTGAGGACATTGCTAATAGGCAATATCTCTTCCATGTTCCAGACAGAGGAAAGCTCTCTATTGACACTGGTTTCTCACAAGAAATCTCTGGAACACAGGCCTTGATCCAGGCATCATTTTCTGCTAGTCAGCTACACAATGCTAAACAGGAGTTTCTCCTAGCTATATCAGCCAGGTCACTTGATTATGTTGTTACAATACTACAATTAGGTAACAGACTTGAATTGCAACACTCTGGGCCTGAAAGTAGAGCTGAAACATTGTTATTTCCCTCCAGATCAAAATTTATGTGACCAGCCAAGTGAAAAAAATCAGAAACCTATAACCAACAGTAATAAAAACAAAAACTACAGCAAAACAATAAGAAACAAACAAAAACCACCAACAACAAACAACAACAACAAGAATAAAGCAACTACACAAAGGATAACACAAGTAACCAGAAACCTTCTTTTGGGCAGAAATAATACTACCTACCCTGAAAGCCTGTCTGCTTGTCAAGGCTGTTGTGAAGGTCAGCAGGTCAGAGTACAGCCCACTAACAGGCAGTCTAAGGTAAGATCTGTGCTGTGCTTGCAGCAACCTGTACTGCAGTAGTGGTGCAGAGATTGGCCCCCAGGAGGCAGAGGGGACCATGTCACTGAGTTGTTTTCTATTTTCACTAAGGATCTGGCTTTGGCACAAAGTAAACATGATGGATGAAGCCAAAAATACCATGGGCCTTCCTGAAGATTTTCAGAAAAACCAGAACATCAAAACCCAACAAAATAGAGAAATATATAGAATACTATGGTTTAATTATAACGGCCCTACAAAATAAATCCCATTAAATAAATGTTTCCCAATGTGTTGTCTGAACCTACCCTTTCACAGCTTTGAACCATTCCCACACACGTTGCTGAAGGATACCATGGAGAAGATGCCAGCAGCTCCCCAGAGTGCAGTGAAGTTGTCCCTCAGCCTACTTTGCTCCAAAGCAGACAAGCCTAGTGCACACAGCTGCACCTCATGGGGCATTCCTTCCAGCCCTCTACCAGCTTTGTCGTCCTTCTCTGAACACATTCAAGGACCTCCACATCCTTCTTAAACTGTGGAGTGCAGAACTGCACAGAGTACTTGAGGTGAGACTGCACCAATACTGCAAGCAGTGGGATGATCACCTCTCCTGGCCATCTGGTTACATTGTGTGGGAATTTCTTCCAGTACTTTGATGATAAATTTGCAATGTAAATAGAGATCTGAGGTGTCCTTTATATTGCCTTGTACAGCTACTGGATTGAAGAGGCACTGAATTTTTAGAAGCATTCCTTATCAAGAGCTGTGAAATTAGGATCTTAAAATGCTTGAAAGATTATGTACTCTGGATCACTTACTAATTTGTGTGAAAAATGATGTTGTTTAAAGCATCCTAATGAACTATAGCCTAGATAAAGCCTCTCTACTATTTTCTTAGCTTTTCTTATATTCTCAAAATCTTCAATCCCTATGCAAAAGGTTTTGCATGCTGCTGAGCATTTGTCATTTTTTCTCATCTTCCATCCAAGATAATTTTATATTGTTGCATATTTTAATTGTTGGTTGTGAGATTTAAGAATACTGAGAATAATTTCTAAGGCTGTCAAAGGTCTATCAGATACACCATGACCTACAAATGAGGAAAAGAAGATTCAATGAACCTTTATCCAACTCTGATCAGTTCCCATGGTTTACTTCAGGTTTATTTGCAAGAATTACAGTTCAAACATTGTTCATAATTTTTTCTCTACAATCTGGAATGGCAACTCTCTTTTTAAGTGTGTGAGAGAGAAAAAACTGGGAAAAAAAATGCTCTCTCACTCAAAGTTTTCCAGGTATTTTGTCATCCTCAGTAAATGTAACACTATCCAAAGACAGAAATAATTAGCAACTAAAATCTAATGACTTGGGAAGTTTATGTGTTCTAGAAGGGTCACAGGCACAAAAAATTGAGATACTGCTTTTGCCACAAGAGTAAGATAGTAAAAGCGCAGTCAGCTCTCTGGGGAGGCATAAATTCTATCTATCAGTGAAGTCTGAAATATAAGGGCATGACATTATATATAGAAATAACGTAGGAATGTTCGCCTCTCACATTTAGCTGTCACAAATAAATTTATCTTAGGCTATTTAAAAAAAATAATTTAAATACATTAAAATTATCAGTCATTTCAGTGGCCCTTGCAAAAGCAGCTCTTTGTTCATGGCTTATTATCTTTGGACAGGTGTCCACCAGCACAGAAATGCCAGGACTGTGACTGCCATTTAGTTCTCTTTTCAAGAATCTCAGAAATAAATGCATGATGCAAGACGTTAAATCAAGGCATTGTTGCTTTCAGCCCTTCAATACAGGATTTAGGCTTTCTGCTAACCTGGAAGGTGGTAATATAGTCTTTGCTCATTCTCTTTCTTTTAGGGTAAATTTAAAAGTGTTCATAGCCCTGAGGGGCACTTTTGTAGCAGCAATAAATTCTGAAGGTTGTATAGAGATGGTAATAACTATTATGCCTTTCACACTTGCTGTAAATACATAGCAGGACAATGAAGGCCAATCATCATTAACATCACATGATAGTAGCCCAATTCTGTGTGTGAAATGAGCAGGTAGGTCTTGGCCTTCCTGAGTGCTGAACAGATGAATCCATGAAAAGATAGACCACAGCCACAGCCAGCACTAATTGGCTCCCTTGTTGACTCTTTTAGTAAAGACAACAACTAACGAGCAAGAATGAATGCTAAACTTCCTAAATACAGCTGCCTGCTAAGGTTTAGTTATTAACAACAGATACTGAGCATACAGAAACAATCTGTCCTGCTACTTTTTGTACTGAGTCTACTTTGATTGTAAACCAAGGACTCCCCTGTTCTGGGCTGCCCTCATTGACACCAAAGGATTTAAAACTGAAACTACTCACAAGATTGGAGGACAGATATGTCTCTTGAGGTTGATAAGTAGGGATGCAGTGATTTCATTAGTATGCACCAATACAGAAGGAAAAGTTTGTTTTAAGTCCCACCTTAATGTAACTTCAGATAAAAACAAGTGATACTATATCTTTTAAGTACATATTCTGCCTCTATCCATTTACCTCAGAGTTTTATAATAAATCTTTCATTACTGTGTGAATTTATGTTTGCATCATTTTAAATTTACATCTCCTGAAACCAACATTGCCTTGGGAAAACTTGCCATACAAATCACAGTATTACCTCTAACAGTCCACTGCACAGGCTTAAAGAGAGCTATTTCTTGATGAAAGCCTCATGCTACTTTATATAACACTGATGAGACTTAGTCTGCATATTTGACAGAAGACTACAGAGCAACAGATTACTTTAGCAAATCCATTCTCCAACAAAGTATGGGCGGCCAGCTGGAGGTAAAGGTGGCTGTCATATGATAGAAGTTGGGCAGTTTTCATAGAGAGTGGTAGTTTCTTCAGTCTCACTGACACAGTAGAAAGGAGCAGCTGAGGTACACTTCCCCCTGGGTTGTTTGCTGCTCGTATATTCATCACCACTCTGTCTGTAACACAAGTTAATACTAGGTAGTAAACCACTTTGGTGAGGTTTCTCCATCTTTAGCATTCATCTCCTCTTAAAATACCCTAACTCAAGACATATGACAAAAGAAAAACAAACTTCCTGGTTTTACTTTCTCCTTCCCAAAGTGGGACTTATATTAACTGGGATAGCCTGTGCGAGTAAAGCAGAAAAATAGTCTAAAGGTCACATGTTCAAAAGTTATTTTTAAAGCAAGTCTAAAGTAAAACCCAGGTAGCTGCTTTGTATAGAAGGGAATTTTTTCCGTGAGTTTATGGAGCTGGTATACTGTTTCAGCTGTTTCTCATTTGTGAGGAAAGAACTTCCCTCTTAAAGGCATTCAATTCAGCATCCTTCTGCAATTTCATACTCAACACCACCAAAAGATACATATTCTACATTAAAAATAGAGGACTATACCCCATAGATTTGGGAACAATGTGGAAGAACTGAAAGTTAGTGAGTGCATCCCCCATCACCACCTTAAAGCTAAAGAATAAGGTGTATACAATGGAATTTCTTACACTGAAATGAGGGCCCACTTGCACATTCTAGTGGATCATGCATCAAAGCAGCTGACAATGTCTGTGAAAGCTGGAGGGATTACCCTTAGTACTTGAAAGCAATACAACTAGGCTGACTACAAAGAGGGAAAAAAAAAGCATTGACAGAGCTGAGAGCTAAGATCGGAGTCTAAATATAAAATGCTTTAGCCTACAGACTTTTACAGAGGCTGAAACCAGCCTCTTCCTCAGTAAGGTACAAAAGGAAGACAACAATAAGAACTTCACTGGAAGGAGAGCCACTGTATACACTTTAATGAAATTCAATTCATTCTGTAATTGGGTCACATCAGTAAAAATGAATGCAAATTTATGGGCTTACAATGTGTTTCACAGTAACGAATGCCTAATAAATCAGCTTTGAAAAACAATGGGTTTGTATTCTCACCCCAAACCTCCATCCTGTCATTAATCAACCCTACAAATGCCCCAAGGAAGTATGGTATCAACTATCTACAGCTCAAATGCAACAGAAATCAGGATGTAGCTCGAAACTTGTTACCTTTTTAATTAAGAGTTTATGTCCTCATCTCCTCCCATCAATGAAGGCAGCTCAAATTAAAACAAGGTAAGTACCTAAGAAATCAGTGCTTTGGGGTCCTGATGTAATTAGTAAAAAACTCCACTGGAAAGCCAGGCCTGATGTGGGTTCCAGTAACACAACACTGTAAAAAGAAGCCCCAGTCCCACCACCTTTTCAAAAAGAGGATGAAATCATTCAGAAACATTTTAAAAGGAATTTATTTTAACAAGAGAGAAATCGATTTCCTCTAAACTTTGGAATGAAGGTCTCAAGGAAGTAAAAAGTGTTTTCTAAGATGATGGAATTACGTATAGGGATGTACGTTAATTTAACAGGATTAAAAGCACTTAATGTCGAAGTCTCCTGCTCTGCCATGTTTGCAAATAGAAGCTGAACTATGTGTTTTAATTTCATAGTAGCACAAAATATTCTGAGCTGGAAGAGAACCACAATGATCATTGAGTCCAACTCTTAAGTGAGTGGTCCACATAGAGATCAAACCCATGACTGTGGTGATATTAGCACCATGCTCTAACCAACTGAGCTAAAATTTATTCCAGTAGAGACTTCTACTTCATGGAAGATTCCAGTCTTTTCATTAGAACTCTACTTACAGAAAAAATCACAATCATTTAGGTTGGAAAAGACCTCTAAGATCATGGTGTCCAACCTTTGACCAATCACACCTTTGTCCGCTAGTCCGTGACACCTCCACTCATTTCTTGAACATCTCAAAGGGATGGTGACTCAACCATCTTCTTGGGAAAATCTCCTGAGGATTCCCCAGAAAATTCCCAATGCTGGCTCAAAAGAAATTAAGGTCCCAAATATTGTTAGGGTCCACATATTGTATTTCCATGCACATTTGCCTTAGGTTTGGGTAAAAAGAGATCTTAATCACAATTGCTATTCCTTTGGGAGTTTCATCCGGGGGACTCAGGCTAATACAATGTAATCCTAGACACATGAAAAGAGCATGGAGAGTAAGATCATCAAAAACTTTTACCCTTCCTTGGACTTCAGAGGAGCAAAGTCCCTCTAGCAGCAGTCATTTTTCTTAAAGCAAGCTTAGTCCTGCTGCTGCATCTACAGCACAGTTGCAGAAGCGGATGGCAGAGGATTAGTGACATGCTTCTCTGCTGCTAACGTGAAATGAGTTCTTCGATGCACTACTCTGCATTTATTTCTCAATCTGTACAATATGAACTTCACTAAATCACAGCAATACTCTGTTATCCCAAATTTGCAGTGTAAATAAATATTTACACAGCTAATTTATCTTGCTACAAACTGTACCATTGCAATACATATTTTTCACTGTTCCAGCAGAGCAACATCCAAGCAAGGGTCTTGGGGTTGTGCTCTTTGCTCTAGCCCTTACTTGTTTTGTCACTGGGGAGTAATCTTTTAACCTTTCTGTGCTGTGTTTAATCTAAATGTAAAATGAACTGATATAAACTCCCCTGAAGTGTTTCCATCCCAAGTGTGTTGTAAGGCTTAATTAATTAGTGTCTGTGAGGCAATTCATGTGAAAGTTCTTCATGCAAAAGACTGTATACTGAGATACTATGACTGCTTATCATGTTTATTAAAGCTGAATTGCACCAGAAAACCATTTGCAAAATATATTTTCCATGTATTTTAGAATCCGGTTAGGTAGAATTATTATAGGGAAATTTATGACTGTCTCAAAGGTTCACACTTTTTGCAGATCCCTGTCTCAGCTCTGGAAGATCTCCTTGTACTTGGCTCCCCAACTGGCTCTCACAGACTCTCTGTGCACCCAAAATCCCCCAGCACTTGAGTCTGAATGGAATCAGGGGGCTGCCTATTGCCAGATCTCAAGGCATTCTCACAGGGAACTGGCTAGATCACCTCGAGAGGTGCAAACACCAAGGGGTTTTACTGTTTAAGGGCAGCTTTTCCAGAAAGAAGGATGCTTTGAATTCAGTCATGTTTCAGAGTATGGAGATGGACTGCTGCAGCATGTACCACTCAGACATTGGAAAGGATTAAAAATAATAATAGAAACAAGTTACTGCCAGGGACTAGATGATCTTTGAGGTTCCTTCCAACCTAAGCCATTTTGTGATGATTTTATGAGTAACCTGATCTGACTTCTTGACCAACTTTCATGATTCTCTCTCCATGTTTGTTCCTTTCCTTAAGTCATTGCTCGTAATCTCCTATCTGCCTCCCTAGTATGCTTGGTTTTCAGTCACTGAGTTAACACAGCTTTTTGTCTCTGACTGGCAGAGATGTATTGGACTGTCCACCAGAGAAAGATTTTACTGTCCATCAGAGAAACATTTTGTATCCTTATTGAAAACTCCATGGTATAATTTTATGAATGACTGCACAAAATCTACCACAATTTATAAGAGGTTCATAGGCTCCCTCAAATCATCTCAGCCCTATTATAATGTCTTCAGATAGCAGATACACAAAACTTCCATTACTGAGTTTTCTGTTCCCTAATCTTTTCTATGGATCATATAATTTTACTCAGGGCAGTAAACAAACTTAGAAGAACTAAGAATATTAAAGTACATAAAATTAGGTCATAAACTACATAGTACCACAATGGCAGGCTGCAGTTCTATTCACTGAAGAATCAGATTTAAACCTGTAATAATTCTTTTATGCTGTATATATTGATTTAAAAAATGTTTTGTGCATTAATATTCACACATACTTGTAGATATAGTCTAGAGCTATAGAAAACTTTAAGGAGTTTATGAATTTTTACAAGAATTGTAGTACATACATACTCCCTTTTGTCTAAATGATGTCATCATGTTAAGTGTTTAACAAAAAGCAGCACCAAAGAAGAAAAAAAACTATGTTGAAATTTCAGTCGTTCTTGACAAAAATATTTGATTCCATCATATTTGGATTCACAGAGCATCTCAATGATTTTGTTCTTTTACTTTGGAATAAATGAGTCTTCAATTGTGAGCCTGTTAAGTCCATAGTAATTAGGTGAGGTGAGATGAGGTGAGATTTGAAAGAAATGGAAAGCCCCCAGTAACTATGACCATTGTGTCTATTTCACCTAAAATTGGTATGACTTTGCTCCAAAAAGTTAATGAGCACTTCAGCTATTACTTCATTATTAACAAACTCATTCTTTTCAATTATACATGATTAGATTAAAAGCTCCCTAAAATTATCTACAATTATTAGTAAATTATTATTAATATAGCAAATACTTTCAAAATGTTTTAGGCAGGGTAATACTACTGGGTTTTCATATAACATTTTGCTGAGCTTTTAATGGTGATATTTCTTTGTGTTTTTACCAAAACCTTGAATAGGATGAATATTTGCTATGTTAAAAGGACTACATATCTGCAGTCATTTAACAAGCAGTACCAGCAGCTGAGCCCCCACACACAGATATCTGTGTGCAAACTGTCCAATGGACACTGTCACAGGTTGGCAGGCAGTGATGTACCAGTGCCTAAGCCATGAAAGAAGCCAGAAATCCTGATCTTCCATTCCTTCTCCACACACAAACACAAATAATCCTGGAAAATCCTTAAACACCTTTTGAAGGTCACTGCTTTTAATGTCACCCAATTATTCCATTAATATGGGTTTATTTCTACGATTGCTTCCTTTGTGATATTCAAAACTAGCCCAGATTAAACACAATTTATATAGTAGTTAAATATACAGCATTAGCATTGAATGACCTATGAATATGACATTTTTTAATGGAACAAATTCTCAAGACACAATCAAACTTCAGAGATGTTAGAAATGTTACAGTAGCTCCTATAGAAAGGGAAAAGCAGTGTTCTGTTAGGATTAATGTTTCAATTACATATTTTGTGTTTGAGAAATCTGTAAAATGAAAGGGTTTCCCCTTTCATGGGATAACAATCTGACCTCCTGTGACCATCCAAACTCCTGTTCTGTACTGCAATATTTCACATCAGAGGAGGCATTAAGGACCTTTTGTTCCCTGTGTCAAACCAAAACTCCTGTGTTATATTCTGGGCTCCTGTTCCTTAGGCTAAACTGCTTAATTCTCATGCNTTTTTCAGCTGGTGGAAAATGTGCAGCTCTCCATCAGAAGGCTACATTAAAATTTGAGTGCATTCTTAAAATGAAAAAAAAAAAAAAAAAAAAAAAAAAAGTTAGCTCAAAACTCAAGATGAGAATTGACAGTAATAGAAAAGAGATTTTGCTGTGAAAGTGGATAGTCTGAATCAGCTGACATTCCATAAGTGCTCTGAGATTCAAATGAAAGTTGCCAGCACTAATACCAAGTATGAGCTGTATTACTATTAATGCTATCCAACAAAAGTTGCTGTTTTAAGAAAGAGGTTTTTCTATTTTTACAGTTAAGCTACTACTGCAATTGGCTAAGAGAGACAAAGCTAATGGTATAACAAATGATTCAAAGAATTACTAGAAAATAATTTAACTGAGAGATTTAGGTGACATCTTTAATCACAAGATATCCACGTACATACAATTTCTAAATATTTATAACAACACAAGGAGGAAATTAATGCTATGTAAATCCCTGCAGAATACTTATTTTGCTGGAATTTATTATATTGGAATAAGAAATTCTAATTTACTTATGTGAATATGTGAAAATTAAAGCATTAATTATTCATACAAATAAAATGAGAAAATTAATACAAGCTGTATATTACAGTTCCAATACAATATAACCTAAACCCCTCCTCCAGGACATGGACCCTGCTGCTTTCCTAACTGCATAAAAGCACCACACAAAAGTTAGATATTTTCAAGCTGTGAAAATTTTCCCCACAAGGCAGGATTTGGATGCAAGGTTTCAAGAGTCCAAGCCTGTCAATTCATTCTGTGTGTACTAATGCACAAGAGCAAACTGCTACCCTTTCTTCTAGTTCTCATCTTATCCTGCTACTTCAAGATTTATTTGAAAAGCCTGACCCCAAACATGTAACTTTAAAAGAAATCAAGATTTGTAATATTACCAAAGTTTGAAGTTTTACCACAGTCTTCAGTAGCATTTCTTGTTAAGCTGAAGCATCTGGTAAGTCTGTAATTGCTTGGGAATTTTCAAGTTTAAAAGGGAAAAAAATGTCTTTGAGGATAAGAGAGGAGAGGGGAGAGGAGAGGGGAGGGGAGAGGAGAGGA
>VYXF01004480.1:0-10066 GCA_013397295.1 Polioptila caerulea | reverse complement strand
GAGGAGAGGAGAGGAGAGGAGAGGAGAGGAGAGGAGCAAAAAAACTCTCATGCATTTAAAAGCAGGAAAAATGCACATAAAAGCACTTTCTCTAGAACTACTGAAAGCCAAGAGCACTCCCTAGTCCCTGCACCAACTCTCAATGGCTTATACCTCAGTGGACTGCAGTGAGACAAACAACTTGGACAGTGGCCTTAGACCCCATGGCAGCAGCACTCCAAATCATCAGTGAATATTTAGAAGGAAAAGGAATCCCCACAGAGATTTTATAAACATCTTGATTCGTTTCTCATGGCCCTGCAAGGTTTAGAAACAATGCTCTGAAAAAACATTTTCTCCTATATTTATTGTTTCTATGTCTGGGCAGATTCATAACAAAGTTACTAATGATGCCCTAAAAACAAAGCCCTTTGCCAAACTGTCTGTGGCTTAAGTCCCTGGAATATCAGCTGTGTTTTAAAGCTCTGACTCCTGTGGCAAGCTGTGCTGCAAGTCTGCATGCAAGACCAAATTTTCAGAGTGATGGTCTGTATTCCCATTAAGCCATGTGGAAGGAAAAGAGGACTGAATCAATGGCTCAGGAATACCATGTTCCATGAAGACTTCTACCACCCCCAACTGACAGATCATCTACTTCTGTCACATCTGTATGTTATTTGCAACACATTTACATTTGCTCTATTAACAGAATGAACTGCAATTGTACTGGGGGGACTCAGGTGGCACATTCAGCACTGGAGCTGTTATTGCCTTAAATGGTTGATGACTGAGACCTGCCTAGTTCTGTTACAGCAGTTGCCTTCATCTGGAAAGGTCACCAGCAATGACTGCAATGAGAAGACACCACTGTACAGACCTGTCATTCCCTCTTGAATCTGCAAATGCTGGCCAACACCATGAGTGATGCTCCATCACAGCTCAGCTGCCTCCCATCTGCTATAAATGCTGTATAGCAGTATTAGCATGAAGCTTCCTCAGCACTCAGTTTAAAGTTTTCCATTTTTTTTTTCCCCCATACGAGATATTTTAGCTTGAATGTTTTCCAGTGGACAGATGTATACTTTTACAAAAGATTAGTAGTAAGAGCAGGTTTTTAAGCTGGCTCCAGTAGCCTCTGCTTTTCTTCTTGTCCCTGAATTATCCTTCAGGTAATGTTGGTAAAAACATTTATGTAATCAAGTTGCAAGGAAGCAGGAAGTCTGGTCAGCTGATAGATAACCTAGATGAAAATAATGATTATACTGGCAATACAGTTACTCTTTTTGAAGTGAACCAGTTTTTAAGCCCAGTTCAGAGAATGGCTGCACAAACACATTTGCAGAACCAGTACAAGGCTAGTAACACACAGCAGATTTATAACTACTCAAGGCAGAGCTGTGGCTGAAAAGCAGTTCATTTAGACTGCCCTCTTGCTTGAAATGTTGCAATCTGGAAGTCACAGTGTACATATTAATACAATGGCTTCTAACATGGCATGGTGAAAATCTCAGGGAAAAAACATCCTGTTGCACATTTTGACATTCATGCCATATGCATCCATAAAATTGATGCTTGAGACAACACAGAAAACAATATGCATGATTTAAACACTTCTTGTTATTCACTGTGTGCTCCCTGCTTAGTAAGAAAAAAGAGCAGGGCAAGGGAGAGAGAGAGAAAAAAAGAAATAATCTTACTATCTTTTGTTCTGTTTTGTTTGCAGCGGATTAAAATTATTTTACCCTATGCACTGGGGATTTCATCTCAGGTAGCTGTAAATTTTCACCTGTATTAAAACATTAATTTGTTCTCAACAATTTAAGACTGGTATTGTGGCTCTGCTGTAAATACAGGGAATTAAACCCCATTCTGCTGTGGTGCTGTATGCTGAGTAAATCTCCAAGTAGTTGAGCTGTTAATTTTTCTGTTTTCCGTATCTTGACCCTATTAAACCAATTTTTTTCAGTCATGCTGAACAGTCACCTGCCACTTGCACTCTGAAGTGTACTGCTTGCCTTGGATGGTGATCCCTCTTTGCTCACAACATTTCTAAACGTAGGGTATACTTCCCTTTTAACTTGCTTCTAGAAATGCATCTGAAATCACTGGATGAACATTTTTCAGCCTTCTGCCTGGTTTCATCCAGCCCTCTTGTACTACTCCCAGACAAAAACGACCTTATTGGGAAAACCTTATAAAATTGAATAAAGACAAAACACTCCCTCTGACCTAACCTGTGAATTTTAAAAGACATAATGCTACCTGCTATGACATTTTCTTTCAGATGCACTTTAGACCAGGCCACAAAAAGAAATGTATATTTGTACCAGTGCATTTGAGATAGTTCCTTTTTTTTTGAGCCAAAAACATTTCAGTGCAAATAAAGAGAGCTAAATGAAATTAAAACTAGGCTAAAAGGGTGAAATTATCCTGAGAAAAGCAGTGACAAAAATACAAGGGCAAAATTTTTTCATCTTCCAAGTTCTTATAGAGCTCTTTACACCACCAAAGTCTTTAGCAAAATGTCACTGTGACCAGAAAGAAAAATAAAACAAGGGAATTTTCATCCAAGTTCTTGAAACTCAACCACTCACACAAATATCTGAGCACTAAGAACATGAATCACAGAAGTTGTACTGCTGCGGAAGTGACAAGTGTCTAAAGTTGATGGTATCCCTCATTGGTCATCAAATGGACAAAATTAACTGTATTCCCCAGAAAATACTGAAACTCAATAACCAAAGTACAAGAATGTAACTGGCGTTATTTCAGTCTCTGAAGGAGCTCAAGTTTTATATAAGATTTGCTTTATAAAGGAGACATAACCATCACTATCTCACACAAACAGCCTGGTATTTAAATATTTTACTTGTCAGACTACAGCTTTTCTCAGTATTTAAAACACATTCATAAGTCTATCCCAGTTTTCTAAGCATTTATTTACCCACAGATTTCCAGGTATTATACATAAAGTTCAGGTCACTCATAAATATTTTCAAGAAATTCAGTCCTAGTACAAACCAGTGCCTCACTTCTGCTGATCTCCCCTTTCTTCACTTTCTTGCATCAGGTCTATTTATCATTCACTGTAAAAACTCATCAATATCCTCTCCTAAAAATTGCCTACTGTATATGATTAGACCTTTTTCAGGGAATTCACCCTGTAATGTTGTGCTGAACTTTACCGAAGTCTAGCTCAAGTATAACTGATCAATCAGTGAATTTGCTGTTGTTCTGCCATCCCATTGCATCCCTTGCAAGGATACAACTTGATAAAACTTCCATTGGTCTAATCTTTCAATGCTCAATGTCAAAAACACTATGTCATTCCTCTCCTTTACATACCCTTGGACAACTTCAAACAAAACCTTTCCCTACCTGACCTGTCCACCTGTACATTTACTTAATAATGCATATGAATGAGCAGGGTCTCCAGATAATGTTTTTTCACATTTTATTTTTAGGGAATGTCAATTTCCATCAAGTGATACACAAAATGCATGTTAATCAAATTCCATGTCTATAGGGGCCTCAATGTACCCACCTCATGAATATGCAGGCAGCTCTGGTTTTTGTGTAAGACACAAGCATATTTCTTATCAGACAGGGACTGCAGTTATGTGTATATATTTTCTTCCTCCTTGTTCTTTTTTGCATAAAACAGATGAGATCCAGTGTTTGCCAGGGCAGACATATTCCTTCCAAGGTACAACAGCAGACTAGAGCTGGATGATAAAACTCATTTAGACTGCCATCCATATAATGCAACTGCAGTGTGAGTGTTCTGGATTTTGTGTTTTTGTGTTGCACAAGCATAAAGCTGAAATCATAGGCAGAGTGATAAATGTTAAGAATTTATTCAGGGTTTGAAAACACTGAGAATCAACTCTCTCCCTTGGTCTGCTTTCATTTAGGTGTTTAACACCAGAAATGGCTATCAAATCCCCTTGTCTTCTGTGTAACACATCCCCTAAAATGTTATCATTACGTGTGTATTGATCTGGCTTTTCTTTTTCCTTTTACTGAAATATATCTTCTAAAAATATGTATTGTATTGCTCTATCTTTATTCAGAGCCTTCAAGAAATAAGGACTCCACATCCTTTAATATTTGTTCCAATGGTTAATCAATCTCACGCTTAGAAATGGGCACTGATCCTTAATTTTAATTTCTTTGGTTGAAAAATCCAGCTATTCACTTTCTTCATGTTTTTCCCTGCTAGATGAACAAAGACATTATTATTTAGCAATTTTGACTTTTGAAAGTACTGATGTCTTGCAATCAAGTCTCTTCTCAGTCTATTTTTGGTTCAGCTAAACAGACCTTGCTCTGCAGGCTCTTTCTGTAATGAATTTGCCATTTGCTGTGGTAAAGACTTATCTTCTGCATTGTTTAAACTAGAGAATTAATCATTTTAAAGCAGTACTCTTGTAACATGCTAACGATACAAGACAGTACATGTCCTGGTACCTCAGTTACAGATGTGTTCCAAGTTAAAGCCTGTACAAATGCCTTATTTACATGCACAATTATGTTCATTCTCCACAGACCTGAAAGAGCAGAGCTTGCAGTTCTAGGAGTAATTCTTCAGTTATAAAGACTGCTAACACATTCATATTGTACCATGCATTCATTACATAAATCAAACCTGACTGTAGACAGAGAGTGAAGGACGAAAGAATTAAGTATCTTTTCCAAGAGCCAAAGCTATGGAGAAACAGGCTCAGGACTGTATGGCATCCAGTAATGTAAGCTGCCTGCCTTTCCCAGACCCCATCTGCTTTTTCAATAAATCCTTTTGACACAAAATAATCCGGAATCTGAAGAGTTCTTCTGATATTTAACATCCACAGACCTGGTACAAAAGGGGCCATATTTCCATGAAATCTGCTAGGTATAATTTAGACAATTTGCAAGAAGACTATTTCAAATCATTATTTATGATGAAGAAATGTGTGAGGAAAACCTGCCTGTAACAGAAAATCTGATTGAAACCAAATTAATTTTGAATCTTAGATTTCTGCAAATGGCTTACCCTGTCCATGAGCTTTAAAAGCAGGTATTAGTGAATCTCTGCTGTTTTTCATACTTTTTATTTTTTTCAGAGGCAAACTGACAGTCCCATATTTAGATAAAGGTGACACTCTCACATGTTCACTATTGGCATGGCATATAACCTGTCAAAAAATGTGTTCAACTAAAAATCAGCCTAGAAATGTTTCTCATTAGATATGTATTTTTTTCTACCAGTAAAGAAAATCCTCACTTACAAGAGAATTAATTATTTTTCTTTTTAATTTTATTGGTTGAAGCCTAAATCTATGGCTAAAAAGAGAGCACAAAATGAAATTCCTATAAAGACCTAAGCCAATAAAGTGGTTTAGATTTGATCTACCCTAGCCCAAAGAAATTCCATAATGGATAACTAACATAAGCGTTGTGACAGCAAACCTGACCTTAGGTCTCATCTGAGCATGTCATATTTTGCTAAGAAGAGTGGGAGACACTTTTGCTTATCTGTCATTTTCTTTAATCGTAGGCCTTGTTCCTTGACAGAGTGCTCAAAAGGACCCTAATGCTATACTGGAGCTCATACAAGATACACTTCAAGCTTGTGAGAGCTTTTAGTCCTGTCCTTTGGTATTCTCCTCTGCTAGATACAGAGTCCAAAGAGTGGTCATACAGTAAAAATCCTTTTCTTCTGATGCTTTTGGACAGGTGAATAGCTCAGTTTCTTTCCACAGCTATCACATTATTTTTCATCCTTTTTCAAACTTTGTACTCTTTAAGCATGTCTAGTTTCACTGGCTTTGCACTATACAGTGCTACTATCATCAAAAGGAAGAGTTGTAAAATAAGTCTTCATCTCACTAGGTGAATTTATTGCTGTCATAAAAATAAAGGCCCCCAAGGTTCATTGCATCCAATGTACTGAAGACACAGAGTGCAAGCTTGGGGAATTTACTGTAGTACACCACTGTGTCATTGTACCTACCTGAAAACTCGGTTCAGCTGACATCTGAAACCATTATTAAAGAAAATGCAACCTAAGGGGAAAGAAGCAGGGATGTTTGATTTGTCAAAAGAAAAATGTACATTATTATGCAGTCAGAAAGCAAGTTATAAGCCCAAGTGAAGATGTTAGCTGGGCCTTATTAATGCTCTCATAAATAATTTGCTGAAACAGAGTCCTTTTACAAACTGCATACTTAGTTATCTGCTTTGGGAGTTTGCCCATTATGGGAAGCAGTGCCATTTGAGCAGGAATTTGAAAATTGTTTCAAAGCTAGTTTTTTAAAGGTGGTTATCCTGAAACTTTCAGGAATGTTTCATCTGGTGAGTCCAGGAGGGGCCAACAGGAAACCCCAGATTGCCTACAGCAAGAGAAACAGCCAGAGAACAGATTGTGTTCAGGAAACCTCCCTGTCTGACCATCTGGGAGCCACTCTGGCAGTCACACTCACAATACCTGAGCTGGGACTAAAATCCCAGCAAGAGCCACAATACCCCCCACTCATACAGTGAGTCAGATCAGCTTTCCTTACTAGCTCAGTCTTAGGTTTCCCAGACCAGAGTCTCAGATATCTCAGTCCTTAAGATAACTTAATCATGGTGCAACCACAAAGTGACAGTTCAGTCTGGGTACCTCCAAGGAGGACCCCAAACAAAGGAAACCCTGGCTTCTTATACCCTCACAGTCTATGCACATGAAAGTCTGGGGACATCAGCTCTGTGGAGTGTCCAGTCACCTGGCTGGGCCACGGGTCCCTGTGGCCCTTGCTATGCAGAGGCTCAGCACCAGTTCTTGGCCTCTTGCCTCAGGCTTCCACCACCCAGAGCTCAACCTGCAGCTCACCCTGCAGCTGCACACTGAGCCACCTGCACTAAATTAATTCCTCAACAGGCTGCATCAGATGGGGAAATAGGTGGTGGTAAAAAGCTTTAGGATATTCAGCAAACAGCCTTTGCCATACATGTTGCAAGACCGTAGCTGCTCACTGATTAAAACGTGTTTGCAAGCAACACTGTCCGGGATGCTCTGTTGATGATGTAGGTCACTGGAGGACCAAACAAGCCCTCCAATCCAAACAAGGATGACAAGGCCTAAGTATGCCAACTGCTGTTCAGTCCCAGAAACAATTCCAGCCCTGAAGATACTACAGCCTAAGGAAAATGGGAAGGAAGTTTAAGGAAATAGAAGTAAACAAGAGTTCAGTGGTAGAGCTCGGAAAAAAAAAAAGACAAATCAAATCAACTTGCCTGCTGCCTGTGCAACAGGATACTATCTTCTAGGTCAGCAACAGTATCAGCTGAAGGACTAATACCCAGTTTAAGGAATCACCCCATCTAATTCTGAAAGCATTGGCTAAATATGTCTTTATGATGAACAGACAATTATCAACAGAACATCTCCTGGGTATTTTGTGTATATCTTTGTCCAGGAGGAATCACAACATAGATATCTCCAGGGTTTTGTAAATGCAGCAAGAAGAGACCTACTCCACACAATGAGGACAAGCATTACTGGAATCCTTTGATTGAATTTGTGGTTGAACATGAAGAAAAACTACAGCTGATTCTAGAATTTTTAAAAAGCAGAGAGAAAATGTTTTAAAGTGAAAAAAAAGTATCCTGCTGACAGCAATTGTAACTGTGCAAGCTGTCCAGAGAAAAGTTCTAATTCTCAATGGTTTCATGTGATCATGTGTGCTATCCACAAAGGAAAAATAAAATAAGGATTTTCACTGATATTCTTGGGAAACTTCCCCGATGATCCTAAAGTAAACACTGCACTACTGTGGATTCTCAAAATAAACATACAACTCAACAGATTGATCATACCACATGAGAACACAGCATAAAAAGTCTATGTGTTCTAGACATTTCTGGCATGAGAGACTGCTGGGATAAAGATGGGGAGATGACTTTGCCAACTGTTTCTAACTTGATGCAGAAACACAGGCAGAGATATAATTGTATAATATCCTGTGTATATATGAGGGAATATTTTCCTTTCACTAATACCTCCTCTTCCAGTGTTAATACATACCAAAAATTTAAATCTCTTTTTTTTTTAAATTAGACAATTTACAACCCTGAAAACATGGGTTTATTTGCCCTCAAGACAACTTCCTCCTATTTTCCCCGTGTCCATTTCTAAACAAGAAAGCTTTCTAACAGAGATTTCTACATTATTACAAATCTTAAAGCCTATTTTTAAATAAAACAAACAGAAATCCTCAAATAGAGATCCAAATTCATAGATTCCTTATGCTAAGACAGTTAACATATGAAACACAGGTGGAGTCATGCTACAGAGGTGAGCTTCTGCAGAAAGCATGTATGAGTGATATTACTTGATGGAAGGACTACAATATGTCTTTCCATCATTCCTTAGCTGTAAAAGATGATCCCAGCTGCCATATGAAAGTCCCACAGCTGTAGCAGGACAGCTTTCACCCATCTGCTGCAAAAAGTCCACAAAAGTTTCCAGGGAAAAAAAAGCCGTGCACATTGTTCAGCATCACACTGAAGCTGAGGAATGGGCCAGAAGAACAAGAAAGACTCAGGGGGCTGTGACAGGTCTGGACACATGGCCATCTCTCTCCAGAGCAGAAATGAACTAGAGTGATTTCAAGCAGACATAAATGATAAAACACTCAAAAAGCCTCACTTGTTAAACCTATGTCTTCACAAAGTTACTTTAATTTGGTGTGAAAGTAGCTACTGCAGCAGTAGTCTTGTAACACCCAGAGAGAAATTCAAAGTATGTGTTGTCAGCTGAATTTTTATTGCTACTTTGATGATAAATCAGAGGGAGCCTGTATCAATTCAGCTGAATATGTCACAAACCAGCAGGACTGAGATTACCATTGTGCTCTCATGCTGCTGATCAGACATCAAATTTTGTGCTTCCCCTCTCCTGCATTTGGTCAGGACAAAGACATCTCAGACTGTGTGGTTTGCAGTCTGGAGTGCTATAAAATGAGTTATAATGAATACCACAAAAAAGCATGAGAGAATAGAAAGGCAGCAATCTGAAATTTTTCAGCATTAGTCAGTAAAAAGTAGTGATCATCTTTAGTGGTTAGAAAGGGGATACTGGAGCACCTGTCATGGGTTAGTTATGAAGCTTTATCTATTAAAAATCTGTTCTTCAAAGAACTCCAAAATCTGCATGCTTTCTTGAGATGCACCTACATTAGTGTTTCAGCTTCAGCTCAGGCATAGCTTTGATTCAGCTCTGTCACCTTCCTGCCATCTGCAACCATTTGCCTGTCACTGATCTCAGTTTCTGAGTAGTTTTGGTGCTTGCACCACTAAATTCCTGTCAAAGGAAACCGAATGAACATCTGTGCTCCACATGTGCTTCATCATTTAATTGAGCACACAGAGGTGTGAATGACCCTATAGGCCAAACTACTGCAAGTTTTCTCTCAGGGTTACATAGCATCCATCTACCACTGAAACACTCTTGAACCCTTAAAAGATCCTGTGACAATCTGTTGCATTTTACAAAGGATCTAGTTCAGTGCTTCCATCTGGCACCAACTGCCAGCACTCCACTGACTATTCCAACTGATCTATCAGCTATTCCTGAAGATGAAGACACATTTTACAATTTTGCCTAGCTCTTATCTGGTCTCTGAATCTTTATATTACTCATCTTTTCCCCTGCTTTTTGGTTTTTTAAAATTCTTTCAGCATGTTGTCACCTAGTCCTTTCAGCAAAAAATAAAAAATGTTACAATTTGACAAACAAAGGAAATACTCACAAAATTTGTTTGAAGAGTGGGAAGATTTCCTTAGAAGTTAGCACTACATGATGTCAGTCTCCTGTTGATTGCTGAGATAAATGGTGTTCAGTATTCACTCACATTTGGACAACATAAAAAGAGAAGGCAGACAGAGATGCAACGTACTTGAAGGTGGTAAAATATGTGCCCATTTGTTGGAAGCTCTGTGCTGAAACTGCACCTCCACTGGATTTACTGTTCTCTGCTGCCACATCCGACCCCATGACGCCAGCACCAAGAGTGGGCCACCAGCAATTCCCATCTTTATGCCCCCAAAAAAACAATTGCAA
>VYXF01004475.1:6487-18237 GCA_013397295.1 Polioptila caerulea | reverse complement strand
TGGATTTAAAGAAATACCTGAAAAGCATTAAAAATAAATACTTAACACCAAAAGAAAATTGTGGTGCAGGATCTTGTGCAATTATTATAAAGGCTGCATTCATACACTATGTTATAATATTAATACTTGAGTTACTTCAACAACCATCTTAGATCAAAAGTGAAACTACCCACTTCCAACACTTCAACTTAACTTCAGGTTATCTCTAGACAAGTTTATAAAGAAAAGGTGTGTAGCATATAATTGTACAAGTACAAGGCTAAACACAAGGAGTGAAATACAACTCTAGCCTTGACAGAAGGCAGTACAAAAGCTCTGAGTGATAAGTAGACTTGTACTCCTGTTGGTTCCTAAAAGCTGTACCTATGCAGACAGGTCTGCTGTGCACTTTTCAAGTACTGTAATTCTTGTGGGCTTTTTCCCATTTCGCTTCTTGAAGCACTATAAAATAACAAGTGCTGTAAGTAATCTTTTGGAGAGAATCAGTATCACACCCCAGCACTCACAAACCAACACCAAAGTTACTTTTTACTTCAAGTTCTCAATAGTTTCTAGCGACATGCAACCAATACACAACCCATCACATCTAAGTTTGATCTTCCCCTAAAACTTGAGTACAGGCATATGTTTCATTTGTGCTTTGGTCAACTCATTTTTACCCTAAAATTTCTACACCCAATCTGCGGAAATTGTAGGCCCCCAGAGTTCCCAGACCTCTCATACTTTCTCCTGTCAGGATTTTCCACTAATTACTTCCACTCTCTCTTCCCAGTGATAGTTTTCCTTCATTCCTTTCTCCCTGAAGGTGGAGCAGGACCTGAAAACAGCTGAAACTTTGAATTCTAGTTCTGAAGCCCACAGCTTTTTTTTTCTGTACCATCACTGTCTTATCAGAGCACCACAGTTTTAAGCAGCAAGTAGTGTACAAGGAGCTTCTCTAAGCTGTCTTCCACCAGCCTTCGGAGGGCAGGTTTCATCTGAAAACAGGTTAGGTGTGCTAACCATTATTAGGGGATTAAATGTCATGAAGATGTCCCTCAACCACAGACCAGATGAACAAAACAAAATTCAGACTTGCTGCTTGAGACACTGACAGCAATTTAAACTTCTGGGTTTATTTTTGCTTTGTTACAAAATTTTCACTGCTTATACTGGTTTCAGGATAGCAAGATGAGCAGCTTATGAATGCATCAAGGAAATATTAGACTCATACTGTATCGGATTCTTTTTATCATAACAAAATTCAGACTCTTTTGCTGCATTGATAAACACTTCTATCTACATCACATAATTTTTGTCACTCGGCCCACCCATCAAATCCTGTTGTACTTTGCCATTCAAAGCGCATACACTATTGAATTTTACCTTGAAACACAGAACACAGTGAAGAAATACAGTAAAGTCCTTAGAAGTTAACTTTTTTCGTTAACTAGCAACAAATCCAAACCCAGCAATTTTCCTGTAGAGTACCAGTATACCTGTTCATGCAAATCTATTCTCAGCGGTTAATTAAGAAATGTTGAAAATGCTTCTCAGACTTCCTAAATGACTGTTTACTGAGTTCCTCCTGAACACACTGAAAGAATGTAGCAAACCTTCAAGTGATTGTACATTAAATTTCTTCAAACTTAGCAGCCTGCCAGTACATGAGGCTGGGGAAGGACTTTTTGCAACAGCATGTAGTGACAGGACAAGGGCTTCAAACGGGAAGCAGGTAGATTTAGATTGGGTATGAGGAAGAAATTCTTTACTGTGAGTGTGATGAGGCCCTGGCACAGGTTGCCCAGAGAAGCTGTGGGTGCCCCATCCCTGGAAGTGCTCAAGGCCAGGGTAGATGAAGCTCTGAGCAACCTGATCTGGCAAAAGGTGTCCCTGCCCACAGCAGGGAGTGGGGCTGAATGAGGTGATCTTCAAGGTCCATTCCAACTCAAACCATTCTGTGGTTCTATGAATCCTCAAGGCAGAATGTTTCAGACTTACCTTTCACTGATGCTATATGAAAATGGATTAAATAGTAGGCTTTTCAAAGAGAAGCAATGTAACATTAAGCACAGTACGACTACTGCAACTGTCCTGCAATTCCCATCTTGAGATGTGGAAGTTCAGAAAATGGTTCACAGTGAAACCTTGCCATGAAAAGCAACTGTGCAAGTGGCAACTAGAAGTACAATAGCTTGTGTTGTGCTACAGATTACAAACTTGGGACATTTGAGATATTTTACCCTCTACTAAAATATTTTTAACAATTTTTTTTTCATAATTAGTCACATTAAATATTTAGGTTGTTTTGATCTAAAATTTAGTAGAAACTGAAGGACATGGTTGGTTTAACAAAATTAAGAGCTTATAAAAATGATTAAATATTCTCAGTTAATTCTGAAATAAGAGAAAATTTGGTTCCTTAAGCTTATCAATGGAGGGGGGAAAATACAGCTATGGTATAAATATGTTTATAACTCTCCTACCAAATGTGCTTGTATTTGACACCTTGCCTTCCACAAATCATGGAGGAAAAATAGGAAAATAGACTCAGGCTAACAAACCCACTTAAGATTTCATCCATAACCTTGAGAAAACAAATCCTTTGTAAAAATATAAATCGTAACAAAGTAAAAATACTACTCAAAGAGTATCATGCAGCAACAAAGGAAAAATATATGATATAGGAAGTTCTACTGGAAAGTGCAGACCATGTTTTAATACAAAGTAATATGAAGCAGAACAATACCTTTTCTGCCAGGCTTCATTTCACCTTCTTGATCCATCCAATATTCTCTAATATCAATTAAGACTTTCCCTTTAAAGTCCCGAACACTGACATACCTCATTTTGCCAATCTGTCAAAACACATATAAGGGTCTATTAGGTACTTTACATATTAGAGCAGTCACTTTCCCCAGCAGCATTAGACTCCGACATGTGACACTGCAGCTTATTTTAGACAGCACAGAAACAACTAGATTAAAAAGCTTAATTCAGAGTAGTCAGTAGGCTAATAAGTAACGACTTAAAACTGGTTGAGCAGGCAATGTTCAATGCAAAAGTAGCTCTCCTAGAATAAAAATACCTGTATTCTTTACATGCTTGCTTCTAGCAAGTCATGAACATACTGTTTTCTAAAAAAAAAAAAAAAATTATTTCCTTTTTCAGAACAGCTCTAAACAAGGAAGGAAAAAGGGAGCACTACTTCCAAATCTAAATTTTAGTCCATATTCCAAAAGTACAGAAAGCAAATTAGATGTTCGTGTGTAATACCTTCCCTTTTTTTTTTTAACATAGTAAATGCAGATGGAAATGGAAGTTAGCCACCAACTGTCCCATGCCCACTCCCAAGTCCTCATGGCCACCTCATTGTACCACCAGATCTTCAAAAAAAACCAGTCAAATATTTTAGTTTACCAGCATGTAGTACAGTATGAAATTTTGGAACTTGGATTATTGAATTCTGTCATTTTCAAACCAGTGTCATAACTGAATTACAAGGGCACCTTCTTTTGAGGGGGGTGGAGTGGGCAGTCTTCCTTCGCTGGGGAAGACTCATACCATCAACTATGCAATACACTTCATATTTGGGCTTATTCAGCATCTTTCCAAATAAGACAAAAAACTATCTATTGACATACACTCCAAGCACAAGGTGAATTTGAGAACCAGAAACTAGATAATTAAAACATAATCGAATGAAACTTCTTGCAATTCTAAGAAATCTTTGGAATTCTTTATGTACCTTCTGAATACATTTTACGTAACAAAATAACAGATTCTAAAGCAAACAATTTTAAAATAAAATATTCCTTCCTGGTAAAACACTACCTTTCAATTTCAACTTCCTTCATCTCTGTATGGTGCATTTTTATACAATTTAAGGATGGGCCCTACACTTCTGGCCCAAAAACACTAGCATTCATTTTGACCAGAAAGACTGAAGAACTACAATAATTCACAGGTGTCTAAGTCATATGCTTGTATTTCACAAAATAGATATAAACATGAATTGATTTTTGCTTAATTTTTCTTCTGCAGATGCTATATGACATCTAAAATTGATTTTAGAACAATTAGAACATTTTAGATAACTTAAGTGTGAAGCATGTCCTACTTTAAAGCATCCTTTAAAATTAGTAAGACATTACTGTTCATAGGACAGTATTTTTAACTGGTAAAATTACAATATAAATTTAAAACTCAAAAATAAAAGTATGTTTGGGCAGCTTAGCTCTTTCAGACCAAACCTGGTACATGCCAAAGTCCATCTGCACTCCTGGCAAAGAATATCCAAAACAGCCTACACGGACAACATTTCTTGGTTTTACCCTTTAATGCTCCAGTAACTTTTAAGGTCACCTCCAGGAATAGCTTCACCAGTAGCACTCTGCAGCACTTTTTTTTTTCCCATGGCTATTGAAGAATACTAGTGCCTCGTCAAATAATTCCAGATTTGTCATAAGAAGTACAATCTAATTCTAATAGCAGATTACAGCTGCAAATACAGTGAAAGGGTTTAGAATGTAATTTTCAAGGATAAGAAAGACTCTATGTCTTAATTCAACTACAGTAAGGTGAGAGGCAATAATGCAAAGTTCACATTCACTCAATCATTAAGTCTACCTTAGATAAAAGCATTTATATATGTAAATGCTGAAATTAAGTTAGATTTCATATCACATCTAGATTTCAGATGAATATTCCCATTAAATTTTAGATATTTAGTTGAACTCTATGCAAAAACTGCCACTACTAGAATTTTAAAATAGGTTTCTTAAGTACAGTTCCAACAAACATCTACATTTAAAAACACAAACAAAATCTAGGCTTAACTAGTTAAGTAAATTTATGCTCCCTGATACTTAGCTACTGCAAATCTGCAATAGGTTAATTTCTGAACAATTATTTTTTCATACACCTGCTGATAATGTTAAAAGTAATTTCAGTGATCGAAGGTACTTTTGTATCTCTATAAC
Source organism: Polioptila caerulea (assembly GCA_013397295.1). Classification (NCBI taxonomy): domain Eukaryota; kingdom Metazoa; phylum Chordata; class Aves; order Passeriformes; family Certhiidae; genus Polioptila; species Polioptila caerulea. The sequence continues at coordinate 13,276 of VYXF01004475.1, read as the reverse complement.
CTGACCAGCATTCCAAGGGTTGCTGGACTGGGAAGAATTAGTTTTCTTCACATGGGCTGATATGGGGCTGTGTTTTGGCTTTGTGCTGAACACAGTGATGATAACACAGAGATGTTTTAGTTACTGCTGAGCAGAGCTTACACACAGCCAAGGCCTTTGCTGCTTCTCAGACTGCCACGCTGGCAGGGAAGCTGGGGGTGCTTTGGAGAGTGGGAGGAGACACAGCCGGGAGAGGTGACCCCAAATGACCAAAGGCAGATTCCAGACCATGAGACATCATCTTCAGGACATAAAGTGGAGGGAAGAAGAGGGAAGGGGGCAGGCTTGGCATGATGACATTTGTCTTCCCAAGTGACACCTAGATGTGATGGGTGCTGCTCTCCTGGACATGGCTGAACTCCTGCCTGCCATGGGGAGTTATGAATTAACTCCTTGTTTTGTTTTGCTTGAGTGAGTGGCTTCTGCTTTCCCTATGAAACTGTCTTAATCTCAGCACTCAAGTTTTCCAGCTTTTACCCTCCCAATTCTCTCCCAGTCCCAATGGTGGGGGTGGGAGCGAGTGGCTGCAAGGGGCTTGGCTCTTGGCTGGGGTTAAACCACAACAGTCATCACGATTTATAGCCAAGTACTTAGCGCAGTTCAATCTTCACAGAGAAGTTCATATACTTTTTATTAAATAGTACAGATCCTTAGATTATACTATGACTTACATAAACCAGTCAACATTAAAGCCATTATTTACAGGTTTCTGTTTCTTAGAATAAAAAGCACTGAACTGTATCTCCATTCCTTTCAGAGATATGCAACTGACTTCCTGTGTGAGTTTCAGCAAGCACCTTCTTCATCTTTTTTCCTATTACTAGTTTTTCTGGATTTAACTCTATACCCACAGTGCAAGCATTAACAGCAAAAAACCCTCTCTCTTCCCTAGCCAATAACCATGTGACAGGAGCACAAGACTCCTGTAAACAGTGACAGCAAATTGTGAAATGTATTGGTGACCACCTAAGTTTCATAATTAGTGTGCTAAAGCAACCACAGTTTCATAAATTTCTATGTTTACCTTCTTTCAGGAGCCTATGATAAGGACACTGGGAAATAACACTGGAAAAATCAAAGAACTTATTTCTCAAAAGTCAAAGTGCAAATATGGTGAAAACTCAAAAAGACAAAAGAAGGGCAAGGTAAGTAGACAGGACAACACAGAGACAACTTCTGAAGTAACGATTTCAGTTAAATGCATGATCATGCAATGTGGTTCTGCTCTGGGTAGTCATTAATGAATCCTGACAAACCTTATCCAAATCAGGCATAGGTAGATGATAGGATTAGTCCAACTAACCAAAGCACATGGTGCAGAGCTCAGGTTGGCTTGAAGCCACAGACAGGAATCTAATGCATCAAGGCTAAACCCTTCCACATTAACATAAATAATGCCTGTCCTTAGAGCCTCGAGTAATACATCACACATGGGAGTAACAAATTCCTGCAACCTAACAGCACACAAATCCTTCATCAAATTGCAGAGTACACTAGGTTCCCTATAAAACCTAATAAGGCCGAGACATGTAAATACACAGAATATACCTTATATGTTATATTGAACAAATGATCTTCTACTTACATTAACACTATTCTTCGTAAATAGTTGCAAAAAAACCATTACACCAAGAATCTTAAACAAAAGTATAACATGTACATACTTATGAAAATGCAGAATCTTCTGAATACAGCAGTCACAGTGAGCTCTATATTAAGGGAATCAGTATGCTTCAACACAGCCTGAGGGTGCAGAACAAGACTCTTGGTTTCACATTAATTGCAGCCACTCTTACATACAATATGGACACCAGAGAACTTGTGACTATCCTATGATTGCTTTACAGCCGGATTTCCATCACCTGAAGCCACTCTTGTAAAGCTATACTGCAAAGTCACTTCCACATCAGAGATCATTTTACTGCCATGAGAGAAACTCTCCAGAAAGGTTTCTAGTATCACTAAGAGGCCTAGAACAAACAAAATCATATCTAAAAAATTAACAAGCATGCCCTCCTTGGTAGGGCAGAAGAAGGGGGAGTATCCTCAGACCTAAAGTAGTTTTACTTCTATACTTTAACATTTGCATTTTAGTTACTGCACGGCAGTTGTTGTAGACTACAAAAATTGGCAATGCTTCACCATAACACAGGGAGTTATCTAAAAAGTATTTTACTGTTGATTAATTCAAAGGCAGACACAGACTAGGTAACACTAATATTTTAGGTCAAGGTGATATTCAAAGATCTGTATTCTACTCAACACCACAAGAACCTTGCTCTTATCAGAGTAGTATGAGTCCTCTACTGTCTGTTTTTAGCAACTTTTTATTATCTCAGGTCGAAGAGGTTTCAAGAAACCAGAGCATGCATACTTTTGCTTTTATTTGTAAGGGTCTTTTTGCATCAGGAGAACACTAAAAAAGTTAATGTTTTCTCCAAGACTGGAATTTCTGAACTTACTACAACCACAGCATTAAGTTTATACATAGTTCTTTAGAGTTCTACCTGCAGTTCACCTCATAAGTTGTAGAATTCACTATTTCATTTTTCCTACAGGGTTCAAAGCATGCCCAAGCAGAAATAAAAATATTATACGCTTCCTTCAATATGAAAGTCCAGACACAGCCTTCAAGTGAAGCTCTCTCTTCTAAACACAATTAGAAAAGCAAGAATTCAGACATTAAAAATAACTGCCCTGTATGACAGTATCAGTTAAGCAGGTCCTCTCTCTAGAACAGACCCTTGCATTACTTCACACAGCTACAGCCCAGAACCATTTAATTTACATTACTCTGTGCTTCGGTCATCTCACTAGGCACATTTCCCATACCCTTTCACAAACCAGAGAATCAAAGCCTCAAGAATTTAAGTTCCTTTCCAGCCAGCTAGTCAGAGACCTTTAACAGATCTTGATCCACACCCCCAAAAGAGCTAATTCTGAGCTGTGTATCAGCTCTCTCAGCACACACAGCTAATGCCTTGGCTAACCCTGGGAACTGCAATACCCTGAATTTACAAATGTATTTTTTTACTGAATAATAGACATTCATCCCACCTTAAAAACAAGGCAATACCATAAGTCACTCTCCTTATTGCTATCAGTGATAAGACCCTACATCATAACATAAAGGAACAAACAAAAATTATTCCAAGATGCTGTCATAACACAGGAGGCCAAGCTGCCCTTGACCTAGTTAAATAGGAACGAAGAGTCCACACTCTGGTTTCCAAGAAGATTTTTTTCAAGAGCCTAATTTAAAAAAAAAAATTCCATGTAGAGACAAACCTGATCTAATATTTAAAGTATACTGATGGTAAGTGCTGTATTTACTGACAAAATGACTACCCAGAGATACCAGGAGCAAAGTCATGAGAATTAGTTCAACTGATACAACTCAGATTCTTTTACCCTGTTGAAACCCAACCAAGCTTTTCTGAGCATCTCATCTGAATGCCAGCATCGTAATCCCCTTTGGCCAAGGATTCAGGAGGCCAAGCACTACAGTGTTAAGAAATTCAGATCACCTTATAAAATTTATACAGCATATGATGTAACATGTTACCTTAACCAGGCTCTGTGAGTCATCATTTTTACCTGAAACATATTCTCATCTCTGTTACTGCTTTGCTTAGAGGAAGCTGCACCTTTTGAACTTTCACCAGTCTTTTGTTTCTTTACAGGTTTTTCTGGAGTTACTTGCTTTTTCCGCTTTGCCTTGGAGCAAAATGAAAAAAGAAAAGCATGAGCCACAATCAATCTGTATGCAACAGATAAGTTTCCATTTCATGTCATAGCCTACTACCAAGCAATGCCCTTCATATCCCTTTCTTGCTGTAAAGGCTGGAATTCAATACTGCATATTTAGACTGGAATTTTAAAATGTCAAAATGAGCCTGATTCTGTTCTCAGTGAAATAATACTTGGGCATTAAAGAGAATTTAATCAGATCAAAATACATTTCAAAAATCCTTCTCCTTCTGTACAGTAACATTGTCAGTTCCGTAGTTTTAATCAAAAATTTACGTCTGATGGAAATGGCACCCTCGTCTCCACTAAATGGAACAAAAAGTAGAGAACAGCTTGCAACACCTCCAAAAAAGGAAAAAAAGTATAGATAAAATAATAAATAATCTGGAAAGATTATTTATTAAGATAATTAATAAGATAATAAAGGATCTGGAAACCACATCTATCAAACCATTGTTTTTTTAGTAAGTATCTAATCACTGCCCACAGCACGATAAATTGTGTGACTTTTTAAAGCATTCAGACAGTATCACACATAAATCAGACTACCTAGGGAAGCTACAAAATTACTATTTCTACTCATGTAAAAATAGGACACCAGACCTCTTCATGCACTGCATGACATTAAAAGACCTGGTGTCTGTATTACCACCTAGCATTTCTTAAAAAAGTTAAATTAACTAGCTTTTTCTGATTTTAGTCAAAATGATTCATACATTTAAAATAGTCAACTTATAATTTATCAACTCAAAGACACTCAGGTTGGCTCAGCTTTTAAGTGAGATACTAGCAGATGGTGTAACAGCAAATAAAAGAAAATGAAGCAGAAGAAAAAACCCATGCAAACAAGGTAAGCAAGTGACACGAGGAGCACAGGGGAAGTACAGATTTTTGTCATGGAGAAGTAAACCAGATATTAAAATGGCAGCGAGTGGCTGTAGGTACGTTCTCAAATCCAAATTCTTGCCACCAGGGCAGTTATACAGAAATGTACAGAAGCTTGCCACAAAGCAGCAAAGAATCACGGGGAATTTGTAATTACCATATGGAATGGTATGAAGAAAACTAACTGCAACTAAAGACAAAAAACTTTTCTTCAGGGCAAAAATTATGCAGTCCACCAGCACTTGGAAGGTGGGTTATTTGGTTTCTGTTGTTGTAGTTGTTGAGATGGGTGGGTGGAAGAGAAACTTTCTTAAAGCGTCTGATAAATCATACGGGATGACATGCATGACATAATGCCCACCTAATTTCTTAACCCCAGCCTGAAACAAAAGAATTAATACAGTAATGAACTGTATATACTGTTCACCTTTTTGTCAACTTCACTATCTGAATCACTGGCAGATGAGCTTGAAGATACAAGTTCCTTTGATTTAGGCATTCTGGGAAAAGAAAAATAACATGAGAACACTATATAAGGAATGACATTCCATTTTGGCTGGAAAGCAATCTTCAAACCTGTTTGCACTGGCTCATTTTCTTCAAGCCCTCCTAAAGATTTTCCTGCCTTTTCATTTAAGCTTCAATACGCACTGCAGATGCAGTATCAAGCACTCTTCCCTCATATCTCCTCCTCTTTTTGCTGCAACTGCGTTAAAACACATTTAGAACATAACAAATGCAGTGGTTTGGCTTCTGAACTGTCTACAGCAGAATGACTTTTCACAATTTTCATATATCCCTGGACATGGCAAAACCCACAATGTAAAATACACAATATAATACTGCCCTCCAGCTGAATCCTTTCTATTACATCCACAAATATGAATCATTAACCCTCTAGCAACATCTATACTCTTGACATAGGCATTTCTTTCACCCAGTTGGATTTGCAAGCAACATGCTGCACAATTGTCACACATGTGACGCTCGAGCTCCCACCTATAATCTAACAGTCTGCAATACACCTCAGTTACAGAGAGCTACAGCACTGCAATTAATATTTCACTGCAACTTCAACACATCAGTCACTGTAGACTATTAATTCAACCAAGAAGCAGACATTTAGCATTCCTTGAATGCGTGCTGCCAGGTGTCCTTGCACGTCACCCTGGTATGCAAACATGTGGTTAGATATAGCAGTTACACATCTTCCCTGCTGCTAGAAACTCTTTGTAACAAATACACAGCTCATTTGTTCTTTTGGAATAAAATTAGGCATCCCTGAAACTGTAAAATACAAACCTCAGCTAGAAAAGGACAAGATATTACAAACTATCTCAGAGAGTAATAGCAATCTTAAACGGGCAGTCGGGAAAAAAAAAAACAACACATATGCAAATGAAGAAAAAACCAAACAACAAAACAAAACAACCAAACCAGAGTCCAAATAATGCTAATGGATCAACGTGGTTCTAAAGTAGGGCAAGACCTGTGGTAACAGCTTGTAGGACAAGGACGGAAGCTGCAGCACGGCACAGGATACAGGGTGTGAGGAAGCACACACAAGCCACACTCTAGGATGGAGGCAGAGGAGCGCTGGAATGGGACAATGTGAAAATAAGCAAACAGATGACACTGAGTCGGCGAGCCAAACGATGTTTCGGGGGATCGCCCCGAGGTCCGCATGGGAAGGAGAAAGGGAAAATATGGAGGAAGGTGTGGGCGGAAACTGGAGGAAAAAGGGATTTGGGGTGGTGGGTGCCCCCTGGGAGAAGGTGAACGTGAGGACACACCGCAACGCCGGCGAGGGGACGGGATGAGCCCGGCCAAGGGAGAGCGGGGAAAGGTAAGGAAAGGAAGACGAGCCGGGAACTCCAGGTAGGCGGATCCCAGCCGCCATTTTCCTCCCCTATTTCTGTTTTCCACGGCTCGTGTCGGCCCCCGNCTCGTGTCGCCCCCCGAGGAAAAGAGTAGAGACCCGAACAAGGACGGGGGCGAGTGGGTGGGCGGGCGAGAACGCCCAAGTCTTCCCGGGGCAAGGCGGCAGCGAAGGGACTGCGGGTTGCCCGTGGCGGGGCACAGGAAGAGGACAGCATGGAAACCAGCGGGCCAGGG